>VUYV01000098.1:2839084-3038723 GCA_008711295.1 Anarhynchus alexandrinus
AAAAAAGAGTCATCCCAATGCCCGAGGAAAAAAAAAAAAAAATCCGCGGATTTTATGTGAGAGGCTGCAATGGGGAAGATGCTTCTCTGTACTGCGCCCTATGCGTTTTTCCCCGGGGATGTTCGTACTTCTTTTAAAAATTTGGCCTGATTAAAATACACCCCCTCCTAGCTCTGAAATAAGGCATCTTAATTTTCCACCGTTACACCTTGGTTTGAAAATAATTCAGTCTGGTTTTAATTCTCTTAACCCCCACGCCCTAACTTTTGGGGTTTTAACTACTACTTCTGGGAGAGGTGCTTGCATTTTAAGCTTGAACTTTGCAAATGATGTGCAATAAGCGAGAAACCTGTCTCCGCCCCAACAAACCAGGATTGGGAAGAAAAGGAGGGCTTTGATCAAGGTTTTTTTTCCCCTCCTGTGCTACTGATTTGCTTACTGTGTATTCGATTCGCGTTCCCAGGAAGGCGAAGCTCTATATTTAGCCAGCATCAGAATCGGGTTTAAGGGAGTGGAATAATGAGTGGAACTGCCAGTTTCAATGAATAAAGTGTTTAGAGAAAAACCCTGCTGAAGGATTTCTCTTTTATGATATCAATATACACGTGAACGGGAAGACATAAACCGGGATTTGTATATATTTGAGACACTTCCGAAAACACATGTTAATTTTATTTTTTCCTTGTTGTCCCCCGTCCCCCCCTTTTCTTATTTATTTACTTTTGGGGAGGGGACTGGGAGAGCCTGCTGAAAGTCGGTGGCTCTACACAGCAATCAATAGCTTTCATCAGGTTGAGGGGCTCAAATAAGATTATATGCATTCGAGGTAAGGGAATGGGGAGAAAAAACACCCCAAAAACTAAACCAAACCCCAAACCGACAGCGGCGATTAACCCTCTCTGTCCCGTAAAGAACAACTATAAATTCGGTCCTGAGTTGGCTTAGCATTGACAACTAGGGTGGCTTTCTGGGGGGCAAAAAAAGAATCAGTTTTGGGAAAGGATTAAAAAGGTAGTGCTGTTTTCGGAAGGGAGGCGGCATTAGGGGCTGGCTGAGATGCCCTTGCCGGCCAGGGCTGGGGCAGTTACCGGGCTGCGGCGGCCGAGCCCCGGGCGCGAACGGGGCAGCGGGGGGCTCCCCACCCGCCCCGCCGCGGCCCGTGGCGGTCACCGTCTCGGGGCTGAGACTCGGGGACCTTGCCGAGGGAGGCAGCGAGGTCCCGTCCGTGCCTTCTCCCCCCCCTCCCCCCCCCCCCCCNCCGCCTCCAGCGACCCCGACTCCGGTTGGGAGGGCTTTTTTTGTCCCACGGCATCGCGGTGGCTGAGCACAGCCTCGCCACCCGGGCACGCAGAGGGGCTCCTTCGGTCAGCGCCGGCTTAGAACTTTTCTTGAGGAGCTTTGGGTCAGAAAGATGCTTTGCAAGAAGAGTCTGGGTTTGGGCTCCCAGAGGTTCAGGTTTCTCCTCTCTGCCTTGCGGGATGCGGCGAGGAGACCAGGGCTGAGCCTGTGCGATGTGCCGAGAGGGGAAAGGGGTTCGCACAAGGCTGAAACGGGAAACAACGCAGCGGGGAAATCAATCACGAAACGTATTAGCTGCTCCGGGGTGTAGGCTTTGACTCATCTAGAGGTGTACGATCTTTAATCTTCAAGTCTTAGCTACTGCATGCGAGGCAGAAGTGTACCGTAACAGCATTAAATCTATCAAAACACGAGAAAACCTGTCAGTGGGCTTCTGCGCGCCCAGGAAACCTTCGTGGCTTTAATAATACTATTTGGCTTATTAAATCGCGCTACCGCTTAAAAAAGAGAAAAAAAAAAAAGAAAAAAGAAAAGAAATGTCATCCTTTCCCTCCTAGAGCCTTATCGGAGTGCACCAACTCTGCCACAGGACCGGCAAGCAGCACCGGCCCCGCTCTAAGCCGGTCAGAATTGGGTACGCTGTAACGGGGAGTGCAGACAGGGAAGCAAGGGTCTTTGGCAGTTGGGGGAAAATAAACTCCCCCAAATTCTGGGAGGAAGTAAAATCCTCCAAAGGTGTTAAAAAGGTGGCAGAGCACGGGGCCGGGCCGAGGGGTCCGGAACAGGACTGGAAAAGCCCAATTTCTCCTCAGCCGAGTGCCGCCTGGCCTCAAGCAGCGGCAGACGCGGGCGCACACGGGGGGCGAGGCGGGTCGGGGATATTTATTGCTTTAAACTTTCCCCTTTGTTATCTTCCCCGTGTCAGGAAGTGTTCGAGGACAGGAAATACAGCGGCGATTTTGTCTCCGGGGTGAACAGAAATCTCTGGGTAGGGAGGGAGTTTAAGGCCCGCTTTCCAGTCCCGGCTCTGGAGGGGGTGCCGTTGGGGGGGATCGGGCCCTTTCATTTTCCCCGTGGGCCGTGGGGGCCGTGTGGAGCTTTTAGGGGATGGGGGGAGAAAGCAAGGAGCTGAGCCCGGCCCCGCGCTGCCCCAAAGGGCGCCCGGCCCACCTCGGGGGACAAACTGCGGGGAGAGGAGGCATGCGGAGCGGTGGGATCACTCTGTCACCTACGAATCTGTCTTGCCGGGAGTGTGCGTGGGGGACACCCTCCTCCTACCCCCTCGTAAACAGGGAAATTTGCCTCGCCGAAATGAACCTCGAGCAGCGTCCCGGCTCAGTGCTGCGACAATGGTCGCTTCTTCGGGAAAACAGCCCACACCCCCAGCTCTGGAGTGTGGCTTTGGAAAGAAAAAAGCCCGGACACCTCCCCCTCACCCCCCAATAATTAATAACATCCTCATCATCAACAACATTAACAATAACAACAACAACACTAGCAGCAGCCGAGGCCGGCCGGTGCTGTCGGGGCCGCGGCGGCTGCGGAAGGCTGCGGCTCGGGAGGGGGCTGCCCGCTGCCTGCCCACTCGCCCCGGACGGGGGGTACCGTGGGGCACCGGGGACCCCCCGCAGGGTACCCGGGGGGCCGCGGTTCCTCGCCGGGCGGCACACAGCGGGCGTCCGCGCCCCGCGGCCGAGGCGGGGAGCCAAAGGCGGCGGGGAGAGCTGCACACCCTCCCGGTGCGAGCGGCACCAGCTGCCGTGCAGAGGGCTCTTCCTGGCCGAGCGAAGGCGCCTTCCCTCCCAGGCAATTAGGCATTCATTACTGCCACCCTCGCCCTTACACGGCTCGCAGCGACGTCTTTAATGTCTCACCAACTTTGAATATCGCTGTGCGGAAAGCACTGCCCGGTTTTCCTTCCGACAGGCTGGCTCTCCTCCCCGGCGCCTTACTGACCTTCGCAACAGGGTTTCGAGCGATGCAAAAAAAAAAACAACCAACCAACAACCAAACCCAAGACCAAACAGCACCAGCAGCGAAGGGGAAATAACACTTGTCTGACAGGCAGCGATCTGCTTTAGACCTAGCAGAGGATATACCACACGTCTTTTGTCATTATAAGGTATATTTATTGCTCCCCAAAAGAGAACAATAAAATTGGCAGCTGCAAACTGAAAAAAAAAAAAAAAGCATTTTAAAAACAAACACACAGAGTTATCTGCATGGAGGTTAGACAGGTCGAGTTAATTAGCCGAAGAGAGTAGATATGTGTAAACACAAAATTATTCCCTGTTAAATTAGCTATTATTGCTTAGATCCTGAAAACCAATCTTGCAAAATTAAGGACCGGAGAAGCAGTAGGGACACCCAAAAAGGAGATGAAGTCCAAACAAGGAACAGTTAGAACTTGTTTACCTCAGTGTACATAAATACTGCAAGTTCAGTGTGCTCACATGAATATCCCTGCAATGCACACAGTTTATTATACTTGTTCTGAGGAAAGCCTGCTTCAGTACAACAGTAAAAAAAAAAAACAAACCCAAAAGAAAAAACCCTTAACAAGATTTGCATAATGCCAACCCTGCAAGTTTAAAAACTGTAGAGACACAAACTTGTTAAAGTGGCTACGTACAAAATAGGAGAATCCTGAGTGAAAGTAGTGCAATCAGCATGTTAGAGGGATGAATTAAAGATGGACCGTGACCCTTTGTACAATCATTTCTCATGCATGAAAGCAAAAGAAAGGGGAGGGGGGATTTTTATGTACTGTCCACTGTTCAGTGGTCTCTGTTTTGAACAGGGGCAAATAAAAGCCATCAATAAATCATAAATCTTACATTAAGAACAAGCACGCATAGCATACTTACGGCTTAGCATTTTTTCCCGCTAGTGGGACATGTGCCATCCATTACGTACAAAGATGAAAGGTATATCATACAATACAGTGGTATTGGGTTATATATGTGTATAGATAGAAAGACAGAGCATTAATGCAATAGATACCACCAATATATGTGTTACACATTTGTAACATTCATCTGGAGCGTATAATCATCATTAAATCTACTTGTGGTTTCCTTTGTATTGCTCAGAATCCTGCATCCAGCCCCAGCTCATGAAAAGAAATGTATCATGAGTAAGTGTAGCAAGAGCTTGAGCTGCCTGTCATCGTTTGTTCTCTTCCTCTATAGGATGTGTATTTCTGCCTGTATGGTTATTTGCATCCACATATTGTGACTTTTCCAACTCTGTTGCACACAGCTCCTGTTTTGCTATATAAACAAACATGTACAGGGTGAACTCAGCATCTGAAGACCCTGCAAGTACAGTGCATACTTTAACAGTTTCATTGCCAAATATATGTTTTGCAGATTGGGAATTTTCAGACTGTATCAACTTCCTATCTGCACATATAACGTATCCGGCTCACAGATGAGAGGAAATTTGATGTCTTTACAATGATTTGCCAGTTTGCCTGCAGATTGTCTGCTATGCACTCGTCCACCTGGTTTCATGAATGGTTGGAAAGAAGAAAATCTCTTTGGAGGAGGCAGGCCAGTAAATGCGTTCTAGCCCCAGGACCATATTTGATGACATGTACTCTGAGCAGCGCTGCAAGTGCAATCAGTAAAGAGGCCGTGTCATTCCCACTGTTGTCAAGAGTGCCAAAAGGAATGGGGGCCTTGGGAAGAGGCTAGATATGATCTGATCTGAAGACGATACGCATTTGTGCCATGTGGTAGGACAAAATGTGTGTGAGAGGAGTGACCAGTAAAGAGAATGAGGGCCAGGGAAAAGATAAAAAAGGATGAACGTGGTGGTAGGGTAGGAGAAGCACAAGCAAAAATTTATGGAGGAATAAGTAGAACCACAGAGGGGCAGACGTGAGAGAAATGTTTAAGAAATTGAAACAGAAAATAAGGAAGAAGGAAAGAAACTGATGGTGAAAAGAATATGACAGAAGGAGCATGGCAGAATGGGGAATGAAGAGAGGGAAGATGGAGGGAGGGCAGGAAAATAGAAAGAAGAGAGCTTCTTTCTTGGAGATGCTGTGTGTGTTTGTGTTTGATGCTGAGGCTGTGACAAATCAGATGCTGTCACTGATGATGATTTGGTACTCAACTGCAAAAGTCTCCCAGTCTCTACTACAAAAATATTTTTCTGTTAGGGCTACAATCAGTCTTAATATATTTGACAAAACATGTTTATATTTATATTCATTGTAACATTGCAATTGTTTAATTATTTGCCACTCTTGGATTTGCACAGGATTTCTTTCCCCTAAAAAAGAAAATGCTTTTTTTTTGTTTGCTTGTTTGTTTTGTTTTTAAGAAAGTATTGCTCTTGCAAAAGAAAGTACCCCCTTACTCCTTGCCAAACCTCCCTCCCCCAAAATCTCACTCTCTCTCCGTAACTCCTGTAGGTCAAAGAGGACCCCTGCTCTGCATATGTGCAGAAACTAGCAGGCCTATAAAAACTTGATGTGAGTCAGCACTGCTCTATAAAAGGTCAACTACAGCTGAATCAAGCTACTCTTAAAAGGCATCTACCACAGAGAAGAAATATGAGACAGACAGGAACAGTATAGAAAGGGATAGGTATTAATCAGAGCAAAAGACAGAAGGCAGAGAACAGAAAATTCTGCCAAGCTTTAATACTTTTCCACTGATATGTTCAACAATGTCTGTATACCCTGCACAGGCTGACTGGCTAAGGTCAGGTTGATCTTAGCTATGCAAAAGGAAGCAGCTGTCAACTGTGGCACATGGCAGATGGAGAACTCTTATCAGATTTTTTAAAACCTGAAATTACTTTTTTTTTTTTTTAATTTAGAAATTGATTTGCTGTGTGACATTAGAAACCCTAATACTGGCACCACATGTTGCAATGAACCGTCTTCCACCTCTGTGTGACAAGATAAGAATGTTTTTATGATGTGTGTATATTTTGCCTTACTTGGATTTTCACAGATAATTGGGGTCAGCCTTATTTGTTTCAGGCCTCCTGCCTTTTTATCTAGACTGCACTATAAATATTACTCTGTCGATACTGAAACTATTGGGTTTGACAACATTTGCTTATGTGGTAGAAAGAAAAAAACTGCTTTATTGCAGGAATTATGACAGTAGCACAGAACAGATGAGCAGAATAGTCCTTCCTCTCCCTCAAAGCTCTGTTAGATAGTTGGCAATGTCTCCTGGTGGAGCTTCACTGACATGAACATTTATAGCACCCATGACTTAAAAGTTGAGCAAATGGTTAACATGTTAAGACAAAAATAAGATGCATGAAGCACTGGTTTAGAAGCACCACTGAAAATGATTTTAGCATATAGTTTGTAACAAGGCTGTAATTATTTGCTTTAATGATAATGATGATACTATGCTCATCTGTTGATTTCTCAGGGTCTCAAAGGCACAACACAGTCATTACCTCAGCAACTCAGTCCTTAATAGTAGGATGGGAGTTGTGGATATCTGTGCACAGGGGAAATCTACAGGACTCAGTCCAAAGATCTTAGCCAAAGAACACGGTGAGGCAAGCAATAATCATCATACCCATTTTACAGATACACTGAACTGTCCTTCAAGTGAAAAAGAGTGAAATTCTACTGTCCATATTGCCCGTGGAAGGCCTGTTGTTTATTTACAGTGCAACATCTTGACATATTTCTCAGCCTAAAGAATCAAAGTAATACTGTCTCTGCATCTTTACTTTCCAGTAAATAAATGCACATATTACAAAGGTAGCTGTGTGTACAAGATTGTACTGGGGCATCTGATTTAGTACTTAAGCAGACATAAACCCAAATATTTTTACATACATTTCCATCCAACAAGATCTGCAAATCTTACAGATGTTCCTCCAAGCAGTTATAAAGTGAAAAAAAATCTTGAAAATTTTGGATAGTATTTTCTTCCTTATGTATTTACAGTACACATAAATGACATTTGACTCTAAGGTTATTTATTATGCAAGTGGACTCCTTATGGATGTAAGAGCTCTGTTTATAAAGTGGTTAAGCATTCACCTACTTTTAAGGACTTAAGTCAGTCCACTGTCATAAATGGTCTGATACATGGATTTAAAGGTAGGCACAGAAAGTAAGTGGCTTCCTGAATCTCTGTCACCTTTCAGTCATTTACAATATTTCTTACATGCTGTCATCATCACAAAGAACCAATTTGATGTGTTTTGGGTGAAATCTTGCCTCTACTCCTAACAACTCTTCTGGAAGAGGAAGGAAGGACTCTCTGAAAGTCATCAGCCCGAACTGTTAGCTGACTTAATGTCTTTCCTTCTTTTGGGAAAAGTGTTTTGGTTTATATGGTTTGGCTGCATCTAAATTTGTTTTGCATCTGGAATCTTCTATAAAGGTAAGAGCTCAAAAAGAAACACAGCCACCTACTTCAGAAGGGCTGTTCTTTGATTTAGGGAAATAAGAAAGCAATGCTTTCATGGTCTTTATGGAAAGTTAAGCAGATATTAGGCAAAGGTTCTTGCAACCTGCTTCTGTTTTATGAATGTGTTTCAGCTTCATTTCCTGTTGTCTTTTCTTCCTGTTACTCCTATTCAATATAGTTCAATGGAAGAAAATTGAATGATTGAATGTACATGAACACAACTTAGATTAATAGGATTATCTGGAATAGTCAAGTATAACAGTCCAGAACTGTAGAAACATGAGTTTTGGAGCCTAAACATACAAATCCTTACTCACATGATCAATGACATTGATGCCAATCAGGCTAGAGATAGGTGTAGTTTTATTCACTGAAATCAGGATCTCTGTTAAAAAAGTTTCAGTACGGATTTCTGTGGCAGAAACCTTAGTCAAAGGTGTTACTTTATTCAGGTCAATGCAATTTTTGTATGAAAAAAAAAAACATATGCTTAAACATTTTTTCTGTCTAATACGTACACTACAGATGAGGATTTATTTTTTTTCCCCAGAAAGTAACAAGATTGAGTATATCACAGTCATTAGAATACTTTTCATCAGAAGCCAGAAATATCTCTCTAATCTATGTCCAGTTACAGATATAAAATTTATATAATCTTCATAAAACTGTACCTAGGACAAACCCTATTTGTTCAAACCAATTAACAAAAGTGCTTTTATAGAAAAGAAAATGAGCACTGGAAATTACCTAAAGACAGTCAAAATACTGTTGAAAATTGAATTTTTAGGCTTAAATATATATTAAAAATGAAGCATAATTTTATGAATCCTTTAATGTCTTCCAATTCATGTTCTGATCATATAGAAACAAAATGGAAAAGAAACAAGGAGGGGGCGAGAAGTGAAGTGGAATTAAGTGGACTGATATGCAAACTATAGCTTTTTCCACAGAAGAACCATCTTGTGGCTAGTTAGTGGTAGTAGAATCATATATAATTAGGAGTCAAAGAGAAAGAGTAGCAGTTTTACTCTGTTAGCAGAATCCTAAATAATGAGTAAAGTTAAGTTGTACTTTACTTCGGTTTTTTTTAGGTTTGTTCTGTCCTTTTAAAAAAATTTCAATCAAATATGTAATTAATCTGCCAACATCAACAAGATCTTTAGAAAACTTCCAACGTGGAATGAGCATGTTTTCCCATGTTCTGTAAATATTTATCTTTTACGATAATCCCACTACCCCATATTATTCTTAAGAAAGTTTTTGGATTGCTAAATAAACATCTTGATGCAATTATATTCGGAAACTTACAGGGACAAAATGTGTCTAGTGCTTGTGAAAAGAACGCATGTAATCTGTATAAATCTACCAATGCACTAATACTACCATTTCAGTATCCTCTGTGCAACCATCAATAAATTATGACTTTGCAGCTAGATCTTTAACTGATTAATTGTAGGCTTTCACAAAGAAGCTTTTTTTTTTTCCCCCCTGAATATGTCAGTAATAGAGCTATTACATTCACAGACAAAAGAGTGTGCTAATACAACATTAAGCTTGTGAAACTAACTTAAAACCATGGCAAGCTTTCGTTGGGTATGAAATGCTGAATACCTGAGACAATATGCGCTTTGTTTTGCTTCGATAATGCAGGGGTATACAGACAAACTCTGAAGCAGAAACAGGAGAACTAATTGCTATGATTATTCATTTCCTTGTTATCAATTCAATTAGTTAAGAAAAAGAGAAATATCTTCAGTGCCCGATTCCTGCCGCTGAGCCATGGCAAAAAAGATATAGGGGATGAGCTGCAGAGCTGTGTTTTTGGGACCTACTTTTATAAACACTGAATACCAAGGTCAGTCCTACAACTTAGCTTAAAATTACTATTGACTGATCACTATTGATTATGTTGCAAAAGTGAACAGAACCCTGATGTGAATGTGTCATTTTCCTGGTGAAATAATGCCTAAATGTTGACTGTATGTGACCTATAACTTATTGAAAAACACATTTTTGTATCTATTTAGAAGTAGATATAAAAAGACTTCCAAAAAAGCCGAGGAATTGGCAGATATTGCTGTATGCAGATGTTTGTGAAGAATCTCTGTTCAGTGCACCCATTGGGAGTGGTTTATGACTTTGAGACCATCCTTCAGGCTCCTATATCTTGGAGTCCTAAGAGCTGATGTGAGAATGCGTGGCTTTTTTTACATGACTGTCACATGGTGTGTGTTGCACTGGAGTCCTGCGATGCTCTGGCCACAGAGCGTCTCTTCACCATGTCTTAGAGGCAGCTGCTACTCAGTTTTCTGTGCATCTGGCTGAATAAAAAGCTTAAAGGCTTCTGTGCATCACCGACACGAACAGCGGCAGAGAGGCCCTCAGGGTACGCCCCAGTACATTCATGATGGATACAGAAAGATACTAAGGCAATATTAGTTGTCCCTTCTTTAAAAGCTGTGGTTCTGGTTGCCTTGAACATCACCAGAGATACTATTAGCGTTACAGTCCCCAGTGGGAATCAAGGCGTAGCATGTTTGCCACCATCAAAACACAATAATAAAAAATGTCTGCCTCAAACCTTTTAGAATGTGTAATACTGGTAATGGGAGGGTGGGGAAACAGAAATAGCACGAAAAAGTTAGCTTTTGAAGATTAAACAGCATGCATGAAAGGAATATGGAATGAAATTCAGTTCTCCTGAGTTCCATGTTATTGAATATCCCTATATACTGTATGCTGAATATGCATACAGCAAGGGCTAGATCCAAGAAAAATCATAAAATTACAGCAGATTTATGTCTTGTCCTCCAAAACTCTGATTTTTTTTTGTGAGGAAAATCTGGAACCCTGGGTTTGGTCTCTCAGCTTGCTGGGGAGGTGTGAGGTACGTGGTCCCAAATGCATATCTGCTGTAATAAAGTCCGCCTGCAGTCAGCATGCTGATCAAGGAGATGCGTAGAGCTCCTGAGTGGGAAGCACCTCAAAACTCTTAAGTCTTCAGTCCTTTCATTGTTCACAGCTTCAACTACTTAGCCATGTCTGTGAAAAAGTACTTTAGTCTGGCTGGGAGTACCAACTCAATGATCTCACAGATCTTTTATGAAAAAGCAGAGCAGAAGTCCCTATTAAAAACAAAGAAAAGAAAGAGAAAACAAAGCAAATCAGCCACATGCTGCTGTCAGGCACCTGTTGTACAATAACCCAGGGATTACATGGCTTGGCCCAGGTGTAACTGGGAAGGCTCAAGATAACACCTTCCATGTCCCATCAGAGAGCTCCTATCACGTCCCTATTATTGCCCTGGTGGGAGCAGGGGACAGGGAAAAGGATAGACATCTTCCAGCCACTCCACTGAAGATATACAACTGTGAAGAAAAGATGTGCTGAACCAGAAAGCGAGAACAGGAAGAAACATGATTCCAAAGCTCAGTGACGGGTCACTGACCTAGATGAAGAAAAATTCAGGCTGTGATCTCTGTCTCAAGGCTTATAAACACATTTTGTTCATGGATGCTTCATATTGTGGTTGGAAAAGGAGCTAGAAATATGATCTCTGATTTTCAACAAGCAGATTAAAGAATCATGTTCTCCTGGTTCTCATCTTTTGGCCCCATAAACCTTAAACTCTTTTCTGATCTCTGAAGAAGCCAGTTAAAGTATCAGAAACACTTGCACGCACTAGCACAGCTCTGTGCCCACTCAGAGCGAGGTGAGGTGACACCACACGGAGTTTGGGTGGACATACTTCAAAGTCTCATCATCTGTGTGCTCAGTTAACTATTTGTAAGAGTGCCATATAGGGACTCCCAGTAATGTATCAATAAGAACACAACAGAGAATTCAAAGAATACTTTAAAACTTAAAGGTTCCTATTACTTGTTTGCTTATTTACTGTCAGATGTTTTTGAGAAATAATTGTCAGTGACACATAGCATTGTTTCTCATTGTCTGTAAGCCAAGAGAACACAAATGCATAGTGAACAACCAACAACAAAGTACTTTCAAATTGACTGTGTCTGTGCTATGATCATATGCAGACGTAAGTGTCTGTGCTATGATCATATGCAGATTTTTTCATGAGTATCTGTTTTACATTGGTGAATACTTGGAACCTGTAGCAAGCAATGAATGGGCAGAGAAATCCCATGACTGCATCTCTTTCTATTCTGCACCAAGCCCTCAAATGCAGCAGAAATGTCGTCTGTGGATGGCGTTAGCATTACTCCACAGCTCTCTTGTGCTGATGGAGGGATCCAGCTAATGGACATTTTTATAAGACAGATCATTATTTCCTGTCCTTATTCTTCTTTCTGAAAAGTGTCTTTTTCCTTCCTCCTGGTCTTTCTCTGCCATTTGCTCACTCCTGGTCTGCTCACCTCTTCCATCATCATGTGTGCACTACCAGTTCCTTTTTCTTCCTTTTTTTTTTTCTCTGCCCCCATCAATCTCTCACTGTCTCTTCAGAGCATTCCTAAATTTCATTCTGCTTTCTGTCCTTCTGGCAATGGAGGGGAGGTAGTGAATTGCTAGAAAGGAATGGGAGAAGCACTACAGAGTAGCCACCTTTGCTCCCGGTCTGCACTTCTCTCAGAATGAAACTTTCCCCGTTATATCAGAGGAAGGGAAAGGTGTTGTTCAACGGCAGGCTGCTGAATGAGAGGGGGCGCGTTGGCCTCGACATCATTAATGGCTTCCCGGACATCTCAGTTCCATTGCAAACACCAATTAGTCTGGTGTTCTGCTCCTCAGCTCTTCTTTTTGTCTCTCCCAGCCTTGCCTTTTCCCTCAGATAATGGAGGAACTGTTAGGAGTTTCACAGCCTCACAAAGACCACTCTTATTAACCCACAAATTTCAAGGAAGAAAAAAAAAGTGACAAATTTTAATTGGATTATGAGTCTACACTGATTTGTACTGGCTCATATTTTCAAGGATGTCTCTGCAAAGAAAAAAGACCTCCTACTTGACACGGATGCTAAGATTAACTTTGACATTTAGAACATTTCACAACCAGTATTGACTTTGTAGGTCATCAGAGCCATCTGGGGCCTGATTCTGTAACTGCTTTTATCAGCAGTTAATGGTTTCTAGGATTGAACATGTTACGAGCAGTGCATGGAAGTAAATTCACACCTAATATTAGATGTATATCAACTGAATACATCTAGAAGACCCTGTCATTTTTTTTTTTTCTTTCTTTTGAAGGTGTATGACCACACTGAATTTCAGAATTAGCAAAGCACAGCTGTTCCTGGATTATAAAGTAGCAGAGATTTCCAGTCATTTCCATTTGTTTAAGAGATCGTAGCCTTTATTCTCATTGCTCTGGTATGGGCTTTGTGCAGTTATTCCTCCATTATAAATTCCGCTGGATAATTTCAGAGCTTTCTTTCCAAGATTGCTGTGAAGTCCACTAACAGTATGTGAGTAGTTCAGAGCACATTTTCTCATCTAATTAGCATTGCTGCCTATAAGGAGTACATTATCTCTTTTCCCACAGGCTTCTAGCTTGCTTGCAGGTCAGTTCATGATGCCAAGGTTAATATATAAATTCCTGCATGGTTTGAGTCAACTGTACCTGAGAAACAAGTTCTGTCCTTAGTGCAATTTCAGCAGATCTGAGCTTGTTAGCTTTCTTGCCACTGTGTGTGGCATAGCTCTCCTCTTCTGGCATGTTGTGGGACCCCCCATTACCCTGGTCCATGGCACAAGGTCTCCTCAAAACAGGTCCACACAATAAGGCATTACGGCCTGAAAGTTTCTTTCCTGCTGTTCCAGAGTTTGTGATATAGGACTCTGTCCCATGATCTGACTACTCCTGTTTCAGCAGGTTTTATGGTTAACTCCCTTCCTAAAGGTGTGTGTGCACATGTACGTATGCGTGTGTGTGTGTGAATTAGAGTCTGCTTCAAAGGCCTTCCTATTCCTGTCTCTCATCCATTACAATGAGCAGCTGGAGATATGAGACCACAAATCCATTCAGGAGAACCCAGACAATCTCTCCACTCTGATTCTCAAGGGGACAACAATTAATGCATGTAACAGGGACTCCTGCACTCATATTCTGCGATGCCTCAGTCTGAAGTTGCAAGTTTTGGGGTCAAGTCTGGATCTGTACACTTAATGTTAAACTTATTACACCAGGTTTATTCCCAAGTCCCAGAAATGCTTCTGTGTAGCCCAGGCTAGGTCAGCATCAGCACATTAACTAGCTCTGTTCTGTATGTTTCCTGGTATAATCTGTCCAGATTGCTTGCCACTGGCTGCATTCTCTACATTTTCTGGAGGTGGTGAAACTGAACAGCAAGTTAACCATTTCTGCACATCTGTTCTGCAACGTGAGTGTTTGGGTTACAATCCTGGGGACACTTCTTACTGAGGTCCCGGCTGTGCCACGTTTGGCCCATCATGCTGCCCTGGTTTATCACCAAAACTGAATGGGAGGGCAGGCTGTAGTAACTTCCACTGCTACAGTTACTCACTGAGACAGATTTTCTGAACACAGATTCTTGTGTGTTTGGGCACATGGCATATAAAGTAGAAACTATCTGAAGTACATGAAATGACAAATTAATTCTGAACAAGAAAGTTTTAGTAGATTTTACTTTTGTTTCAAAAAATGGTATGGGTAACCGGGCAGATCACATGCTACTTAGTGCACAAATATTTGTCGAAATAAACCTAAATAGAGTAGGTGAGACAATTTACCCTGAATATTCCAGAAATAGATGATGAAACTGCAATCCTTAACTGAACCAGCAAGTGGTACTATTCTGAAAAATATGTGAACAGAGGCCAAATGGTCCAAACCAGCAGTAACAAGAGATGATTGGAGGAGTCCGGAGGCAGCAACTGGAAGTAGACAGCAGTACTGCCTTATGCCTCAAAGAAGGGTTACTTCAGAAAAGTAAAACAATCATCAAATTAAAGAGTGACGAAATATGTTGTTGTGTATAGTATTGTGTATTACTGTGTATAGGAATGTGAAAAATGATATAATGATAAATTACTAGCATTGGTGTGTTCGGAATATTTATTAGTTTCTTAATAACCTGTTGCTTAATCAATAAACATTGTAGTGTCTTAAACAGGTTATGTTCAAGCCTGCAATAAAAAGAAGGAAAATGGACTGGTGAAATAATAAGCAAATGAGAAGAAGGTAACCCATGAAGTAATAAATTATTAGAAGAGTAATTCAGTTACAGCAGGAATGAGCTGAGGAACATCAAGACTGTGTTCAAGTTTACCTCCAAGTTTTTTAGCTTGAATGTTTAACCTGATACTCTCTTCAGCCAAATGTTACGAATCTAATATTTGTGTAGCACAGCTTTGATAAGGTTAGCCCTTTTTTGCAGCACCTAGAGCTTGTATTTATGCTTTTTACCTAAAGTTTTGCCATTTTCTCCTGAAGTTCCTTGCCAGTTCAGTAAATTGGGAAGACAGGAGAAGACTCATTTTATTTTGGTATCTGTCGCAGGTGAATTATAAAAAGAAGTCATCCTTGTGGCGCTAACTAAAAGGATTTTAGTAATGATTAAATGATGATCCAGTTATAATTAATTGATGACTGAATGATAATCAAACAGTGATTAAGCAATAATTGAATGGTAATTAAACAGCGATTTGACAATGATTTGACAATATTTAAATAATAATTTAGATGGTGATTAGGTGGCAGTGAAACACTCTACTACTACTACTACTACACTTCTAATAATTACTCTAGAGCTGGAGATATAAATGTCACTAGTGTACAATATACTCTTAGACCTAGTGCAAAATGTCACTTACCTTGTTACAGACAGCAGATACTGGGTAAGGGGACTCTCAACCTTGAGGAGTAACCTTGAGAGGTGTACCTGCTCAAGGGGAGATTACCACCGTGCAGCCTGCTGCCATACAGGAGAGCTCAATGGGCTCGGGGGGCTGTAGATATCTACAGCATAAAGTGATTGACTTGTGTTCACTACCTTCCCCCCACCTTTTGGTGTGTGTACAAGTGTGCAGCTATAACAGTTTTTGTTTTGTCTAGTCCCAGATCAGGCTGGTACTGTTGCCTTCTGATAAGACATGGCTTAGAGTCCTTGGTTCCCGAGAAGACATCGTCTAGCACAGTTCTCAAGGTTTGCACAGCAGGGCTGATTTCAGTCAGGTCTCTTGCTGTTGATGCCTGAACTCACTCGGAGTGGGGACATCTATCACAGCAGTATCCTTGTTTAAAAATCAAACCTCTTTTTTTTTTCTTTTTTCTTTTTCCATAAAGTCAGCCTGATATGCTGATAAGCATTTGGAGACCACTCTGACTTTAAATGAAGGCAGCATCATCAGGTGTGGGTTATACATTGTATATAGCATAGCATAAAATAGGGTCGCTTAAGTTTACCTTTAGTTTTGATTTTGCTTTTGGCTAATTACCAAGGAGCCACAATTGTTAAATGGGGTGCCAAAAATTAGATTTTAACAGTATACACTTCTGTTCCACCTGTTCACCTTTGGTATTTCAGATTTTAAGAGCTTGTGGCTTTAAAATTCTCTCTACAACCGAAAAAATTAAAATCTGTCTGTATGTGAAAGCCAAGATCCTTTTCTAACATTGATTCCAGAAGTCAGTACCGAAGTGAAATATTGTGAGTGTGTCAGTAAAATCCTGAGACCTGGCAATAAGGTTAACCTAGAAATTCTGTACTGCAGCCAAAATCAGCATAGCTTAATTAAACCTAATTCTCACTGCATCTCACGAGCAATAGTTTGCATTAGTGGCTTTCCACCATTAGGTGCCTCAATGTTGGAGTCTTCAGTGTGTTATAAAAATCTGGGGAGTCAGACAGATGGCAGAGTACACACTGAAAGGTGGACGTCTGAGCCGTGCTCTGTGATTTACACAGGCTGAGCCCCATGTGAACACGGGTTTTTCTCTCCTCCCTCACACAGAGACAGAAGAAGGAGACTTCAGGCTCCACCCGTGTGAATCATCCCACCAAAGTGGGGGAAGGTGCCCCATTTCTTCCTCTGAGCTTGAGGGACATACAAATAAACGCGATAGAAAGGTGAGGTGACTATATTAGAACTGATTTGGCAAAAGGCCTCACTATTCCAGTAGAGATGGGATATATTTAAAAAGAAACCTCATAACTTTTCTTTTTCCTTTTTTTTTTTTTTCCCACTGCAGTAGTGACAAAATATATCAGCCACCCAGATAAATTATAGCTAGATTTGGGAGGACTTTTCCTGTGACATTCCAGTCTCATCCTCATTTTTTTTTTGCTGCTGTATATTTGCATTTCTGTGCATGCTGGTTCCTTAAGAAAATGTTTACTTAAGTTTGACAGTTGGCAGCTTTACAGAACTAAACCAAACTAACTTCCTCCAGAACAGTACTATTTTGCATGTTTCCTGGTGACTGGATAATGTGAAATACTTTACTTGAAATTCTATTTAAGTATAAATTAAAGTTCTTTAGTTTTTTAACAGGTGAAACATTTTGTTGCCTCTTTCATTTCAATGTTGTATTTGCCGGTCTGCTTGATCAAGCCATCATTTACACACATTATTTTGTTATTTTTTGTGGGGTTTGCCTCGAGACCTCAGAAAAATGATATTGTTCAAATAGCTCCAAACTTTCTCTGCTTAAAACTGTCTCCTCCTAAGCTTAGGGTCACAAGTTTTCAAAAAAAAAATAAAAATAAATGCAACATCCTTGTCGTATAAAAGTTCACACCTTCACGGTGCTGAAGTTTTTCTAAAAACATGGCTAGACAGGAAAATTTATATGCAGATTAAGGTACAGTGTACATCTAGGGCTAGTTCTAGTTTCCATTACACTTCCACAGCACCACAGCTGTCCATACAGTTAGATGAATCTGAAGGAGTATGGACACCCTTCAGTGAGCTTGGGTTGTTCACACAATGACCACATCCATCAGAGTACAGCAGTGTGGGAAGCACGACCCATGGGGCCACAGCCCAGAAGTCTGGGGTGAAGTGCTGCCAAGGCTCAAAGGTTAAGGGGAGAGGCACTTCAAAGCTATTATTTTTCTCTCTCTTCACAGCACATCCTAAAGATAGGGAACGATGTTTCGGTCCCTGTGTATGATCTTCATAAAGATGTAGGCAGTTTTCCAGCCCTGCAAATGTGAAAATATGTTTTTCACAGGTCTTTGAAAATTAGGCTTTTGGTTGGCCTATGTATAAAACAAAGACGTAGCAATGTGCAGAAAAGGTGGCATGTTTCCAGTAGCTCTATGGAGTAGCGCCACCAACTTGAAGGTACTGGTGGAATGCCTCTTTCCACTTTCTCATGCTTATTCCAAGTTCCTCATGGCTTCTGCAGGTAATTCTGGTCTCACCGTACTCTTGTTTCTTTTAACTTGGTATCATGGATGAGACAATTAGTTATCCCTGGTTAGATTACACTGTACTAGCAGCCCAAATGTTTACTGGTTTGATGTCTTAAGGACAGCATCTTAAAAGGATGACATTATTAACAGTGTGACTTTAATACATGCAAGACCACACATAAATGTGTAGGAGCATGTGGTATTTCAGTGGAATATATCCACATTTTTATATGGGAAAAGAATATGAATTTATTTGCTAAGTCAAAATGTTTTGCATTGCTAAAATTCGGAGGAAGCCCATTTCAATTAGAAAGAATCTACTTCAGATCTGCCACTTTTCACATCATTCCTGTAGGCATATGAGACCAAACACCATCTGGCTGGGTTTGCCTAGTTTGACTTATATCAGTGGAGTTCCTGCAGCTGCAAGACTACAAAGTCCTAAAAGTTAAATTCTCACCACTTTGGTTCTTAAAAAAATCTATTTGGTTACTTCATTTAATAATCTGTAGCATTTTCACACTAATAATACATAGCTGAACATATTTGAACGTTTTATACTTTCAGATATTCTTTTCACTCTGTCTTGGCTGGAACTCATGGTTTTGTCTTGGCTTCCTGAAGTAAAAACATCTGAGACACAAGTGTTTTTTAGGACAGGTAAAAAATGAGTTTTAAAAAGTTACCTGTTACTCTCCTTTTCTTTTTCCTCCCTTTTGCTTTCATGGCTGCCACTCACAGATTTGCTTTGTTGTCCAAGAGTGTCTCTTGTCTCATATTTCAGGAGGCTTATGGCTGACTATAGTCACCCAGACACTATGTCCCCTCCAAGAAACTGCTTCACATCTATTTCTGTAAATCTAACTGGTTTTATCCTTGATTATTGCCACTGTCTTTCTCAAAATTTCTGGAAAGTGAGATGTTCCTGCCCGTTTTCTTGCATACACCAGAAAAATATGTTCTGATGTCTAAATTATCGCATTGGGCTCTTATGCGGATTTCAAGAGGTCTTCTCCAGAGACACCCATGCAGTGATCTCTATTACCTGTTGGCAACCTTTTATTTTAAAACATGTTGATGTTGCTTAATGCCACCAGAAATAAAAGGTTAAAGCCAAGGCAAGTGGAGGGCAAAACACGATATTGTCCAGAGCATGTTATTTGCAATATATAGTTTCCCATGGGACAGTAAAGTTTGAAGAGTGTTTTACAGTCTGCAACAAAGTTTTTGGTCATTTATTTATCATTTTGCTCCTCTGTACTTCCCAGAGGGGAATCATTTGATCAAGTATTTTGTTTTATCAAGTTTACTACAGCTGATGAAGCTCCTGTTCCTCCACTTCCACTTTAGAAAGGGCCAAATCATGTTTTCTCTTGCTTCAAAGTTGCTTCAAAACTGACATTAATCCCAAAACTGGCATTAATTGCTATATGCCAAACTGCTTCTTTCACTGGATATGTGTTTGGGGGGAAGTTTATCACCTGATCAGGAAAGAGATGGTCAGTTTCTTAAGTCGTGTTTGCTGTGGGAAAAGGATGTCTCTAGCAGGTCTGGGTCCTAATGGCCCAGATCAAGGAGGACGTTAAAACAGGGCACAGGGTCTTGCTGCCTTCTTTAACAGTTCTGCTTTGTGTGGAATCATAGTTTGATATATAGATAGTTAATGTCAGACCCTTGTCACCCAACGTGGAGTCAGAAGGAGCCTGGAAAGAGCTCCTGGATCCCACCCTGCATCCTTAATTAACTATAATGGGAAGCTTCAGGGAACAGAGTCCTGTTGCTGCAGAGAAGTGACTGTATTCTGATGTTTTTCTGGACTCTTCCTGTGAAATGTGACTCCTGCAGGATTTATCTTTTGATGAAATAACTGGTTTTGTGCTTGTGGAAATTCCACAGCTTTAGCGTCACCCGACACTGAGGGGACAGACAGGTTCTTTTAGGGATCCTTGGCAGAATGATGATGGCACTAAATCGTAGTTACAATTAAAACTTTATTTTCTTAACAAGATTTTATGATTTGTATAGCACAGACTTTAAGTTTAGAATGACACAGGATTTCTACAAGCAGAAGCAATGTAGTACAACCTGTAAGTAGTGTAACACAGAATTTATAATGCAACTTGATTTATGATTTCTAGTCACCTGGACCCTTGGCAGATCATGTCAGATCTTAATACATGCTTTACTGTGTCAGTATAACAATCACAATCTAGACTTGAAAGTCATATGAAAGAGTACGAGTCACTCCCTCAGTCCTCGGAGGAAGCAGAGAACAGTGGAGGCATCCCTGGCTGCGGGGGTCATGGGTCTCACTGTCCAGCAGCAGTTCTGGTCCAGGTTCCCCACTTAGGACTTATAACTGCTTGATTTTATGGACAGTGCTCTGTGTGCTGTTATGCTTCCATGTTCTGTGAGGGGGTCATCAACACTACCTGGCTGGCTGGGTGCCTGGGACCTTCAAGGCCGGTGAGGACTGGAGTAATCAGCCTGGTGCCCAGGAACCTTGAGACTGGTAGGAAGTGGAAGAAGAAATCTGTTTGGTTTGTCTACTTGGTTCACAAGACCTTCAGGGCCTGATAATGAGGCAAAGGGAACAAATATGTGACTCACTCATGCGAAAAAGAAGACCCGGGGAACTGCAGGCCAGTCAGTCTCACCTCTGTGATCAGCAAGATCATGGGTCATATCATCCTGGTAACTCTGCTGAGGAACATGGAAAATAAGGAGGGGATTGCTGACAAGCAACGTGGCTTCACTAAGGGCAAATCATGCGTGACAAATCTGGTGGCCTTCTATGATGGCGTTACAGCATTGGTGGAAAAGGGGGGGAGCAACAGATGTCATCTAGCTGGACTTGTGCAAAGCATTTGACACCATTCCTCATGACATCCTGGTCTCTAAATTGGAGAGACATGGATTTGACAGATGGACCACTCAGTGGATAAGGAACTGGCTGGACAGTCACAATCAAAAGCGTTGCGGTCAACAGCTCCATGTCCAAGTGGTGAGCAGTGACAAGTGGTATTTCTCAGGGGTTGGTACCAGGACTGGTACTATTTAATTTCTTTGTTGGTGGCATGGATGTTGGGATTGAGTGCACCCGCAGCAAGTTTGCTGACGACACCAAGCTGTGTGGAACGGTTGACATGCTAGAGAGAAGGGATGCCATCCAGAGAGACCTGGATAGGCTTGAGAGGTGTGCCTGTGTGAACCTCATGAAGTTCAGTAAGGCCAAGTCCAAGGTCCTGCATGTGGGCTGCGGCAACCCTAAGCATAAATAAGACTGGGCAGAGAATGGATTGAGAACAGCCCTGAGGAAAAGGACCTGGAGGTGCTGATTGATGAGAAGCTCAACATGAGCCGGCAATGTGCACGTGCAGCTCAGAATGCCAACCGTATCCTGGGCTGTGTCAAAAGAAGTGTGGCCAGCAGGTCAAAGGAGGTGATTGTCTCCCTCTGCTTTGCTCTGGTGAGACCCCACCTGGAATATTATGTCCAGCTCTGGAGCCTTCAACTAAGGAGGACGTGGACCTGTTGGAGTGAGTCCAGAGGAGGGCTACGAAGATGAGCAGAGGGTTGGAGCACCTCTCCTATGAAGACAGGCTGAGAGAGCTGGGGTTGTTCAGCCTGGAGAAAAGAAGACTCCGGGGAGACCTTATAGCAGCTTTCCTGTGTCTGAAGGGGGCCTACAAGAAAGCTGGAGAGGGACTTTTTACAAGGGCATGTAGTGACAGTATGAGGGTTAATGGCTTCAAACTGGAAGAGGGTGTATTTAGGAAGAAATTTTTCACTATGAGGGTGATGAGTCACTAGAATGAATTCCCCAGGGAAGTTGTGGATGCCCCATCCCTGGAGGTGTTCAAGGCCAGGTTGGATGGGGCTTGGAGCAACCTGGGCTGGTGGGAGGTGTCCCTGCCCATGGCAGGAGGGTTGGAACTAGGTGATCTTTAAGGCCCCTTCCAACCTAAACCGTTCTATGATTTTATGATTCACTCAGTCACAGAGAATGGCTGCTTGCTTCATAAAATGCTAACCACATTACCAGGGGCTGGGAGCAGGGGGTAGTGGTCACATTTAGTCATCAGAAAGCTCCTGAGGATGCAGTAATTTGTTTTGCAGAGGCTCTGTCATGTTCTTTATCTTTTGTTTCTTTGTTTGTTTGTTTATAAAAGTGGTGTCATAAGTATGGGTCCTTTCTATTTATGAGAGTATATGTCATAATCTGACCTCAGATAGTCCATTTACCTTGAACAGTTTCCCAAACATGGACTTTATCACAGACTGTGGAGGCAAAAGACAACCAGTGGTCTCTGGGCGATCTTTGCTATTTCTGTCTTCTGCAGAAAACACATCTGAGTCAGAAAGTCCTAGAGCTAGCACAATGCAAGAGGGTAGTTCTGTATACATTTGCCAAATTCTTACTTTTCCACAAAAATCAGCTTATAGCTTTAGAGTGGCACAGTGCATGGGGATAGATGGGCCTTTATGACAGCCTCAGATTTTTATCGCCACCCACAGCTGTTGTTTTATTAACCTGGGTTGCCTTGGAGCCCCTGCAATGACCGCTGTGCTAGATTTCCCAGTATGGATATAAGAGGGGAGTCATTGGTCTGGCAGAATCCAAGAACTCACTGGTCATGTTCTCGGCACGGTCTTTGTTCCTGGTTGCCAGTTGTTCACTGATTTGGGTCTCCAAAGCCTGCAATCTGTTTGCAGCTTAGCCAAAATGAAGGGTTTTTTTAAATCTATGATGCAGCCAAATTTCTAACAGAGACAGATTTTAAACTCCCTGATTCATTCATTGGTGACCTTGATTAATTCTGGACTTTCTTTAGCTATTTCATTTCACAAATTTACTTGAGATTTATGCTAATAGAGCAAAGACTGGTCATTCTGTTTATATGTATATATTTCTAGCTATGTTGTGTCCATTACCACGGGAGCTAAGCTCTTACCATATACTATAGAATTCCCTTTGACATTACGTATGATGTGGGCACTGTATGGCTTTACAAATAATGGGAGCTTATCAGCTTGCATAGAGAATGGAGGATAGAAGACTGAATGGAATAACAGAATTATTCTGTTTAACTTGCTTCATATTTAGGATCACTTCAGAACTGGTGACATTTTATGTTTAAGTCAAACTTTTTTAACAATCTTGTTCTATAGTCAATTCCCAGCAGAGTACGTGCTTCAGATGCTGTTGAAGGGGAATGACTCCTATAACGTCTCTATTGCCACTGTATATAATGCCAAAAAGAAGGACTCAGGGTTCGGCAAATTATTCCATCTAGTATCTTCACAGACCTCCACAGAGATTGACCGCATTGTCCATGAGTTCAAAATCTATCCTTAAGTGGTAATGTATGTCTAAAGGATCACAGACTCACATTGTTAATCTGTTCAGTGATTTACCTGAATACCTTCATTAGATCTACCACTGTCTTGGTTTCAGCTTGGAAAGACTTAATTTTCTTTCTAGTGATTGCTGTGAAAGGAATGTCAAAAATACCTATTGTTTTTAGTTGTTGCTAAGTGATGTTTACACTATTCAAGGACTTTTGTCAGCTTCCCATTGAAACATAGACAGAGTGATGGAATGGCCAAAGGAATATTCCATACCATAGACATCATGTTCAGTGTATGAGTGGGGGTTGGCTGGGGGGTGGGAATCCACCATCACTGCTCAGGACGGTGCCAATTCAGCCAGTGGTGAGAGTGATCCATGTCATTATTATCATTGTTATTTTTCCTTTTCTGATATTGTTTCTATTAAACAGTGTTTATCTCAGCCCATGAGAGTTTTTTTCTCCCCTTCCCCTCCTTTTTTTTTTTTCCTCTTCCCCCCACCCTTCTTGGCAGGCAAAAAAGGGTGAGGTGCATGGTTCTAGTTGCCAGTTAAACCACGACACACTCCCTTTCCAAGCGGATAGGCACAAATTCCTCACAGATCCAAAAGCGACATTAATCTGCACCCTTCTGAGGAGCTTGAGTTCTCTTCTGCAGGCTTTCCAGAGTATTTCAGAAACAGGTTCCTTGCTTCTGAAAACACGCTTCTTGTCTGAAAACAAACAGTGAATCATCACTGAGAAGGAGCCATGGTGCTCCAGCGGCCGCCCCTTCCGAAGCAGCCATCCTTGCTGCTGGTCCCTGAACACACCAGGTGCAAGCAGGGGGCTTCAGGCTCCAGGATTGCACGTCTGGCACATGGCACAGATCAAACATTGCCTTTGCCCCATCCCAATACCTAAGCACGATACCTTCGTTTAACAGCAGATATTAGTGTTTAAGTTTCAAGTTAAAACTTATCTGCTGCGCTATTCAGCAAAAACTATAGACAAGCTGGCGTTCCAGGGCCACAGTTCTTGCCACTTAGGCCCCATGGGTACAGCAAGGAGACCATAAATAGGTAAAATCCTGCCAGTTTCCATGGGTGAAGCATGGGTCAGAGCGAGTGCGATACTTTCAAAATCAACAGTTTGAAATACTCTCCACTGTAACAGCAGGGAATGGTGGTTTTGAATGCCTGAAAGCTAATTACCTCATGCACCCCAAATGTTCCAAAATGCATCACGTACATTTTGTTAGAAATTTGTTAGAAAACTTTGTTGGAAAATCTCTTTCTTAAATGGTATAAACATGTCTATGATTAGTACCTCTGTAATTAAAAAAAAAGTGTCAATATGCTGGTTGGAAACACTCGGGAAAATCAACACCTACATTTCTTCCTCTTTTCAGGAGTAAGTTATGTTTTGGTGAAAAAGACAATGTGATAGAGCCAGTTAAATTTTCAAAAGCAAAGTTGCCCTTTACATTTTAGAACTGGCAATATTTTCATAGAACTCTTTTTTTTTTTTTTCTTCAAGGTGTGTGTTCAGCTGGAAAACATCCTATTCAAATGCTGGATACTATACAGAAACTGAAATGGCATTTTCAATATATTTACTGAACTCAAGAACTCCAGTGGGTTTTTTTTGTAACAAAATGTAACAAAAGAAAAAATTTTCTTTGGTTTAAATTCCCAAATCAGCCTCATAACCTTCAATCCATGCAAACCATCATTTTAATTTCATGTAAATATGCAGTTTATACATTTCGTATACAATGTGTGGCCTTTAGTAGTATATTTCAAATTGCCAGCGTTTCAATAAACCAGTGGAAAATAGAGCCATCTGCAATCTGTAGGCTGAGCATAGAAATAAAATTATGCTTTAATGCAACCGTGAAACTGTGGCATTCCAAAAATGGCATATTGCAATGTGTCCTAGAGCATTAGATATCCGTTAATCTTTTAGCAGCTTTTTGAGCAGGACATCTCTTTGAGCATGAATGCTTGTTTCCAAAGAGACCATGCCCTTGTCTTAGGGGGGGAGGTTATGAAGACTACTGAAGAAATTTGTCAGGACACCAGATTTATTATCCTTCTCTTTTTCAAAATGTACCATGTAATCGCTAATCTCTGGAAAACTTTGATTTAACATGTCATCTAAAAGATATTACTGTATTATTACTAGCACACTAGCCAGAATGCAAAGTACAAGGGTGCGAGTAGAAGGAATGCGTCCCAGATTTTCAGACATGACTGGCTGCAGTCTCCTGACACAGCAGTGACAGTGGCACATTCCAGTCAAACTATATCCTGTATGTTTAACTGTATTATCTCCACTAGTGTAATTTTCAATGATTAAAAAGCTGAAGCTTTACAAGTATAGTTTTAGAGAAGTAGACATCTTGTTGAGATAAAACACCTATTACAGTAATTTCAAATGCCTGCAGTTTTCACATCCTTAAAATCTTTTGACTGGAAATCAGGATCTGTAGCAAATTTAAGCCTACTGCCAACAGACTTAATTTTTTTTTACGCAGTATAAGTCTTTTGCAAACACGCAGGACCCACTGCCCACCAGTGGAAAACCACTACTTGTCTACCCAAGCTTTAGGGCTGTATGACACTTGACCCTTGGAGCCCTGCAGCACAGTATCTGTTCAGGAGACTTCAGAGAAAGAAATCACAATGGTAACACACTACTTATTTACCATGAACTAGGAATACCAGAATAGGGTGTTCACCTCCTCCCAAGCAAGCTGTACATGTGCTGCTGCAAAATACAATATATTGTCTATTCCCTTTGTGATTTCTTCCCATTATTCCAAGTGATGATGACAAAATAAAGTATCCTGTCCTTTTCATTCCTGGTTACAACATACTCATTTACGGTTAGTCTTTACAGGTGTTTGCATAATCAGTTTCACAATATACTTCTGTTTTTTTCCTTAAGAATAGGGCTTGGAATGCCATGCTTTCAAGATGTGAAATGCCACATCATATGAAACAAAATCCATTGGCTGAAGGAATTTTAGAGTGTTATAAGATTGTATTTCATTTCGTAATGTCAAAGGTTCCATAGGCAAAAATTTGCAACAGTTAACAAGTATGACCTTTAAATTAGTCACATGAAATTCAAGGCATAAACTTTAATATTCACTCATGAACAGCATGTTTTTGCCTAAAAAATCTGGTAGAAGGAATGAATCCGCCAGTCCTTATTAATATCACATTGGTGAGCGATGCCAGAGTGGTGGTTCAAATCTATAGCAGTAACTTGAGTAAGTAAGAGAGCAGAATCAGGCTTTGTGAAAAAGAAGATCCTTAAAATAGTTAAATTTCAGCTCCTAACATTTCCAGCGATAAGTATGTGAGTAAACCTCTGGTTTTCAGCTCACTTCTTAAGGATATGCTTACTTTGTAAAACCTGATGTGCTGAATCATGATGAAAAGAATCTCGTTAGATCTGTTCACACATTTGTACCATATATAAGTAGACGATAGTCAAAGTACATTTTTTTTTTTTTTAATTGTTTCAGTTGCAGTGTAGAACCTGGAGTCCTTACTAGGTACTTTAAATCAAAGGTGTTTGAAAATGGATTTTTCAAAAAGGTTAAAAATAACACATAAGAGAATATGCTTTGAAAACTAATTAGCTTAGGAAGACCAAGGATCACTGCTACCGTCACCTACACAAACACTTATAAGAATTCCGAAATATGCAGATATGTCAAAGATACCTCCCACAGCTTGGGCATAGGATCCAAAAGCGAAGCATGTTCACTACAAGATGCGCAACATTTTCCACTAGTGCTTCTCATGGAAAGTTGAATGTAAATGTAATCTTTTCCAATCCACCAAAGTTAAAATAACTATGTACCAAAGAGTTCTACTGATTTTAGTGAATTAATTGGGCACCACCAGATACTGTTTCCATGTAATATGTTTTATAAGAATGAAAAATAAAGCTATGAAAACAAAATAATCCAAAGTGGCGGTCTTTGCTTTTCAAAGTGCTAATTCCACTCTCCAAGTTCTAAAGAGTATTTTAAAGTTCCATTTAATTCAGCAGGAACTGGGTATATATTCCAAGTCATGCATATGCTACTTCGACAGAAATTGCTGATGCTGAAATGCTGTTTATACTTTTAGTGTCTGCATTTGAAGAAGGATGCTGAAAAAAATTAATAGGAGGTAGGAATTAGCCTCTATGTGACTGAATGAGTGGAAAGCTTCTCAGTGGGAGGCTTATAACAGTTCAGTGTGTTTAGGACACCAAAAAGAAAACTGAGAGTTGGGTTGCTTACAGTGTCTAAGTGCTTTCACATGGAGAAAATACAGTCATAAAATAGGACTTTTAAGAAAGGAATGATAAGGTTCAGCACAAACAGCCTGAGGCCAGACAAATTTAAATAGGAAATAAGACATATTTTTGATGGCAAATTGTAATCAGTCACTTAAACTTCCATCAGATAGATGTGGTTAATTCCCAGATCTCAGGGTGGCTGCAGATACATGTTTAGAAAAAGCGTTTGACTAAAAGTAATTTAGTGAGACTCAGCACAGTAGTAAAAGAATGAAATGTACGATCCAGTGACATATTTGAAGAGGGGCTAAACGACCAGAGGGGTTGTTGGTCCTGAACTCTCAAACTATGTTTATGTGACCAAATTGTTCACAGAAGTAAGAATCAGTGAAGACATATGCCTGCCTTAAGTATTTGCTTTTTATATATGATTCATTTTTTGGGATGCAAGACAACCCAAAGCAAATTGCTTATTTGCTTTATCTTGATATTAATATCCCTTTTGGGAGTTGAGTTAATGAAATAGTAGAATAGGTTCTACCATCTCATGAACATCGATAGTTAGATTTTTTGCTGTATTTTTTTCCCCTGTATTATTGCCCCTGCCGTATTATTTAAGTGGGGTGGTTTGTTTTTTTTTCTACAAAATAAGCAAAGGGAAATGCAGTAGTACTCCACATGACTCAAAACTAACATTGCTTTGTGTCAGACTTTTATAAACCATAAACAAAATAGATGTCATTTAATATCTTAGGGGGGATTTCATTCATATTGATGTCACCTTACATTTACATTGGTATGCATCTCAGTTACCTGTGAATTTTTCACACTCCTTAAGAACCACATTCTCTACAGTTTGCTACTGATACAATGAGGCCTTAAACAAGATTTTACAGTTAATTGCTGAGCTTCAGTCCTTTGTTTCAGCACTTCTGTGGTAAGTGTGGAACTGGAGGGATAGACTGGGGCACTGGTTAGAACACTATTATGACTGTGAAGGCGCTGAAGAAGAGAGTTGTGCGCTGTCCTCTTGGGGTAAGTTCACTGGAGGGTGTGCAAACCTGGGAGGACCAGTTGTGCCTAACATGAAAATCCATGCGTTACTGCAATTTCCATGGGCTGCACGTTATGAACAGAGCCTCTGCAAAGTACAGATAAAAAGTGTATCTGCATCCTACAGTTTTCCCAAATTTACTGAAACAAGGGGCTGACAGGCCCAATCCAGTACTCTACATCATTATGTGTAATGGTTATCGACTTCAAAAAAGCCAAGTATTTGCTGGTTTTATTTTTCAAATAGAAAATTAGTGTACACATGGCAATCAACCATAAATCTTTAAAGTTCCATTTGGCGGCTAATTCCACAGAAATACAGTGAGAGCACGGAAATTAAACCAGCCTCTTGCTCCCTGCTGAGCCAGTCATCTCTTACAATTCTTGCACTGGACAGTTTGGCTGAAACAGTGCCATTCCCTACTTTATGTTCAGCTACTGTCTATATGGTTAAGTAATAAAAATTATAATTTTTGAGAAAAAATGTACCAGATAAAATGCAGCTTGCAGTAGGTTGCCAAACAGATCAGGATAGAAACAATAGTTTCTTACTGGAAATGATCTTGAACTAAAGGTTAAGCAGAAGAATGTGTGAGAAACTCTCTTTTACTAAACAGCAATTTACAAAAAATCGTATATGTTTATTGCAGATTTCAGAATGATAAATAAAGATGAGTTACTTTCTTATGATTAATCTACTCTTTAACAAAGAGGAAGAAAATTTATTTTTGCTAGAAGTGATTCTTTATGTCTTGGACATCTATACAACAACTTGTCTAGGTTCTAGTATGTAGCTGTAATAAAATATCTAGTTATTACAGCATTTTCCAGGTTTTTTTACATATCAGAAATTATTTAAATAGTCTGAGACACATCTTTGTGTGACAATGGTATAATCTGAAATAATTACTAGAAATTAGTGAGTTGGGATGCTTAGAGGACAGTATTGTTAAAACCGAAACACCTATTTTACTTTCTCTCTTATTATTTCAATGTCACTATGTGCTAGCACTGTACAGCTGGAAATAATAACCATCCTCAATTACCTCATCTTTGATGCTTGCCAAAAAGTACATGCAATAGCATGTTTAATTCATCATGTTTTGTTTGTACATTAATAAAAGGAAATTGCACAGACAGGGACTGCAAAGTACTGTGTAGCAGAAGTTATGAATAGATAACAAAAGGTACAATTTGAAAGTTCAATATTCATTTACAAAGTATGGACCTAAAATAAAGTATGTTTCAGAGCAAAGTGTGGCCTTGCATTCAATATTTGCAAAATAAATTAAAAGTATATTTCCATGTCTTTAAACTTTTATTTTAAATGAGTTACCTTTTCCTCTGGAAGTAGTGCTAAAACCTTCAGCTGAACTACCAAATTGTTAGCTGATTCACTGACAACATTTATAAGAATTTTCTGGACAAGTCCTGTAAAAGAACTGGATTAAATTTGACAGGTGAAGCCAGATGCTATCACCTAGGGTTGAATTTGGTGTATTGTATTCTAAAGACAGTTCCCATTTTATTTCGCTGAAACAGTGGAGAATAATGGAGGTACCTTCTCAGAGAAAAGTGTAAATCAGGTACTTTTAAGTTCAGAAATTCTCTGTGATTGACAATTTTTGTACCCTTTCTTTTTATTTTTGTCAAATCTCATTTTCATTTGCCATTCTCAGACTGTTAAGGTCTTGGGAAATCTTGTAGTAAAAGGAAAAGGAAAAAGACAACTAGGGGGAGAATTAACATTTTTCTTGATTATTATCAAACTTCAGCAGCACTCAAGTATGAGAAGGAAGTGGAGAAAGAAAGAACTGGGAATGAAGTTTAGGTTTTATTTGCATCTTTGCACAGAAAGGAGCTCCTTCGTCTCACTCCCAAGAGAAAATACTGTTTTCAGAAACCCTTAAATCGAAAAAATTAGCACAACCATAAAGTAACACCTGAATCCAATGCTTATAATGAGTTCCTCTAGGAATCAGTCCTTCCACCTATTAAAATGCGCAAATTCTTCTTTCTGGTGGCAATAGAGCAGATGCCAGCCGTTGTGCTGCGGTGAGGATGGGAATCCCTGCCAGCGCCCAGGAAAGGACGCGAGGCTGTACTGTGGTGCCACAGGTGCAGGCAGGGGCTCAGGTGAGGTCTGTCGCTTCCGCTGTCTCAAGTAACCCGCGTGTCTTTTCCTTCTGCAGAGATACACAGCAAAGACAAAGAGTGGAAGGAGGAGCAGCTGAAAAAGGGGGCACTTCTGAATAGGCACAGTCTTCATGCTTTAAGGAGGAATTTAGCTATCCTCTCTCAGGCAGCACTCATCTCTCCTTCCTGTAGCGCTGTGATACACTCTTTGCTCCTTCCTCTGCAAAACAAAGACAAATCCAGCACATAATTCCAAAAACTAATTGAGTCTAGTATAGAAGTAAATCTAAGAGTTCAAAACACAGACTGAACTGCAGATTATTCCGGTTGGATTTGAAGAGTTTATTGCAACAGGACAAGGAATATGAAATCTCACAGCGAAGGCAAGTCAGGATTTCTTCATACACAATGTTTGCTGTGGATTAACTGGAATTATGTCATGTTAAACTGCCTTGAATCTGTTCTTTACTTTCCCTCTGGTGTAAATAACATGTCATTTTATCATAGATTATTAATCCTTCTTTGAAAGTAGGTTTCCTGAGATATGATCTGTATTCATTCTAATGGAATTGCTGTGGATGCTGAATCCTGAACCAGCTGTCGCACCAGTAGTCCACTCTTTTGCTGGCTACCACGGTCAGGTTATCTGTTAATCTCTTAGTCATCTGTGATCATAATATATGTGTATCACCTAACAGGTTTAAATGCAAGTGCATGGTCATTTGTATATCTTTGGCCCAGAATTCACACAACCGCACTACTATAACATTGCGATACACCTTGTGCATGGGTGTGAATTGCTCCTGAGATCTGGCTGTCAGCGAAAGAGTGCATATAAGGCCATTCAATGATCATTTACCGTACACATGCACACTAGCACCTCCAAAGCAGGCATCTCAGGCAGGATCCTACTCTCTTCCTATGCAACAATGGAATATCCTTGAATTCCTGTGCCGCTGGAATATCACTGCAGAGCGTAGAAACCCAGTTTCCATCCCTTCCTCTCCAATATGCAAATGTACAACAGCCATCGCTTGTGCATTATATATTCACTTGCTGCCTTTGGTTTTGCTGTTGTACATTTCTTTATATCATCTGTATAAAAGGAAAGACTTTCACCAAAGCAGCTGATGGCAAAAATGAATAGCTGCACAATCCTTTTGAAGCATATGGTTTAAAGAAAAAACATACCTGACTGCTGCTAGCTGGTTTCTTGGAACAAGGACAGAGAACTTCAATTTTCAGTGGTTTTTAACTTCATACTCATTGAAATCCTAGTATTTATTATCATGCTGAAGATTCACAGCAATTGTCTTAGCAGGTTCATTGATCTTTATCTAAAAAAAATTATTAGGGAATATGCAGTTATATTAATTGGTGTCACTCTTCTATCAGTCACTGAAATATCCAGTTATATTGTATTACAGAATTTAGTTTCACTGACTCCACAAATGCATTCTGTTACATTGCAGATAGTAAAAAAAATATATAAAAAATTATTCTTAAATATTTACAAAAAGTTTGATAGAGTGGGTGCATGAATGACAAAATCCTTTTATTACAACTCTTTGGAAGGATACATATGCTGAACTTGAAGGGTGCTTCCCACAACACTTCAGTATCTCACTGATTTAAAGTATGAAAACAGTGCATCCTTGACTGTCCAGCAGAGGAATTGCAACATCTTGAAGGATGTTCAAAACCAAACAAGCAGCAAGTATTACTCATAACCTTCCAAGACATAGTGAAAACCTTTAGGGAAATTAATTCCTCTAGAATGAGTGCACATCAGTGGGAAACCTCAGAAGAAAGTGACTCTCATCTCCTAATCCAGCCCAGAAACAGGTAGGATGCTTATGGCATGGGACCTTTTCATATTCTCTGATTGATATCATTCAGCCCAGGCAGATAATCTACACAGATTTGATCTGAACACCCCTGTCATCTTGTGATCTGAGGTGGAGGTCAAGAACATGAATTCAATAAAGTTGGTATGCACCTCAGTGTCACCTGTCATGAAAAGCCACAGATAACCTTCCAAGAGTCAGGGCACCAGCATCTTTGTGACAGAAACTCTCTAAACCAAGAACTGCTAGAGATGGAAAAGGTATCCTGGAGAAGTATCACTACATGATTTTGTTTTCCCCTATAATCATCACCAAATGCCTTCTGTTGGGCAGTGTTGGAAACAGGACACCGGGCTAGCAGGACCACTGGTCTAAGTACTTTGATCTTAAAGGCTGCCACAGCCGCCTCAACAGTTCCTGTTGTCATTTCTACACTCAGATAGCAATGTCCTTTTTCACACTGAAGGGAATGAACACTGCACCCCACCCAGGTGGGTTGAAAAGCAGCGAAACCATACTTGATCTGAGAGAGGTGAGGAAGCTCATCAACTCTGTGAAAACAATGTATTTGGGTCCAGAAAGCACGTGGTTGAGCTGCCACTGTGTAGACACAAGAAGTGAAGTATTTAATCACAATTTTACAGTAAGATGTCTACACATTTAATGAAGAACCATTAAATATACAACAAATTTCAGGTGTTAGCATGCCATATACTCTTAGCTTCTTATGAAACTATTTTCTTATATAGAATGTAAAAGGGAACAAAAGGACAAAGAGATAATTAATTTCTGCTAGATGGACATAAAGAGATTTCCATGAAGCAATGCTTCATAAGTTGGAGGGTGGTTTTCACCAGATTTTCAGTCCTATTTAACATCATTTTACAGTTATGTTTTGCAGCACATAGCCCTGGATAGAGTATTCTCGATCTGCAAAAAATGCAGAGATTTTAAAGGCAGAAGAATAAATAGAGATACTTGATGCCAAGCACAGACTCAAAGACTTCAGAGTCTGAGGATTGTGGTTGCTTATGTTCTTGCATAAGGCAAAGAGAGTTTCTGGAGGCCACAGAATAGATCTGAATGAAAATACAGAAATCCTGATAGCCTGAAACATTTCCTCTAGAACAGCATTACTTAAGAAAATTCAAAATAAATAGCCTTTCTCCTACTCCCCTTCAATTTAGCATTGTCAAGGGTACTTCTTGGGTTGACTCCTCATTATCTTTGGGCTCTGCACTCTGTGAATATTTGTTTTAGTGGCTTTTCTCTGAATATTTTTCTTTATCTACCTGTATACACTGAGTGTTTGGGATATAGTTAATCACTTATGCGAGTTCTGCTCTTTTTCCGACTGAGACTAACAGCCACATCTATGCTCATTTTATGGCAAAAATACAAACTTCATTGAGAATGTCCTTAAAAGGGTCACTTCAGAACTGTCATAACCATTTGCCTGAAATGTAAATATAATAATTTATAGCTTAGTGAGACTTTTAGAAATGAAGTTTGAGACAAAACTGCTAAGCGACAAAATTGTTAAGAAACAAAATATTGTCAAAATATTTAAAGCCAACGTTTTGACTTATCAAAATTTGCATCTAGTCTTTGAATCAGTCCTAAGTATCCAGGCTTAAACCCCAGGGTTTTGTACCTTTATAGACAGGCAAGTAATCTGGGTGAAAATTGTCAAGGTCTGAATATTGCCTTTTAGCACAACTTGGTTTGGTCAGTAAGGCCATCTGCAGTTCTCAACTACGAAAAGACTCAGCAACAAGTCAAATGTATAACAGACATTTGAAATCGGTTTGTCAATTATATCCCATGATACAATTCCATGCAGGTGCACCAAGAATTATTTTTGCTTATGCAGGGAACATTATAATATTCTGTTTTGAAACACATTAGCAACGTTTCATTTTAGGGACTACGCACTATGACATGTATATCTCTGGATTGTTCTTGGGTTTGGTTTTTTTTTAGTTTTTGGTGTGTGTGCGTGTTTTGTTTGGTTTTTGTTTGTTTGTTTGTTCTATGGGGTTTTTTTTGTTTGTTTGTGGTTTTTTGTTTGTTTTTGGGACAGAGATGGGGAATGAACTTCAAAGAGTCTGAGGGCATAGCCAAATCCAGGCTTGTGACAGAAATTTACCTGCAACAGAGACTAAGGGTTTCAATTGCTATTCCAGAATTTTCTTTTAAATATACCAATCATCAAGATATCTAGGTGCATAGTCAGGAGAGTAGAGCTGAAGTCAGTATATTTGCCTGCAAGCTTCAAAAAGCAAAGTCAGATAGAAAAAGGAAATTCAAAACTCTTTGATGATGATTATTATTATTGTAATATCTTACACCTGTTGAGTACTCAGCAATAAAGTCTATATTTTGAACAGTTAATCTATTTCTTTTGCATTTTATTTCATGTCATAGTTGCAGATGACTAATTTTATAGGAAAACACATTTCTGTCTGTGAACCTAGAAATCTTTGCCAAAACATTTGGATTCACCTTATCCATTATTTCAACAAATAGAGAGCTAGGTATTTTATATGTTGCTGTTGAAGGGCCCTTGTTTATATTAAACTGGAGATGTGTACCATTCTTTAAGAGGCTTGAAAGAAATTACGCAGCCATAGGGAATGCCTTTCTAACTTCATAAGCAACAGGGGACCACTCAGCACACCGTTTGTTACAAACTCTGTAACCTTCGTACAATACATTTAAACAACTACTTGCAAACATTTCTCAATGCAATATTATTTTAATTGGTGTTGAGTTTACCTCAACCTATTTTGTTGCTTCATAGTTTAATTCAAAAAAAAGTGAGGCAAAGAAACAGAGTATATTTGTGAAATCCAGGAGGTTAAAAGCTTCTACTGTTGCTGATAAATTTTCTTTCCAACAGGAAATTAGGAGTTTATTATAAATCAGGTGAGCATTACAATGCTTAGGAGTTTATTAAAGATCAGGTGAGTATTATAATGCTTTTTCTCTAGAGAGGTTTACGAAGACCTGAGAAGTCAGTAGATGAAACATGAATACTGGGGATCTAGCTTTTTTCAAGCAGGTCTTTGAACTCAATGACAGTTGAGTCACTGAGTTCAAAGAAAAATGGAATGTAACTAGATAATATTTCATTTCTAGTCTACAGAGGGTTTTTATAAACCTTAATGAATTCATAGGATCTGATGATTTTAAAAAAGAGGTGTCAGAGGAACTGAATTACTGTCTCCCCTGCACCTGTCTTTTGCACCTAGCAGAGAGTCCTTAGGGAGCTTTCTGATGCCTACATACATACAGACGTACAGTCATGCTCAGTCTATCTGTTCAGAGACAATCCTGATCTTCTAGGCTGTAGGAATGCCTATGGAGCAACTCTCTCACCTAATGACATGTACCATTCTTTTTGTTGCTCGTGAAGTTATATATTGGACTCTTCAATGTTTATTCTGAGAAATTAAATTATTTCAGTCTCCATAAAAATATGTTCGCTGAATACATTTTTCATTCAGAAACCTTGATCTTTTGATAAGTATATGAAACATTCATCAACTTCATCAACAACATTAACATATCCATACTATATACAATAGTTTTGAGTGCAATGTCTATTAATCATTACCAAAAGAAATTACTCTCTAGTTTGCTTTTTAAACTGGAGACCATGTATTTATTTAGTCTTCTTCAGAGCTATTCAGACTCTCAAGGCTTCACAGATAAGTAATAATAAACAATTCTTGCAAAGACTGACAATAATGTAAAACAAATGAAAAAGTAATCACCAAGGAACAATTTGACTCTTCATTATGTTTCCGCTAGTTAAACTTGTACGAAAACAAGAGAACTGATATTAATAACTTCTTCTGAAAAGTGCTTAGGCAAATCTAAGTGTGCATCCTTGAGCAACAAAATTCTTTTTAACAAGATGATTTCTTGCAGTTCTTTCAGACATAATCCGAGGATAATTTTATTCTCCTCTGTGAATCCTGAAATAGAGATCATTCTCTTACAAGCTTGCTGCTTGATAGTTTGCTTGCCTGGAGAAATATGAAGTAGATTTCACATTTATTGCATAATTGGAATGGAATTTCTAAAACTTGGCAAGAGATGGGGAAAAAGTGTGGGTAAAACACTCTATGATGCCAACAATTTTTTCCTCTTTTATATTTTTATTTTCATGTACCTGTATCTACCTCATGTCTCATATTTTGTACTGGTTATTAACTCTCAGGTGCATGAACCATCTTTTTGTTATAAACTTGTATAACTGGCTCTAAGCGCACTGCTTGGGTACTACCTAGGCATTACTGAAGTAGAAAATCGAGGTCCATTCAGCCTTAAAATGGAAGGCCTATTTGACCAGCGTGGTTGTGGCATGCCAACTTATGTAACCACTGACACACAAACAAATTGTGCGACTGATATTCATTTTGGTACATCTTTGATTTCCCAACCAGAATGACCTGTTACCCGTTTACATCTGCAGACAACCTCCAACAACATTCCCGAGCATCTTGATCTCAAAAGAAAAAAAAATCCTGAGCACATTCTTGTCTCTGGATTCATAATGTGAATCTCAAAGTCCTTTGTCACTAAGCCTTTTTGCAGCATAAATTAACAATAAGCAGTTAAAATAGCTTCATCAAACCTGCTTAGGCTGTGAAAGTAGTAACAAGTTCAAGCTCTTTGGTAAAGAAGGAACTTTAATCAAAGCTGTTTACCATTGAATGGAAGAATCGCACTAAGTTTCTTTTCCAACTAAGGACAGCGGAGGTATAATACCAGCTGCTTTTGGGTTTCCAACAAAGTAAGAGTTTTCCACTTATGACCGAAACAGCCTAGCAGCCATCAGAGAGATGCTCAGAAAGGTCTTACAGCAAGCCGTACCCAACTCTACCCCGTTTGGAACTTGTGCCCTTTGGCATTCATCTCATCAAATGTTGCTTTGTAGCATTGTGATAATATTTATCATGATTATTTATGGTGGTTTTCTGACATATTTAAATTTGCAACTTGGAACTTGAGTTTAAAATGGCTACACTGAGTCAGCCAACAGTTACATCCAATATTGTTTATTGCTTTTGATGGTTTCTATGTCATACTGCATTAGATACGCCACCCAAACTAACAGTACTGAGAAGCTCACCTTTTATTTTGTGCTAGGCTTCATCAGAACTAATGAACTGCTTTGTGCTTTCCTCTGGAAGCTCGGGGGTTCAGAGCGGTTCAGTCTGTGCTTCAGACTTCTCTATCACTTGGTTCTGTACAGAATTCAAGGCTGTCTATCACATTCCCTTTCAGTTGCACTGCAAGAGGAAATCCTTCCTACTTGTTGTACAATAGTTCAGTGGATAAAACATTAACTGGGGGACACCTGTTTCAGTTGTTTCCTCTGCTTCAGGAAATTCAAGCTTATGTCTTCCATCTCCAGAAAAAATCACCACTATAACTGTAGAATATAATAATAAAGAAAAAAGGAATTCTCAGCTTCTTCTGTTGAAAATGGTCCTCTCTGCTTTTAGACAAAGAAACAAACAAATACATGAACAAAACATTGAACTGAGCTGTGAGAACAAACCTTTGTGTGAACAGAATCCCACTGCAATGGTTGAGGAAAACTTGGCCTTAGCTATACCCCAGCAGCCACTTATGTATTTCCATCAAATAGTCATTGAACAAAACATAAAAGTTGTCCTTAGAATTGATTTTGGACTCCTCTTTCCAAGGAGAAATTACTAAGCTCTAGACTTTAGGGAAATCCAGCATCCCTTTCTAAATCATTCTGAGTTGCTTTCAATTCTCTTATCCAGATTTTATCTCTATGACTCCTTGCTTTACGGTTTTGTCATTGGTCTACAAAACTATAATTAGTGCTGTAATTATGTTTATTTTCTATTTGTATGGAAAAAAATAAGAGAAGCATCACCACTAGAAGCAGAAAACTTATTGTGATGTGACAGAACCACACAGTTGGATAAAGATCCTGAGACAGGTCCATGCTAAACCTTTTTCTGAGCAGCAGGAGGTAGCACAGGAATTGCCAGTGTGCTTAGCATCATATTGTCTGAATGTGTAAGCCTTCACTTTGATTTGTCAATAGTAATGCCATGCATATCCTCCAGTAATAGTACAATGTTTGTGAGCTTAAACAAACAGATTCACGCTCTCTGACCCAATTCATTGTTCCACTCGCTGGTTCCCAAGCCTAAATAAACAGATTAATGTTCTCTTCCAAGTTAATATTAATAAAGACTCTGTCCAGGCAAGGAAAGAAGCAGTCTTCCCCACGGTCTCCGATGTTTGCTTATGCTGAGTATTGCTGAGGGCTGGGTTCTGATTTCTATGACCACTTGTTCTTGTTCCTGCTAGGTTGCGCTGGCCTCTCCAGATGAATCCAGCTGCTCTGAGCTCCAAAATTTCCACTGCTTTTCTGAGCCTCACAGTGTCTGGCTCTGGTCTCTGTCACTAAAAAATTCAGCGTACATACTTACATACGTATATTACAATTTATATTTGTGTATAAATATAATTTGATTTACTTTTTTTTTCCTGCCTAAACCAACAAAAAGGTGCTGCTTTCAGCAGAAGGACCTCCCTGTTGCTCTTTTCCTGTTTTTACCAACTGCAAGATGCCATTCACCCTTCTGAATTTTTGCATTAGCGATTAGGAAGAGGCTTGTAACTGGGAAAATGGACTAACTATATGAACGTTTCATAATTTATCCAATTTTTATGCTATAATGTAGTTTTAAGAGATCTGGAGTAACAAGATATGAGCATCTTATAGCCATGTCTTTATTCATTTTTAAAAGTCTATTGGATTGTTGTGTTGTATTATGTTTAGATCTATCCACAGTTGTACTATTGACTTTGACAGTAATGTGATCTGGACATTTCCATGACTAGCTTCAAAGTGCACTATCATTATAGTCTGGATGTGCTTGCATAAACACTTCCTTTGATTAAATGGTACGATTATTTTCTCCTTCTTTCTTTCTAGGATGCTTGTGTTTAGCCTCAAACTTGCCTACCAGGACCCTCTCCATGCATTCAATGGGCTTTTTTACTGCTTTCACATATATTTATGATTTTTTCCATTATTGTTAATTCGGTAATGAGAAGAAACACAGTTAAATACTGCATTAAAGCTTGCTATCTTCCCTATAACTTCCAGAAGCTTCTGCTTCTAATGGAGCTTCTTGCATATATATCTGAAAAGAAGGTTTTCTTAAAGCATGAAAATATGAAGTCATTAAAATCAAAGCTTTTTGTTGGACAGTCATATATTCTTCACAACAGATTTAGTACAGAGAACATCACCCTACAGTAACTCAGGGGGAAAAGACCCCTCCTGGGAAGCTGGGTAACTCTCCCCTGTAACTTCAGATTCAAAATGGACATTTAAGCCTTGATCTCCCACGTCCGAGCACTAAGCCTGAGTCATTCTGCTGCTCTCTTTTCAGTCTTGGCCTCTTCAAGCTGCTGTGGTGGGTGTTGTTCACCTCCTGAGGTGCCCGGAAGCCTTTGCTATCCTCTGCCTCATGTGCTTGCTTTGGAGCTCAAGGTTCAGTGGCTTCATTGACTGCCTGAGTCATAATACAAACTAGGTCGTCTATACCCAAGCTGAATGTCCTAATCATTGGACCAATGAATCACCTCTTCTAATTTTCTGGCCCAATGTCTCTGTTCAATTATTTAGAGAATCCCTGACCTTTTCTGCCACAGATGAACATAGCTGGTGATCAGAGCATTTAGCTGTAATGAGGGAAACTCAGGTTGAAGACCTTTCGCTCAGTTCAGATCTGTTCTTACTTACCTGCGCTTGTGTGCTGTGGACAACCTTTCTCCAGTTTTATTCCCACAGATATATCTGTCTTCCTCACCCTCAAGTCTCAAGCTTACAGTTTGATAAAAATATTACTAGTTTTAAGGAATATTTTCTGAAGTGGGAAAATAATTTCCCGCACTTCCAATCATCAACCTTTGATGGGCACCACCTTGGCTTCCTGTTAAGGGTGCTCATTTTGTTATTTGTATTACATTTTCTGTTTTACAACATGCCTTTTTAATGGGTAAAATGGAAGAACTGCTTAGGTGTTCAAGAAATATTCTTTTTCCTCATAATATTATTTGAGTTCCTACTTCATATGATGCCTAAATTATATGGGTATGATAAAAATAATTATTTTTAAGTGTTTTAAAATCACTTTCCTTAACTAGAAGTATTTTGACATGTAGTACATTGCAAAAAATTACTATGCTAATGCTACTATCCTCAAGAATCTAAAACTCTGGGTAAGACTCTAAAAATCATGAAATGTTCAAAAATATTATCTTTTGGTTCCTTTTGTTCAATTTTTTAATATTCTAAATCAGTATAGTGCACTCAGGTTACATTTTCAATCCTTTCTATAGCCTCCCTACAGGTCTAGGATTCCATGGTTATTAAAAGAAATGAACACCAAGACTCATGTATTACTGTAAGCCCAGAAATTTAGACAGAATTCTCACAAAAACTTGCAAGGCTTGCAATAAAACCATAAGATCTGCAGGTTAACCCTCTGTTACCAAGGCTCAGCAAATTTCTGCTGTAAAGTAGTTCTGCTGAGGGTTTACTTCTATTTTGTTTTGGATTATGAATTGCTGTAAAGTTGCCCTCCATGAGTGGTATTTTGCAAGTAGTGCTCATGCGGTACTGTGGTACTCTCAGACTGTAAACCTACTTATTCCCTGAATATATCCACCCCAACATTACCGGAGTGTACTTTTTTCATGTTTGCTTTAATTCCAGAAACACTCTAAGGCTAGACAGGTTCTCAGCACAGAATGACAGACTAAAACTATTTCCAAAAGAGCTAAATGTCTCATCGTGAAGCTTTTCCTTATATCCATCAGCCTGTGTGAAGAGCTGCTGGACTGGACATGATCAGGCACGCTGCTTATGACAAACTATAGGCCATGTACATTTTACTGTGAGAATATGATTCAGGAAATCTTGGAATGTCTACTTGTATCAGGCATTTCAGTTAGAGCTTCCACATGTACCCTGACCACAGACAAACCAACTGATTTTAATCATCTTACGTTATTTTATTTTTGTAATCTACATGATTTTTTTTTCTCCCATTTTTCACATTCATCATTGTTTTACTTGGGATTTCCATTTTTTAGACAGTTTGGTGTTTGACTATAATTTAATAAAAGCAGCATTTTTTTACCCCAGTGATAAGGTAAAATTTTAGTAGAGGGTGCAGGTATTTTATTATTAGTCTTTAAGTCTGAGTACTGCATGTTCAGGAGCAATTAGATTCAGAAATGTACATTAAGGCAGCATTAGGTCTGGGAGACCACAGGAAGAAATGCAAGAGAAGGCTCCAGTTTAGATTCTATCATCAGCATCGTTTAACTAGCCACACTGCACTTCTTGTAGACCATTTTTACACAAGAGTAGACAGTTATTCCATCATTACCATTAACTATTTCCAAGCTCTGTTTTCTCCCGAGATCCCATATTAGCACTCTGTTTTTTAAAAATAATGCACATCCATAAAACACATGTGCAGCTAATAGGCATACTCAGTATTTTTGAATGCCAGTCCACTGAGGAGCCTTACTTTTGACCTCAAGATCTGCAAATCTTGATCCAACTCTCCTTCCTTTCACTGAATTCATTAAAAGCACTGCAGGGCCTTTCAAGTCATCATCAACATTTAGAAATGAGCAATACAGACTTTTTTTATGAATACTCAGTTTCTCTGCTGGTTGACACTTCAAAAGTGGTCTGGTTGGAAAACAAGCCCAAGTGACATTCTGGTTTTATTTCTTTTTCTTAATTGCATACTGTCTTGAAAACTTGCCAGATAGCTCCCTGCCAGCTTTTCCATACTGAACATATCATTCCCTTGTTCTATCAAAATGACAAAAAATCAGTCATGGGATTTAGGGTCTGCTAAGTAATTAACATAATCTCAGCATTAACTGTGTAGAAAATATTACGTTCTTAATCTGCCTGATCTGGAAGGTCAAGCTGTGCCCACATGCTGCCACCTTCTAAGGACTCAACACCAGGAGCATTAGTCTTGCCAGAAGTAATAAATCCAGCAAGAATGGTTTGAACTGCTTCTTTTTATTCCTATCTATCTAGCTGTCTACATATCTGTAATACATTTCTGAAGTACCCATCACTATAATGTTGTGGTGCCAAACTTTGTAAATTATAGACCCACCCAACAATTTGAGTGTTTGTATCTATTATTTCAAAGTAGATTAATTCCTCCTCTTTTGGCTTTATTTCTTTTAGGAAAATAAGATATTATAAATAATAGCTTAATAAGGAGTATGGGATTTTACTACGTGAAAATAATTCCTTTCAACAGAATGAATAGTGACTTTGCTGTTTCATTTTTCCTACTAGCTCCTCTCAGCTGGGAAGAAATTTACCAAAAAAAAAAGAATCTGCCTGTTTATATTATTTCCTTGCTGAAGATCAACAATCATACAAAAAAACATGACATGTAGAGAAGCAGCTCATGCCACATTTTGCAGTAGAAATGTTTCCTCAAGCAAGGGGAAATCCTGTGTGAATGATGTTTTCAAATACAACTTTCACTTTTTGAATGAGTTGTCTTCATGAGGGTGATGCCAAATAAATATTCTGATCTGAGCTTGGGTTTGGGGGGATTAAATGAGATTATATATGTATTTTATTTAACAAAAAAGTATCTGAGTGAACAAAGAAGATGTCAGGGAAGGTTTTCTGTGCATTGGTATCAGAAACAAAACATTTTTGAAAGTATAAATCTCTGCAATTTTATGCAAAATAGCTGCTCACTTCTGCTTGCTTAAAGAAAAACAGTTTTCCCCAAAAAAAGCAGTTATTAACTCTTTTGTAGTCTCTTGGACGAGCAATACACATCCACTTCTGATAACCTAAGGCAAATCTACCTTAAAGTACTTCAGATGTGAATGTCATACGTTCCATCCATAGGTGGATGTAACCTTGTGCTTTTGTCCAGTTGAAATTAGTCATACTAAATAAAGTGAGGTCACCCTGCAGGGGACAGAGTATTAAACATCCCAGGGTGTTAAGGAGCTGTGAAAGTATACGCTTACTCTGGACAGCAGTTCTAAAAACAGTGATTCTTATGCATTTACTGATTATCTTTATTTGTATTGTTCTTTTTTCAGTAGCTGATATAAATTACATACCATTATGGTCCAGCTGCCAATAATGAAATGACAATACCATCCATGCCACAGTGCAGGCTGGCATTCATACATCTCTTCAGAGGTGTTAAGAGAAAAGGCAGGGTATTGCGGCTGAGTGCACTTTATGATGGAAGCCTCTAATAGAGATTTAATATATTTATCCACCTTCTGAAGCCGGCAGCTATAGCCACTGCAAATGGCTGGCTGGCCACGGTTATTATCTGAGCAATCGAAGTAGTTATGTTTTGAGCTACAGGGTGTTGAAGATAATAGTTCAGTCTAGACTCAATGCCTACATAATGGTAGATTGCCTTCTCCTTTCTACTTGCTGGTCAAGCCCAGTTGATGATGATTGACTTAATGAGAGTCACCTGGCTCATAACCTAAGGAATAAGAGGACTGTTTACACAGAAGAAAAATATTATGCTCCTTGGGAGAATTTGACTGATTTTGTTAGTTTTGGAGCTATTTAACTCTTTGGACTACTGTGGTACCTATAGCAAATTGTCAGTTGATAATGGTGTCTTCAGGGGATTACTGAAATCACTTGTATCTTTTACCTAACAACGTGAGTTATTGCCAGAGATGCGCAGTCAGACATCTGTCTTGCTGTTACCGTCCCTCTCCTCTCCTTCTTCTCTCCCTGTTTGCTTTATTCCCATTAGTGTGTTTAGTTTACATCCAGATTCTAACAAAAGTGTCCTTGCTGAATGATGTTCAGTTCCCATTATTGCAAGCAATATGTGCACGTGTAGGATCATTTTCCAAAATTCTTCCCAGGACACTATGTTTTAGCGTTGCCAGTGCATGTTTCACAGCCTGAAACACCAGGTACGCTTTCCTGTGAGGCTCAAAGAAAGTGGTTATTACTCCTTTAAGGATCCCTCCCCCTTCTCCTTTGTTTGGCAGAAGAGGTCAGGGAGAAGAGGCATCACCTGAACTCAAGGGGCTCAGGTTAGGCTTTCTGGGAGATTTTATGTAAGCATGACTAAAATGTTTAGCAACACTACTCAGGTTTGCATGGAGCAAAAAAGTCAATACTCTGTCTACGCCAAGGGGAGATCAAAGATTTTATAAAGAGCCAGACATAAAGAGGCTAATGTTTGGGTCAAAAATATTTGGAAATAAAGAAAAGAAAAATAATGTGTCACAGTTATTTTCCCCTTAAACTTTTCTCTTTGCTGGAACAGACTGACTAGAGATACATAAAATTCAGCCTATAACTGAAATGGAGCTGAGATCGTACAATACTGAATAAATAAATATAATTCTATCTAGCTGAAATTCTAAAAGCTTGAAGCAATAGCTTATAACCTGTCCCTCCACCAAAGAATCCTCAGCATGTTACAAAGATAGACTTTGAACGCAGAAGCTATGTGGGTAACATTCAAAACATCTTTATTCTTGGCAGGATGGTAGGATGGTAGGATTCACTCTGCCTACACGGTTCTAACAAGCCACACTACACTTTGATAAAACTTCATTGAGTTTGATAGGTTAACAGCAAAATTAATTTAACCCCAAGACTCTTTTTTTTTTTTTTGGGGGGGGGGGAAAGGAAGCATTGTTACTTGTTATCATTGATTAATTTCTCGTGTTCTAACATGACTACTTTTTGACTTGCATCCTCATTGAGCTGGAGTAAAATATTTTACTTACCCTTAGGACTGAATACGTTTCAACTATGTAGTGAAGGATATTCCTGATTTTCCAGCATTTTCCAAAATCATTACTGTCATTTCTGTGGTTCTACCCTAACTTGCTTGCATTCACTGTTGATCTCAAACCAGTTTTCTCTGGGGTAGTGCAGTCTTCTCTCTCCATGTTTCCTTTCAGGAAACCACATTCAGAATTGAGAGCTTTGTGGACCTGTCATACGGGGGATCTGAGGTGGCTGTTTTAGGTGGCTATTCTGCTTCTGTGCTCAATTATGCCCTTATGAGAGTGTTCCAGAAATAAGGGAAGAAAAGCAAGTAACAGTGAATGTGTTTGGAATAGCCAGCAACTCTGTCAACACACCTAAAAACTGTGGATAATAACGTGAATGGTATCAATCTGAGTTCTTTCCTTAAATATTGCCGTCAGGTGAATGACTGCCTTTGTCTCTGTGGCCTTTGATAGGGCTAAAGAGGTTAGACAACAGAATTACTGAATTCTGTTCCATTCCTTCACTTAGTACTTGAATACTGCCCCTTAAATCCACTTCCATTGCCAGTTTTCTCTATGTAAGGGAGAGTTAAAGCTTTATCATCACTCCTCAGTACAAAGGGATCATTTGGTCACCAGCAGATCCATCTGTTCAGAGGATGCTTTCCATCCTGCCTGCTCACCAGTGGGAGAAGGGGGAAAAGATAACCCTAAGGGTAGTATTTATTGCTTCCAGTCCAGAAAGAGGCAGAAGTTATGGGAATGATGCCTTGAGATCCCTTATCACGGATTAAAAACTAGGTTGTCAAAAGGCAAAAAAAATGTCTCTTTCACTTGCCAGTCGAGGATACAAATGCCAAAAGGTTTTTGCTTTAGTGTTTTCAAATTCAATAATCATTCATCGGCTTGTTTTCCTTCTGTGCGAGGGAGGACAGGTAGTCAGAGCAGAGAATACAGATTGTTTCGGTCGGCTCCTGTTCAGCTGATGATAGTATACACAGCTGTACGTAGCCAGTGCCTGCCAGCAGAGGCCTGACCCAGACAATTAACCTTATATTAACGCCCCTAATGGTGATCATCTGTTGCCATATGCCTGCAGCCTGAGCTCTAAGTCAGCAATGAGACCATCCACTCCTCAAGTCATATCTGATCCTTGATCACAAGCTACTGAGCTTCAGTTGATTTTAAAATGGATAGGGAGCTGATTTTTAAAATGTTTATTTGTAACCTATTCATTCCAGGGAAGAATAAATCCCCCTGAGAAAGGTAATAGTTGCCTCAGGAAAATCTGTGAAACCCACTTGCTTGGAGGCAAATGATTAAACAGATTAATCTAAATAACTTCTTAGGTTGTAGTAGCCCCATATTTCTCCTTGTCTAGAATGATATTCTATGATAAAACCAAAGAGAAGGTAGAAAAAGTAATTTTCTAGCTTATTTACTTTCAAACTCCTTTTCCAGCTTAATTGCTTTCTGAACTGAATCTGTTCACTGCCCCTGTATCAAGTATAGCTATTGTTCTAGGAGTAGCTATTGAGTCCAAAAGCAATTCAAAATACCAAGTGTGTGAAGTAATTTTTCTTGTACACAGGTTGTGATATTTAAACGTATGTGTGCTAAGACCAGTATTTGCTGCACCACTGCTGGTGTTAATCCTTGTTTATACTGTGTGTGAGCTGCCTGGCAGGTGTTACATTTTTATTTCAAATCTGTTGCTTTCTTGGATTTATTTTCTGTATCCTTGTCATCCTAAACAAGCTCTTTCTTTTTTTCCTCCAGGAGCAACTCAGGCTTGAACTATCTACAAGGACAGCCGCAGTGGAAATATACTACAAGATACAAGCCTTTCTGTATCATTCATACAATCAAGAAGAAAGTAGCACTGAAGCAAAGGGTGCATTAATAAGAAATAGAAGACAAATGGGTATTTTAAAAGGTGTGACTTGCTTCACTATCAAAAACAAAGGGGCCTTTTTTTCTATCCCTAATGTCATATTTTATGTATGATGCTGCCATGTACCTGTTTTCCTCAGTCTATATGTATGCGGTAGATGATCGATTGTTTGGGCAAGATATGTCTAATGCTTGCTACTTTGCCCATTATCATAAAATCTAGAAGGACAGAGAGGCTATTATACATTTGGATATGTTTGTCGATAAGTAAAGAGAAGTTTTATTAATGATGCTTGCTTTAGGGCTTGCTGATCAGTAAAAGTGTGACTTGCTTGGTACAGCTAAAAATTGAGCACTACAAAAATCGTTACATGTTATATTTTGAAAGTAAAATAAAATACGCTTGCTTTCATCCCCATCCGTTTTCAGTATTCACCACCTTCAAAAAGCAAAGAGGGTGTTGCACAGGTTACAAATAAGAAGGCTTTATAAATAATCTAGTAGCAAGAAAACATACATTGCTTCAGCACTGTGTATAAAAGTTATCCATTGTATATTAAGAGATTTTAAAATCCATTCTTGCAGGAATAAATGAACAATGTAAGGTTGTTTTGTTCCCTAATCCAGTTAACACTTATTTCTGAGTGCAGCATTTACCACCATGAATAGTACTAAAGAGACAGTAAGAATGACGTAGCCAAGATTTTCAGGACTGAATCCTTATAGCACCACATTTTCTCTTTTACACACATGTTGCATTTTCTGTCCAGTTCTGATCCATTGAGGCATTGTGTTCTGTCGGTTCTCTTCAGCTTCTTTGAAAAAATGGCATTCAGTACCTTGCAGTTCCCATAACATGTATCAAGATTAAAATCCTATCTCCACTAAATTCAGTGGCAACATTCCAATTCCCAGTATGCAAGACAGCATTTCTCCATTGATAAAAGTCTTTGCTGCAAAAATAAACTATTTGTGGAACTTACGCATACTGCTTCCATCATCAGCATAGTCTGGGAACATAAGAGCCTATTCTTAAAGTCTGTTCTAAAATACACTGTAGAGAAGCAGGAATATTTCAATAGAAAACATAGAAGCTCTGAAGAAACTTTTACAGAACAATTGAACTCAGACTTTCCCTGGAGAGCAGAAGCAGCATTGTATTCCATGGAATTAATCTCTGCTCTTATGAAACTAATATTTTCTAATCAACATTCCAAACAACTAAAATTTTAACTGCAATGAAACGGGCCTGATAATTTGTAGAAAAATAGAATTCTTTCTTAATATCTTCCAGAGCATTCATCCCTGAAACACTAACAGGGACTCCTTAGTGACTTATCAGGTGGGATAAACTTTTATTCTTCAAACTAAAAGCTAAACTCTGTTTTTAGCTTGTCAAAATGTGGTGGTAAAAGGGAACATCTTGAGCTGTCAGTGGGCTATTAGAATTGGTTTGTGTGTCTGACAGAATATCACAGCTGGCTACACAAATGGGAGGATTACTTCACAAGGAGGCAAATTCTGTTAAGTTTCTCTAGGTCATTTTTGTTAAGGTCTCCATGATGATGACAGAGGTGTGGTAACTAGATAGCTAGGAGAGGGAAGGGAAAAAGCACACTTTCGTATTAGTGCAAGTAAGTGTGATGAAAATTTGGAAGAGAACATGTCTGATAAGATATTGAAATTAAGTACTTCTGCTTTTGACAAAGCATAACAGAAGTGAGAGTTTCTAGTAAGTTTGAAGTAACCCAGAAAGATACACATGAAAATATTGCAAAACTTCTATAAACAAAATTGAACACTGTGTATTGTATTTGCTTACATTGAACAGTAATTGTATATAATATACAATTATGGAATTAGCAAATTCAATATTTAAAAAGAAATTACACTAAAGAGCTGTTCTTAAGTTTTCAGGAAAAAGGAAAGACCTTCCAGTTAGCTCTTGATCCTAAGTAATGGTAGGGGATTATTGTGTGAAGAGGGGAAAATCACATTTTTATTGTTTACCTGATTCCACCCCAAAAATAACAGAGTAGTTAAGACCCACTGGAAAAATCTCTTTTACAAATATTTTGGTACCTTTTTCACTTTAGCTCTTGAAATGCAAAATATTTAGACCATTTAAAAGTTTCCATACCTACCTTCCCTCTCAAATCATAACTTTAAAATCCGTAATTACCCAGACACATAACCTGTAGAGTTATCTTAAAATATTTTTTGCTGTCAGGAGATTGTTGATGAACTACAGTTAAATCCAAGTCTCCCGCATAAACCTTGAGTAATTTAGATGTACAAAGCAGTCACACAGATGAGTTCCAGAGGCGAAAAATAGCAACGATACCAGGAGAGGAGTAGGGCTAATGTCTCTTTTTCCCCCACCATTGTCCCACTATTGAACAAGCCAGTGAGAGAAATATTTGCTCCTTTTCTGCTTTGCTTATGCCCTGAATTTATATAAATATGCACCCTTCAGCTCTTTGGGGCAAGCATGTTGCCCCGCTGCTCCATAATGAAGAGCAGTCTCACAGAGATGATCTCGTGGTGATGATGTGAAGCTTCCACAATGTGTTAAACCCTGAGCAAGCCCTCCTACTCAGAGATGACATTCACCTCTGAGGTTTCAGGCTGACTTCCAGTTATACATTTTTATTTATCTCTTTTGTAAAAGACATAATGCACCCTAGGAAATGTGTAGTCATTCATCAGAGCAAATAAACCCTGGAATATGTTGAATGAAAGCCCAAAAATGTCACCAGAGCAATACTGAATGGAATGAGGAATCAATGAGGAAGCCAGTTGTGAAGCCTGAACTTTTTTTGTGTGTGCAACTATTTTTCTTTTTGACACTTGCTTTATTTCTGGGAAGCATCCTTTACTCACTTATTTCCCTTGATTTAATGCTGACTAGAGTCAAAACAAATCTTTCCAGGTTTTTCTTACTAACTGAGTACTGCTTTAACATGAATTTCAGGACAGTGGTTCTGAACTTGGCTCTGTGTTTCAGGCAAACAGACTTCTTCCTACCCACAACCCAGTCAGTGGATCTGTCCGTCTGGTTTGGGCTTCTGGAGACTTTCTGTTACATGATTTGAAGGTACTGTGTGGATTGCAGTGCCTACATAAGATGGGATGCGTCAGAGAATGAGTGACCATCTGTTTCCTTTCTCTGTCAGTTTGCCTTGCAAGGCAAACTTACTTTAGCATGTTGGTTTTGCATTTAAGGGGCTGCATTGCAGAGACAGAGTGAGGTGTATGTAACGTGTGAGGGTACTTCTGAAGGGTATTGAAGCAAATGACACTCTCATCCCAGGTACTGACATCTTGAATATATTAATGCATAAATACCGTGTTTCAAAAATCCATTTGAGTCTATGCCATACCCAAGTCTACATTTTCATTTGACTTTGGCTTTCCATACGCAGAATACCTTGTTACGGAGGTATGTACCTTGCATCTGAACCTCTATGGCACTTGTCCCTAAAGGTATCGCCTGTTGATCCAGATGCAACTGGTAGTCTGTTTTCCAGGGCTTGGGATACAAGCACCAATCAGATCACTCTCTTGTATGCCACTGATGACAACAACTGGCGTACCAGATGCATACTAGCCTGATTTACCAACTCAGGATAAGTACAGCACTTCATCCTTTGGACTCTCTACATAAACTGTACTGACTATGAATTAAATGATGTAACACATCAACCCCTGTCTTGTCCCTCTTTTAACCCACAGACTTAAAAAATAAACATAGGAAAATAAATGCAAAAATGTGTTTATGCACCATTAAACTTACGAATTTGAAAACCTCAAAAATTGAGGATTGTAAAAGCTGAAATTTCAATGGCAGTATAAATTTGGCCACAAGAATCATGCTGGGTTTTCTATTTGTTTATGTATACACACTAAAGAATTCCTTATTGACCTAAAAGAAAACATACATGCTGTATTTGAATCTATGCATCTGTACATATACAATATCACAAAGTTAGTTATGTTGAGGGATATGTTAGTGTACTGTGGGATATGTTCTGTGGGACAGAATTTTTCTTTTGTCTTCTGTGCAGTGAACTTCCGAAGCACTAATTATTATTAGTTTTCAGTAATTTCACCAGCTGTTTGCCCACCGTCCAGTGGGCAAACCGTTGCTCCATGGAACGTGCAGCAAACTCAAGCCAGGATTTCTTTGTTCACGTCTCTCAATTACTTGCTGACACTATTTCTTGGCCCCAAAACACATTTGTCATGTGCTTGGATTTTTTTTTTTTTTAACTCAGCAGAAACCTAGCATGCTTATGGCATATTCTGGCAGCAAAGTTCTGGGGAAAAAGCACTGCAGTCACTAAAAGTTCACAAAAGAAATATTTCTGAGTATTGTATCATTTTTACTGGCTGACTATGGGACATAATGTCTTGGAGAAAGAAAATCATAACAATTTCTTATTATGTTTTCATTAAGTTGCATTAATGGAGTTTTTGCAATGTTAGTTCCCTCCTTAGGCTTGTTTCTATTAGCAGTCCTCTCTGTCATGGAGGGGATGAAATTCTGTTTTCTTCAAAACGATCAGCACAGCCACAAGCAGCATCATTCATCCCAGGATTAAAACCATCAGGGTCAGTGAAGCCATTTCCAAGACACAGAATTGCCATACCTAAGTAGACTTTCCTGTAAATGCCACTCTTTGAATAAAGGCCATCTTCATCACAACTGCAGGGAAATTTAGGTTCACAGAAGTCAGAATTAACTCTTAGGTTGTCTTTGTACATGAACAAATTCTAGTAAATCAATCTGTTTAGTGCAGAATAAGGACCATTATTTTTACTCCATGGGCATTTTATTCTTACTCAAAATTGCTTTTTCAAGTTGTAAGCAATTAGATGTTATTTTTCCTCTCTGAGCATAGAAATAACTCCTAAAAATGTCTCAACCCCCCACATTTCACCCTGCTTTGGTAATTACGCAATTAGCAAATACAGAAAGTTAGGACTGTGGCTCACAGCAAAAATAAAAAAAACAAGATATTTAATCTAGAATGTTTTAAGTTGTTAAAAGCACCTTGTGCAGTCCCATATTTAAAATTCAAGGAGTCTTTCCATTGACTTCAGTAAGCTTCAGTTCAAGTCCATATGGAAAATATGCCCCTCTAAATAAAACTATTCCACTTCTGTCATGACACTGTAGTAGTCACAGTACTTTTTTCAGACATTGTTTGGTAAATCTTGCTATAATATTTCTGTCTAAGTAAGTTCCCACTTTAGTCTAATATTTAGAGAATCTTCTCTTTTTTTATTTGCAATGTATCACATAAACATATATTATGCTAGGATACGGGCTTAAAGGGTCAGCAGTGTTTTAAAAACAGTTGTCAGTCTCAAGTAAAACACCTGGTCTAAAGTCCCATTTCCCTCCCTTTCTCCCTTCCCCCTCCTTTTTTTGCTAAAATATTTTCAACATCAGTACCACAAGCATGCTATGGTCTCTTTTCTTCTGCCTTAAAAATGCTGCTATGCAAGAATATAGTAATTTAAAACTGCTAGGCTTTAGAAATAAAAACTGAATTATTTTTCCAACTCACATTTCCATTTTTAACTAACCTTACATCTAGGAGAAATAAACACACACACAAAAATGAAGAGGTAGTTTTGAAGATCTGTAAAAGGATTTACACTACGTTAATAAAACTTCAAGGATTGTTTAGAAAGCAAAAATACAATAACTAGAGCTTTATAGCTCTAAAACTGTAACTGAAGCCACAGTTCAGGAGAGCTTTGCACCTTTAATAACCTTTGGAACCAAGCTTTAAAAGTCATGAGCAAAATAGCACTCTCCCTTCAACAGTTAACATAAAAAACCCCATACTGTTTACCTAGAGAGCTATCAGAAAATTTCACAAGCCAATTTGGATCTCAGAATGAGCAGAGCTTCTGAAACAATGCAATTATCTTCAGAAGGCCTAATGAGAGAGCTCTTTCAAATCTCATTCAAACAATTGGTATGTGAACTGAAAAAAAGCATACAAGAAGCATAAATTAACTGCTGAGAGAACAAGTAAGTGTTTTTATTTCCTTCTCTGCTGGTTGAGAGGGAAACAGGAACAAAAACAAGGGAGAGAAATTTCAGGTACGGGGTCATCTGTGCATAACCTGTATTTGCTGAGTAAGCACAGACAATTCTAAAAAGAAGCTGCTGGAAACCTGCCTTCCCATCAAGAATATAAGTCAATTAGATCATAAGCCATAAAGTGATTGTGACAATAATAGTTCCTGAGTTATATAGTGAATACTCAGAAGATATTTGGGTTACTTCAAGTGGAGTTTAATGTGACAGAAGAGACTTTATTGACCACATAGTGACTATCCATGCTTTTACCCACATAGCAAATCATGCTCCAAGCCAATTTGCAAAGCAGTAACCTCAGAAATAATGTCAGAATATAGAAGTAGTTTGATGGCATGACAGGTAAAATTTCTTCATTATCATAAATGTTTATTAAATGAGGAATTATGAGGGGCTTTCTTTTTCTGCACTGAGGAAACTCACTGCAATGGCTTTGCTTCAGTGTTGGCTAACCGGCATATTTAAAAATTAAGAAAATTTTGATGGAAGAATAAGAGGTACTTGTATTTATTATAATTACAAATATCCAGTTCTCCTGCATCACTCTGTCTCCCCCCTGACAAATCAGTAAGTATATAGAATTAATAAGGTTTTATTGTCATATTACTCAGAGAGTGAACTCTCCAAGAGCAGAGTCAAGAAAGTCATTACACAGCATAAAATCTATTTTCCTAAACTATTGTGGCAGTATTTACAAAGGCAGTAGGCAATGTTTTCTGGTAGGTGTGCATTCTGAAACCTATCATTTTAATTATGCTGATTCACTTAAGACAAAGGAATTGGAAGAAAGTTAATATATCTATTGCTGAGTTTAAGAACAAAACAAGTGGGGAAAAGGATCTGTGTAACTGCCAGAGTGTAAATCACACCCTAGCTAACAATTTCGTATAAAAACCAAAACAGAACTGAACAAAAAAAGCTTTATATTGGAAAAGAAACATTGTGCTGCCATTGGTCAGCTGGTAAGACATATTTTTACTGATGGGAAAAAAATAGGAAAAGGGAAAATTTTTGTAAAGTCTCTTATGTGGATTCCCCCCATCTTAACATAGAAGACAGAGAGACATTTACTGCATTTGTGGGAAAGGAAAGTTATGTCAGCATTTGGATGTTTCTTGGCAAATCTTTATTCTAGTAGGTTTTTAGACCACTCGCTGCATTAGAAATATATTAGCAGAAAAGAAGCAAAGCAAGATGCTTTGAAGATAAAGTAGATATCTCTTGAAGCCAAAGTTGTTCTGCCAGAATGAGTTTAACATCAAGAACAACAAATATGCAGTTAACCACTTTACTGCTCTAGTGACAAAAGATGTATGTCTCCTAGAAGCAGTAGCTACGCCCATAATGCTCTTATGATATTAAAAATATGTCCACACAGTTGAAGCTTTTTTAAAAGCAATATAATGATTGTTTGTATTTTTCATTAAATGGCACATACTCAAAAAGGCCATACAGGCTGTCGTAATTACTTACTATCCATTATATTGGCAACATTATATTGACTTGTGTTGAACTCGAAAACCCTTTGTTATATAAAAATAGTTTACATATGTGATATTTGCTAGATTGAGTCTTAACATGTCAAAGTTACTATCAATCAGTCAGTCAGTGATGAATCAGGACTGTGTTGCATTAAAACTAAGCAAGCAAGCTGTAAATTATGGCTTGAAAAAATATTCATGTAATGAATTTCTGACAGGGGGCCAAGATTTTCACAGATTTAATATGGTTTTGTGGTGTGTAAGTCTGTGTAGATGTTGGACCATAACTTGGGGTTATGCAATAAGATACTGACGTGGTTTGCCAAGTGCTGTCTGAAAACACGTTAATAGGCATTTCTACCCCTATGCCATCTGTATTTTCATTCCAATTCACTGTCATAGCCAGAGCGGCTTTGTGGAGGAGAAATTCCCTTGGTCCATTTAGGATTTCAACCTTCTCTGAACTTCAAGAAGGAAGAAGTGGTTTTGTGGCTGACTGAGAGCAAGTTCTAGAATAAGAAGCTTAATAATTTCTAAATACACAGACGTGTTTTATCAGTGTAATAGCCCTTGGGGGCACATGCCATGAGCACGGCAATGGGACTGTGGCTCAGACAAAGGGGGGACTTCCCAGTCAAAACCACCACCTGTGGAAGAAAGCCGAGGAAGAGCTACTTGACGAAGTGACATGGAAGCTTGATTTCCAGAGGGGAGGCAGAGTGCTGAGAATTCACTGGAGAGACTTTTAAAACCAATTTGTGAACTAGTTGTGATTTAAATGGCCGGTATTGCAGAATGAAATTAATCTGCCTCCAGCAAACCTTGTATATATTCCGAAGGCTTGTTAAAAATTGTTTCCTTCCTGAAAGGAGTACTTTCTCTATTTAACAGTCCTATTAGAGAGAGACCAGGTTTAATCTGCATGTCATCTTGATCATTCAACCACAGTACCATGCAGCTGAGACAGCTGCCTTCTCCGCTCTGACAGTTTCACTTCTGATACATTTGTAGGCAACGGTCATGTTGTCTCCTCAGCCTTAGCTTTCCCAGGTTAAACAAGGGAACAGTCATCATCTCTTCTTGCAACCTAGATTGACCGTTCTCCAATCAGCCCATCTCAAAGTCAGGGTTGGAAGTGAACACTTGCTGTGAGAATGCCTCAGCACTAGAGAAATCAGAACTGGAACTGGCTGTAATGATGTGGGCTGTCTGCTAAAGAGCCGGGATGCTGAGCTGAAATGCCAGTGAGTCAGTGAGAAGATTTGCTTATTCTCCATGCCTCTTCTTCCTCTGAGTGACTGAAGGAATTGGAGACTTGGCTGATAGTTTCCTACCCAAGGAGTGTACAGTGTGCTAATAGGAGCTAAACCCCAGAATATAAAACAGGCAAAAGTGACTAAAAATGTCTGTTAAAGGCATTAGATACAAGGATATCAGGTCTGGCTCAGAAAGTCCCGAGGCTGGAACAATACACCCAGGAAATATTCTCACATTTCTGCACAGATGCTGACTGTGAAGAAGTTGACAGTTGAAGATGGCTACAAAGATGGATCTACTTTGTGTCCAAACCCGTATGGCAATTCCTATGCTATGGTGGCCTTCCAGAAGTGGGCATTATGCTTTGCACAGGCTAATGCTTAAGAACTGAAACTGCAAAAACTTCTTGAAAGGAGACAAACAGGATGGTCAATTGCACAAATGTTGTTCTGCCGCAATTATTTTCATGAAAGCAGGAGAGGCATGATTATGTGTGCAGGAAAAATTACTGTTGGATGGTTCCCTGATAATTAATAAAGTTATAACTTACTTATCCTCTATACCCATGTACTAATATTGTTTTTGTGCTGTCCAGCACAGTTTTGATAAGAGTAGTCTCTCATTAATTGCATGAGAGAGGAAACAGGTACTTGCAGTCTACAACGGTAAAAAATGTGACATGTAACCATTTTAAGGAATTTGCTCTAAATCTGAGGAATCGTCCATCTTACAGCCACGCTGGAGCACACCTCACCAGGGCCTCAGGGCAGTCAGCCCTCTGTCACCAAACAACTGCCAGAAGCCTCTGCTTATCCCTTTTCTTCCATCAGCCCATTCCTCCATCAGATCACCTAGACATCACATTTCTGTCTGATAGAGAATACAGCACAGAGTTTACTGAGGCAACACAGACATTATAAATATTAATGTAAATATTGGGGGGTTTGCAGCTGTTCAATTAGAATAAAATTATATTAATTCTTCATGAAATCCTTATAAATAATTTGAATTTCCAAATAATACTCAGCAAGAGAAAAATTTGCAAAATTAATCATTTATTGTTAGAGCCAGGCAACTCCATTTTTTTCAGAAGATTAGTACTAGTACCCATATTGGTTCATTGACTTTTAATAGCAATATTCTGCAGAAGATTACTTGGGTAGGTAGTCGGTAATAAAGCTTAATAGAAACACTTGTCATCTGTTTTTTTTCCCCTTCCCTGCCTCTTATTCTAAATTACCTATCATAGCAATTCCTGATTCAGGCTCTCCATACAGCTTTACTCTGGTTTCCATTTGAAGATCTTCATTTCAATAGTGGTTTGAAAATTTCTGTACTTGCAAAATTACCACTGTTCCACTCATGAAGCCCTGTTAATGGCATCTCTTTCTACTTTCATTATTCAACCCAGCAACAATCAATAAGCAGAAAAGAAACTACACAAAGCAGGAAAAATCAGAGTGACTTTTGTAACTCCAAAAGAATACTCATTCGGTGAGGGAGAAAAAATTGGGTTGGGTTTTTTTTTTTGGTAACTTTATGTTGCAGTTGCTGCTATGAAACTTTACCTTCCTTTTTGGCTCATGGTGAATAACAACAATCCATTTTTTCATTAAGGGACCAGGAGACATGATATAATGATTAAGAACAAGCTACAGAAAGATTATTGCAGAAAACAAAATCTCAAGTCAAAAGTAGGGCAATAGAACCACAGCACTTTAAAGTATGAAAATAAAAAAAAGACATGAAGAAACATTGAAATGGGAATTCAAAGGAAAAGATTATGATGAGAGGCCATGGTGATGAATTTAAAAAGAAATGGAAATTTTCACTGAATTGGCTATAAATATATTTTTACCTACTTACTAAACTTTTATTTTAATTGTTCATTTTTTCACTGAAGTCACCCTTTTGTTTTCAACTTTGGGCTTGAATGTATATACACCCTAAGGCAGTGCTGAATCTAAAGGCCTTTCTAAGGACTGTCTAAACTTTGATAAGCTGAGTATGACAGAGGAATATCTGAAGACATGGAAAAGAAATATCTTGTTTGCCTTTCTGTAATTTATTTCTACAGGAAGATTTCCAAATCTAAACTGTTAAGTTCAAGCAGGGATCTGAACAGAAGTGATTCAGCTTCACTCAGAGGGTAGTCACAAACAGACCATGTTTGCGGTTAATAGAAATTATATGGGTTCAGGCCTCTAAAATCAAACTAACTTTATTTAAAAAAATGTTCAAAGGGTTCCAGAAAATCACAGCCTCACAGAATGGCTGAGATCAGGAGGGACTTCCGGAGGTCATCTGGTCCAATTTCCCCCGCTCAGGCAGGTCTGCCTTGAGCCAATTATTAAAAACCTTAACATTAGAAAAAAAAGGTTTTGCAATGTAGCCTCAATTTATGTACATGTTTCTGGATTCAGTTTTGTCTGTGTACTTATTACACAGGTTTGCATAAAGAAATTGAGGCATAATTAAATTTTACAGTAATGTAAATGTAATTCTGAGATCCCTAATATAATTTAAATAAATGCTATCTTTAGACTGTGCATCAAATTTTCTTTTTGTATTAGTAATTTGGGTTTGGGTTTTTTTTTTTGTCTGGAAAGATTTTTTGAGAGTTTTCTATTTGAATTAGTAAATATCTATCGCAATATTGTTTACTTTGATTCATTTCAGTACAAACACCAAGTATCAAGGTGGCAGAGATATCAGTCTGAAATAAATACCTCAGCTTTTACATTAAAATCTGAAAATGTGTTGGTAGCAACCCACAGGGTGGCCTTGAATCATAATAACTTCTCACTATGAGAAGCAGAGAAGATGCAGATCATGGCCACACGTTCTGCGGTAGAGGAGAGGGGGAAAGGTAGGGTTGATTAGGATATATTTTACATGTACCTATATATACACCATAAACTATTGGTCCTGTGAATATGTATGTACCAAATTATCTCCTTCTTTCTGTCAATTCTGTAGACTTGAACTGGATCTGACTGACTATACAAAATTATGATCTATGCATTTTAAGGTAAATTAAATTTATTTGTACTTGAGCACTTTATCTGCAGTCCTGCTATGATTTTCAGACTGATGTAATTTACAAATAATTTAAAACTAAAATACATAATGAGACTCTTAGTAAAGGTTCCAAATAAGTTTCCTGCTCTCTTCTTTCCTATATGGTAAAGTTTGTGTTATTTTTAAAAGTAGAGTTGTAAAGCATTTTTAAAATTTTAATTATAGCCATTTCCCACAGAAATAATAAAATAAGACTTCTTTTTTTTTTTTTTCCTTCTGAACTTTCAGAAATATCATATGGTGGTTTTATTACCCAATTTTTGAGCATTCTGCAGTTTTCAATAACCAACAGGAAAACCATTACAAGATTCTGGTCAAGGAAGTCTCCAATGTTCATAAGTCAAAGTCTTGAACTGATTTGTAGGATATTATTTATTCACTTAACACCTCACATAAATATTAGTGCAAAAATAAAATGCAGTGTTTTATATTTAATAAAGTGCTGTTGCAGTTTTCCCTTCAAAGAAGTGGAGTTTTCACTTTTAGTTGCCTTTTCCAGTACTAAATACCCTGTCCTTATGCTTAAGCATGCATTCAACTGAAGCTGAGTGAAGTAAAATGCTTAGAAACACAATGTCATTGTTTCCCCTTCAATGTACATACTTGCAAGAAAACTCATTAAAACACATGGCTATTCAATGAATTGCCACAAAACCATTTAAGAAAGACATTATTTTATGGGCAGAGTGTTAAGGGTCTGATCATCTAAGAAGCATTGCTGTACCTTCGATCACTTGGCTTCATGTAAGGGTCTTTTGGCCGCTTATGAGACAAAAGTACAAAATTTATTTGGGCATGAATTTGTTACAAGGTGTCTGTTCTGTTCCAGGTATATAAGAAAGTGAGGAAACTTTATAATTGATTACATACATTCACCTTATATCATTCCCTTATATCATTGCTGTGTATCAAGTTAATTCTTTTGGTAAGGGTTATTCCCAAATAAACAATGAAGATTCTGAAGAGTTAATATTATATAAAAAAGCCACAATACAATAATTTAACTGAAAGTCTTAAAATTTATACCAAAACTATGCTATGTTTATTGCAAAACCTTGATAGAAGTAGCTATAGCATAGGCAAATGCATCATAAAGTAATAAACTCCCCCCACAAACCAGAGAATACAAAACACCTTCTTGAGAAGACTGTGCCTACTACTTGCTGGACTACATGAGTGAACTGACAGTCTTTGAAAGCAGGTAAAGAAGTGAAAGCTTAGTATGGCTGAGATAACAAGTTGGGGAGTGCATTGTTTGTCTACTGGCGCCAAGCAGTGTTCTTAAGATTAGTGGTCCTAAATCTTTCATTCATGGCATTACAAACTGACCATCATAATCCATTCACTAAAGCCAAAGAAAAGGATAAGAAACTAAACAGCTATGTTTAAAAAACACAAAACCTTAAAATGACAATTTAAGTATTTAAATGTGCACAAAGTCATATTAAGCAAATCTTAGGATGTTTTGGACTAGAAAGACTTTTGCAAGTTAGAATCACTTTGTAAACGACCATATCTCTCTTTCCTTCTCCCTGGTCCTCTCGTGACACACACACCACAACAAAAGGGACTAGCTAAGAAATCTAAAGTGATTCCACTTTAGGAACATGGTTAAACTAGGGGTAACTAACAGTCAGTGTCAGGGCATGTCAGCTATTGTGTTTGAAACTGGTCCTTATAAATGAATTGATCCTTGGTTCCCCATCTTCTGCTATGAAATAGTACTACCTGATAGGAGGAAAAGGTTCCTGTAACATAAGGTCTGTAATATAATGTCTACCATATTTTTGTATGTTCTCTTATCTTTTTCTAATCTGGAATGATTCTACAAATAAATTGAAAATGGATCCTCTTTTTTACCCCAGTAAATGAGAGCATGCCAGTGGCCCAAAAAAGACCTGTATCTCAATGTTTTCCTACCGTTGTGGGTAGATATTTCCAAGGAAGCTGTACACCCGGACTCACCTTGAGGGGTACTCTGTGACTGTGCTCAGTTCCAATATTCTTACCCGTCTAAACAATTAAAACAGACTTGCAGGCCTTCACGTGGCATTGGGCATTCTCTAGAGAATACGTAGTCTTGCCTACCTTCACTACACCGGGAGACCGACAATAACGCGTTCGCAATGTGTGCCTGGGCACTTTGTAAATATTTCCTGTGAGCTCCCCACATAACCTGGGATCAGAATGGTTACGCAGATAGTCCGTTATTCCTCGATCAGCTTTTGGGGAATTGTGTAATTATAACCTATGGGAACTTACTGCTCATTTCCCAGAGACTGGATCTTGGTTTTTGAAAATTCCAGCCCAAATTTTTGAGAGCAGAATGTATTTTACGAAGAAGCTTGTCCTAGTAACAGTGTTATAATGTTTTAGTACTGACCAAAGGCTGTGATGAACAGCTTGACTTCCCAGCATCAGCTAAACAAGGAAGTATGAAACTGTAATTCTGTATGAAATATATTTTGACTCTTTCCTGGATCAGGAAGTAGTGCAATTCCTGCAAAAATTACTGATAAAACAGTTCTTGTGCTGGACAATAATAGAGTAGCATAGTTTCATCATCTTTCTTGGTTCTTTGTGCCTTACCCTTTAGAGGTCAGATTTCTAACTCTTTTATATGTCCATCTGATTCATTCTGGTTTCATGTATCCATGACAGCTCCACACACTCTACAATAAGAAAGAAATAAACCTAATTCAATATTTAGATTTGGGGTTCTACTGCGCTTTACCAAAAATCCATGCAGGTCAATAAGCATATTTTCAGTGTGGATCACAACTGTATGTATTTGAATTTTTTTTTTTGCAAAATCAGCTTTTCCCTAAGGATACATACAAAATTTGCTGAAAATGGACTGTTTCCTTGAATTTGGAATGGAATAACAATAGTAACAGTGAAATATTATGTTTTGTTACTTTGAAAATGAAAAATTTAATTTTTCATTCTAAATAGCTTTTAATTTGAAATCATACTAATTCCAGTAATTGGCTATTAAAGACACATGAAAGTGAATGTTTGAATTGATTAGAACTAAACATTTTTCAGATACCTGGGAAAATCTCTGTTTTTCCCTGGTAGGGCTTGATTATTAAAGCCAGTTTTACTGTCTATAGACAATGACTAAATAAGATTTCAAATTCAAACTATGAGAAGGAGAGCATAAAAATTTAACATGTTTCTGCAGCAAAGTTCTATAAATCTTCTTAGAAAAGACTACAGTCCCCAAATCAGCTCAGTACTAACTCCTGCAGTATAATTGTGTCCATTCTTAGAGATTTTTCAGCGCTAGTCTTTCTAAACCGAACTGTTGTCTTAAAAGATTTCAGACTAATGAGCTGACTGGCTTTAGCGATTTCTAAGCATGATAGTAGCTAAAAGTTATTTTGCAGTTATCCTGTTACTTACTCAGAGTAGACACAGATTGAGACCCAGGAGAAGATTAGCATAAGAAAGAGTAGACACCTATTTACAAGCTTATGTCTTTTCCTTTGATTCATCCTATCTTTCTGGATATACAAGCTGTGTAGCCAGACCCAAGGACAAGATGGATGGACAGATATCGTGTATGTACAGGCGATAGCCACATGATAAATTGTGGAACCATCCCATTTATTTATATTCACCTTTGACCATCTCACCTGCCCTTTGCCTACCAATTCATCTTCACCATGATGACTTATAAAATTCCAACTCCTTGAGACAATTTCAGTTCGTTCTATTCTGCCTCCTATTCTTTGTGTTGCCCCTTATTCCTTCAGTAGAATGAAAGATTGCCACAGCCTGAAAAAGGAATTATTCATTAATACAAATGTGACCAAAAGAGTCCAAAATGCCCACAAATATGAAATTTGAATTCTAAATATCTACCTTTATTTATTTTGGAGATCTTTCCAATGATGATTAAAAAATAAAGGTGGATAAATTGACTGTAATTTATTTAGATTTAAGAGCCGCGCATTTCGTCTCCCCCAGTAAACAAAGGAAAGAGAGAGAACATCCTACAGGAAAATGAGTTTCACCCAGTTTAGACTGCTAGTTTAAAACAACAAAAACACCAAAGACAAGAAGAGAAACAAAATGCTTGTTCATTACTACTGTGTGAATACTACTATGATTTCCCTCTACCTAGCTCTTTTGGGGCAGAATTTTCAAGAACAAGAAGAAGTCATACAATTGTCCAGTGCAACCGATACCCATCTTCTGAAGCCTGAAAGGTCACGGAATTCTTTGGCTCTGTCTATTCTGACAGCAGGATTTGGAATATGAAATCAATACCATCTTTTATATGTGACTTATTTAATCTTATAATCAATACAAAAAACAATCAGTTTGGTTTGTTATTACTGAGGGTTGTAGGTAGCAACACGCTCTAGGAGAGATTTCTTCTAACAGTCCCAATCTTTTCTTCAAGAATAAATGCAAAGGCTCAGGCCTGTGAGTTTCCATGATTGCACATTTGTGGCCACAGCAAAAAAAAGTATGAAGCCTCTGAATCAATGGCTGTCACAAATTTAGTTTTTATTTCAAGTCTTGGCATCTCAGATGCTGTTTGTTCTGTTATTGTTAGATTATACCAGCAATGAACTAAAACTGCCCTGAAAGGTATGTGGAAAACTTAGCATGGAGATGTTGTCTCGCTCTTGAATATATCTTGGAATATTTACACTGTCATTTCTAAGAAAAAATATGTCAAATTTCTTACAGATTTCCGATAAAGATATAACCTATAAAATTTGCCAAAAATTATGCTTGTGGAGCATTAAAACATACACATTTTAATCTCACCCATTAATATTTTAATACATGCTTCTAAGTCATGGAAGATGAATGGTTTTTTTCCAGGGAAGAATTTTGTCAGTAATGTTGGTGTCTATATGACTTTCCATTCGGACAACCTTATTACAAATAGGAGTGAATATTTTTATGTTTCTTTGTTTGGGTTAGATAGTTCTGGAAGCCATATTGACTAAACAGAAAAAGACTATATCTTCATACAGGAACAGTCCATCCACAAAAGGACTTGCACTGATAAAAATACACCGGTTTAAATTTAGAGGGCTGTCAGCTCATTCCAGTTTAACTTACCTATAAAGGCACAAAATGTAAGCAAGTTCCTCCATACACATTCGCTAGAAAAGCTAGTTGTCTTCAATGTTCAGTGTAGTCTAACATTACTTCTGTCCCATGGAAAAGCTCATGCTAATTTAGATGCTAATTTCAAACAATTAAAAATTAAAATCCCCAACAGAGTAACACAGTGTTGTTCAGATCAAAACAGGAAACGAGTTAAACAGAGTTGGCTGCTCTACCGAGGCCTTGGAAAATAAAAGCAACGTATTAAAACTTCAGCTGAAACACTTCAGACTGTCTTCACTTCCACAGAGGGCAAGGAAGAAACACACGCTTTATGTCATGTGCATGTGTTGTCATCCATACGGGCAGGACCTCACCTCCATCAGGGATGTCAAAGTACGAATTTTGCTCATGGCCAGCCCAGGTATGGGAGTAGGCAAACGTACTGAATACGTAAAATACCATCGCAGCATTCAGAATCCCTAGGCTGGATGACTGCTAAGGTGTCAACAGACATGTTGCAACTGCATTTCCCCTACAGAGGTGCTTACTCCATGTCTACAAATCAACTACGATGGTGAAAATGTCTTGGTGTTCTGCTGATCACACTCAATCCACAAATGGTCTACAGATCGATCCCAGAATCACAAGTCCTGGGAGGGGAACAGCATCTCCCCATGCTGGGACAGTGGCTGCTTTGGCCAATACATTAGGTTTGAACTAGAAACTTCATAATTAAGCAGGTTGAGGTGCCATCATTTGAATTAAATGCATTCTGCCTGAACTTGAAGTAGATTTTCTTTTCTCTATGAACTGCGTAAAAGGAGACCTGTCATATGAGACCCAACAGGATACAGTATGAAACGGCTCTGTCTTACTGGCAAAAGTAGAAGATATTAGTTCTTAAAAGAGTATCTTTTTTAAACCTAAAGTAGTCTTTGACATTTTAACTAACTACTGGAACTTAGAAAGGTCAAGCAATAATGCAAAGACTGGTTAGGGACTCTGCAGCCGTCAGTATGCTAAGAGGTGTAGGAGAGCTTACTTTGTTAGGGGAAGGAAATCAGAGAGCATTTTAGGATTACTGCACCTCTTATTCATTTAGAGTGTGTCATGAGTTCTTCAGCATCCCCTTGGGCAAGAAGTGAAGGCAGACAAGAGCCGCTTCCTTCTTAAGTTCCAACTTTTCCCCACATCACTGATAAGAAACATCTTTGAATAAAATCTAAAATATAGGGCAGATGCTTTTTATTCCTTCTTCTCTCCGCTGAGCAGCCAGAGTCAGAGCTATGGGCCCATCAGTACGTGCAAGTGGGAAAAATGGAACAGTCACAACAGCAATTAAGTGCATGTACAATTATAAATGCCTAAAACATAAGACTAGTTTTGCTTTTTTATCTTCCCCAGACACTTCAGAGTAAAAGTACCTCACTCAGTTTGAAACATAACTATTTTTAAATGTAATAGTGCATCCTCAGCTACACAGAAAAACTATTTATTTACATTGGCAAGAGACAGAAAGATGAAGCCAACACTCAAGCACTCATTTCAAGTATTTATCTTAAAGTCTGCTATTTAGGAAATAAAAACATTTAAATTCAGGTGCATACCAGACAGTTCAAACAAACAACAGTCCGAGCTTTTGCCGCAGTCAATAGCATTTCCAGGAGTGCCTGAAAGAGCTATAAGAAAAAATTGAATGCAGCTCCCTAAGACTGGGGCAGAGCCACTGCTGCTGGAGAGAGATGGAGGTGGGACAGAGAGCTGTAGGGGGAGTCGGGCTTTCTGCTTGAAGACGTGGGAAGGGTGGGGTGGTGCCACTCACCCCCGTGGAGCCGCTGTCGCCCCTGCCCTGCCTTTTCTCAGCAGAAATCAGTCTGTCGTTCCAGCAGACAGGAAAAATCAGAGTCTGAGACACCTCTGCTTCTCTGCCACAGAGCCTAAAGAAGCGTCGGCTTCGCTTGTGCCGACAGCACAAATATAACATCAGGCCACATCCTCATCTGGGTTACATTTGTAAAATTCTAGAAATTAAACTAAAGCCACTGCTTATAAACCAGAACCTTGTATACCCTGTCCATAATTACACTATTCCAACTATTTCTAAAAATAAAAATCAGATAGCAAAAATTCCGATCCTTTCCAGTTAGAAAACACAGCTCCAGTTACAATAACCTCATGCAGGTCAAATGCTAAGTTCTTGAACAGCTTTGTTTGCGATAGACATTTGAAAAAAGAAAGTCCATACCGCATATGTACCTTTAGATGATGTGACTGAATGGCTGTGTGCATGACAGGATAATCTGCTTTCATTAATGAATATTCATCATTAAAGAACAATTTTTTCCTGTATTTATCTGTTTGCTTTTCCTCCATTTGCAATCATGAAGATGTAAACCAAGGAAAAATTCAGTCTTCAGCTTTTGGGAAATGGCAAAAACCTCCCAAGCCATATATTGTATTCAGGAGAAGTTTTAACAGGCCAGAATATGATGCTAAGAGAAGTTCTAAGAATATCAGACTTGTAAGCACTGTGAATATCATTGTGTGAATGACTTTGGATATTTATATATCATAAATACACGTCTGCTAGTTACCAATATTTTAACAATCTGGAAAAAACATTAATGAAATGATTAAGCATAGGAAACAATAAATTTATTAGTGTATTTCCTGATGAAACAAAGATTTTTGGTTTAGTGTTCACTGAAGAATGTACCTTTGTCTTTCAAAAAAATTCTCCCACCCAAAGAAAGGAAGTCATATGCTAAAAAACAGACATAGGATCAAAACTGACTGAAAATTTATTATCTCACACCTGGAGGAACTGTTCCCTTTAGATTACAGAAAGGGTGAACGGGAGAAGCAAGGTGAGGACATTTCTGGTACAATTTTTGCAATTGTGCTAGCAAATTAAAAATGAGAGTACTAATTTGCAAATGCTTGCAAATAATACTGCTGTACAGTTTTAAATTGTGTCTGGAAATGAAGCAATCTGTATGAGTCAAAATGAATTATTTAGTTAATTATAAAACCAGATCTCACTGCTATGTCTGGAGCAGGGATTTATCATTATTTCCAGAGTTTCCTAACAGTTATCATTATTTCCAATACGAAAGGATATATATTTCACTCATGGTCTTTCCCTCTAGCTGCAAATCAGGCTCTAGCCAAACTCAGCTGTACGTTTGAATGAGTAAATAAATTAACAAACCATTTCAGGTTTCGAGCTGTTAGACTCCCTGCGACCTTTACGCTCTTGGAAAGATAACTGCAACTAACCTTATAAACATGAGACTTCCCTTTCACAGTTCATATGCTGTTATTGTTTTATGTCAGCCTTTTCCAGCTGCCTCTCCGTGGTGTTTAGCCGGTCTTACGCTCGCTGGAAATATTCTGGGAGACTGCCAATACCTTCATGCACTGTTAGAACAGGTTTTCTAACTGGTTACCACAACTTCCTTGAAATAAGATTTCCTGCTGGCTGAACAGTAGAAATGCTACCCTTTTAGATGTTGGGCAATGAAGATGACATTAATCATTATTTTGCCTTTTCTTATACTTAGGAGTAGATGTGGCTGCATCACACATTTAGCTACTGCTGGGTTTTCACTTAATGTTTGCAACTTTTACTTCAGACCAAGCTGTGAGTTTGGAGAAGATCTAATTAGAAAGCCCGTCTTTAGGATGCCACTAACATACATAAGCTGGTTTCCAGGCTAATCGTTTGGGACGTGGCCCTTTCGTTTACGCCGGAGGCAATTGGTGACATTCATCAGCTCAGGATGCCAGGGCTGGGCAGGTGGCAGCGCTCCTGACATAACAGCTGAGCATTAGCTGACTTGGGATCTGTGCAAAATGGCCAGGGTTAAGAGAAAGCACAACTAGATTAAGGCAAAGGCATTTTAACTTCAGCTGAGATCCCCAGCTCCTTGAATCATTCGCTCCTTCTATAATCTCTGCCTGCAACAAAACCAAAAGGAGGATAAGTGACAACAGTTGCAAAGCAAAGCTTGAAAACAGAAATCGGATGATTTCAGGCAGCAACAATCAATGCCTGAGCCCGCATGCAGCCCAATGCATGCAAAAGGATGGATTAAGCATTTGTTCCTCTAAAATAGTAAACTTGGCACCCATTGCTCCTCCTGAGAGCTGAAACTGAATATCAGCACCATCCTGCAAGCGAGACGTGTGGCAGAGATGTAGCGTAGATCCTTCTGCACCCCTGGGGAGAGACCACAAACGCAGATAGAAGCAGTCCCAGCTTGTCTCCAAGGCAGGAGGAGACTGGGTTGCTGCTCCATGGGATGTGCTGAAGACGACAGACCTATCAGAGTGTCACTCAGAACAAGGTGGAGAGAATTCTTGTGTCTAAGAATTTACCATGTCCAAAAGAGTGAAGAGATATGATCTTCTTTCCAAAGCAAAGTGCTGTGGAGCCCTTCTTTTCCTTTTTGTTCGCAGAACCTGTTCCCAAGATAATGTGGCCAAAGACCAGCAGAGACTTCAAACAACACAGCTTTCCTGAAGCTACAAACAATCTGGATTAAAGCAATTCATAGCCAGGGTTACCACATTCTGACCCTGTTTTAGCATTTGTGACTGAAAATGGTTTTTCAGGGGAGTTGTTTTTGTTTTTTAATTAAAGCCATGTGTAGCATATCGTAGAAAACACACATTTCTCAGGCATTTCAAAAGCAACTTCATAGAATCACAGAAAACAGAACAGCTTACTTTTGTGAACGTTGGCACTGATCCTCAGTCTTTAGTTTCATTGCTGGGAGAGAAACTCCCAGAGACCCTAAATTTCTGCCAACAGTAAAGCAGAAAAAATTGTTAACAGCAGCAGACTTGTAAATCAGGACATTAAAACATAGAGTCATAGAATGGTTTGGATTGGAAGGGCCCTTAAAAATCATCTAGCTTCTACCCCCCTTCCATGGGCAGGGACACCTCTGACTAGACCAAGTTACGCAAAGCCCTGTCCAGCCTGGCCTTGAACACTTCCAGGGATGAATATTAGCTACCATGTACAATTATGCAGCTAAAACCAGGTAGGTCAAAGGCCACTGTCATAAGTGAACTAGCCATCCATTCACATGATCCACCAGGCCTCCATGAAGAGGCCGTCCAAACCAACCTGAACTCCAGAGCACAGAGCTGGGGACACCAGACTTTGCTAGCTGACCTGCAATAGTCTCCACTGGTCTCAGCCTCTGATTTCAACTGAGCATGGGCTGTGCCACCAGCCCAGTTCGTCAGCAGGTGCCCAGAGCTCTGCTCTTACAAGTATGAGCCCAGCAAAGAGACTGGGTAGCAGAGGTGACTGTGAAATCAGCTGATTTGTGTCAGTTAGCAGTCAAAAAGTGTCCAAAGCAGGGCCTAAGCCTTGACCCTGAGGACGTTGGTGAGGAATTGAGGAAACTTTTGGGAAAAGATTTTCCAGCTAGCTGCCTGCTTTGCAAAGTAATTAACTCATCCCTTAAATTTATTAATACAGTATGAATAAGGGAAATAATAAAAATGTCTGTAACTTTTAAAAGTTTTTAAATCTTCTGTATTTCAGACACATAAACATTTTCTAGTGAAGGGCAGGCATCCCTATAATGAATTATCAATGAACTCACAACTGGCTTATGTTTCTGAGTTATCTTTCAAAGGCCTCTAAAGACTGATGGGTGAAAAATATGCAGCAAAATTCCTAGCTTCTGTACCAGTGCAGTAAGTGTTCAGTTTGAATATTTTTTACATTGATATATTCATTGCATTTCCTGGAAAACACAAAAAAGCGGTCAGCTATTGAACAGCTCTCATGAATACTCTAACCCGGCTTTCACTTTTAGCAGTACTTTGTTGTTAGTCTCCTAATTGAGCTGGCCAGCACAGGGATGCTTGCCCTTCTCTTGTCTTCACAAGGGCTTCACTGACCTGACTATCATGCACCTCTTCCCATCAACGTATTTACATACACTATTAATAGTATGTAGTAGTCACTGAGCCAAATTCCCCATGTGTGTTTTAAATAGTATTTAGATGAGTTATTTATAAATTATCTTGTACATATTTGAAAGGTTCCAGAAGTTTTCAGGAAAGAGAATGTCTATGGGTTGGAAATTAACATGCAAGATATTTATAATTTATGCCTTTGCAAGGGGCTTAGGAATATAAAGTTAGGTTTTAAAATCTCTTTTAGACATCTTAAAGAAAAAAGGAAAAGTTCTCACAAACAAATATAATATAGAATAGAACTAGGATAATTTAAATGTCGACATGAAAACAATGTTTTCAGTATTTTAAGGAGTGTGACTTAAAGAGGACAGATTTTTCCTATTTCTCTAACAGCTTTATTTTGCAGATCTTTTGGGATACCAAATTTGAATTATTACCGTGGACACTGTTTATGAACAATTGCACATGTGAATAATAGGGTTGAAGGAAGCTGACTATTTAAACACATTTACTCACATGTTAATATTAGTGTAACTACACTTTACCTAAATTTAAAGCTTGATGCTAAGTCAATATGAAAATTTTACAAATTTTTTCTCCAGCAACCCCCCGCTCCCAACACACCCCAAGATACCAAACATAGTTAGTCTTAGATTGGATTTAATATTTTATTTAGAGAAGAAGAATATTCCAACCCAAGCTATTCTATGATTCTATGTCTTATATAAATGTGATGTCTGAGAAGGCTAGAATTTCTAGACTTAAGTGGATAATAACCAAGCATGTGTTAATAAGCTAATCTTTTTTGTATGGTTTAAAGGGTAATGTATCCAGAAAAATTTTTAGCCATTTAGTTGCAAAGACGTGAACACCGTATTTCATGTATTCCATCCATCAAATAACAGAAAGGCAAAGCTGTAAAAAATCCAACAGATGTCAACAGTTTACATAGCATTTTGTAATATTTGGTGGAACCTATTAGGTGACGTTGCTGAAACTCTTCATTTTGTCACTTTAAAATAAAAAAGACAACCACACTCTCATTGGTTTAATGTGCTTATAGCTTCAGGAAGAGTGTCTTAAAAGTTGCTACCTTTTCAGTTGCATTATCATTCCAATCAAAAGCGTTCCTAGGGTTGAGAAGATTACTGTAGATTACCCTGTACATTCTTGCTTTTCCAGGTTTTGAATGCTATTTCTAAGGGGCCTACACAATGTAAGCATTGATTAACAATGTCTTTTTACCTACCACAGAGGTTAAGCAGGGATAAGAGTAATCAAAAGGAGGAGTAAAGAACACTAGGCAAGCTGAGACCTCATGTGACAACCTAAATGTTAAGCATCAACCTTTGTTCAGATCTCCAGCAAATGGTGTTAAAAGTTTCTACTGAGATAATGCAGTAAATTGTACAAAAGCAAATATATAAGCATTTGCATCTACCATCTAAGTATCAAGAACCAACACTGCTTTGACCTTTCATTGCTATTTTTTTGGTCAGGAGGAAATAAGTAGCTTTATTCTTTCTAGTTGGGATGGACGAAATACTGGAACTGTATGTAAACAGCGGAAATTATGTTCCAAAATGTCATAATCTGTTCAGGCTTTGGTTGTCACCACTTACAGTCAAAGATCACGGGAGGCTTCTACATGTGAGGGATGGTTTTGAGATCCTTAGTTTGAGTGGCAGATCCAAGAAGCTGAATGAAAAAAGGAATAATCCTTGTTCCACCTTTTTAACAAGGTGGGAAAATTGCTATGGAACTATGTTTCCAGGCTATACAGAACAAGAGGGTTGTCCACCTAGTACCAACCAAGGATTTATCCTAAACAGGCATTTAATAAAATCATGTCTTTAACATTTTCCAACTGGCTGGTTTACACGACATCCTCCACAGCATGGTAGCTCCTGTGAAACCTGCTAGGACATACTTTGTCTTCCGCAAGCATCAAACAGTGAGCATTGATTGCATCCATACTGGGGCTTGGTGCTCAAGACACTGCAATGTTAGCTTCTGCAGATTTTAAGCTCTTTTTTCGTCTGGCCCATGTGGGTGCCCTCATTAGGCTCCCAGGTAGCTAAAACAATTTTTAGGTTTCATACTTTACCATTAGGCATCTTGAAATCCTTATGTTCCCTCCATTTCATCCAATTTTAGATACAGGAGATTCTCAATAATGTGAACCATGAAAAATAAGAGACAAATTTTCCACATCACTTGAGTCAAATATATCAAATATAATAATATTCCATGTGCCAATTAGCAAAGTATTTCTACATTGCAATTCTAGTAGCAAGGAGAAACTCATAATTCCAAATGATCTCTGAAGTTCTAATTTTGTCAATCACAAAATGGTTATGAATTGGGCAAAATGATCATTCCTAATGTAGCCTGAACCAACTTTTAACTTCTATCATGACTGGGCCGCTGTTCTTCCAAAGCCTTGTTTGCTTTTGGTTGCTAGAGTAGAATATATGTGTCAGTAAATAGCCAGATGGGTATCACTGATGAACTGATAATATCAGACCCCATAGCAGTTGACCTTTTCTAAAGGTGTCATGTAGCCATTAAACAGCCTGAGGAAAGGAACAAAATCACTAGTCTGTTGCAAGGTGCGACTCTGAGTGTGGATTCAACATCATCTATTACCATTTCTGAGTTCCTGGCTTTCAAATATAACATGAACAATTTCAGATCATTTCTAGAAATATGAGCACTCATTAACCACAATATAAAATCAACTTATTCTTTATGGTCAATAGCATCCAAATGAAATGTTAATTGATTGAAAAAGGTTGTGCTTAATTATTTGACAAAGTCAGGTATGATGTCAAGGGAGGGAAAGAGTTTATTAGCTGAGAATATATGATACCATAGGTGCATGACTAAAATGATGCCTAATGAGTAGATACTGAATGGGTTATCAGAGCTCTCATCCAACCTTATAGTGACTGAAGAAATTTGCAGATTTGTAGTAGACAGCCATTTTAAAATGTTGCAGTTTATTCCCGATATGCCCCAAAAATCAACAGCCTTTTAATTGTAATAAGATTCGGAAATGTGTATTTTTTCCTTCATATTATTAGCAGTTCAGAATGGTTTTACTGTTTCAAATGTATGAAAATGCTTCCGAAGTTACATGCTCTGGCTTAATTTGCATATGTTACACATTTCAGTCAATAAATACAAACTTTGTTAGAAATATGCATTGTTGCAGTAGACACAATGTCCCCCACAGTCTTATCAGTAATTTCTTGCATTTGCTAATAAATACTTGATAAGATACAGCTTGTAATCGCTGTTTAAGAAATGAATTACAAGGATAAGAAAGCATTAGTTTTGGTCAACTGATGTTGGGTTGCAATGAGTTAACTGGGATCATTGTTTCTGGGGCTGTTCATATCCCCAGACTTTTCACAGCCCTGGCAGAGGCTGACTCTGTAATAAGTCTCACATTACACGTGGATTAGATTTGTAGAAATCCTGTAACTCAATAGGTACCTGCCTATTCTCTCCTGGCGTCAGGCTGCCTGCACTACTTTGCTCTGTAGACATACCTGGCATTCCACCCGTGCCTCCTCGCTGGCTAAGTGGGCTGGAGCCTGCCTACCAAAACATTGGGGTATTGTTGGGAAGGGGAGACCCCCTTGACAGACGAGCGAAGTGTGAAGTTAGTCTTGCAATGCCTTATTACCTTCCTATGAAGTATACACGCGGCTCTTTTAAACTTCCTTTTTGCTGCAGTAATGTGGGAAATCAGATCTGCAGAAGCGTTTGGGAGTAGCAGGGGGTGGAGATGTGCTGTAGACAAGGACAAAGCCCGTCCGACCTCCAGCCCTTCCGCCTTCCCCCCAGCCGCCACCTCCATGTTTGTTTACACTGACGGAGGAAGACAACAAAAACATATTTGGCAGTGCATCAAGAATGTGAAATGGCTTGATTTCTGGGAATTGTGCCAGATATTATAAACCATTTTGTTTTAACACCCGTTCTACATTTCACAGCATACTATTTGTTAAGTAATTAGTGGGTAAATGAATTAGGATTTTCAAAAAATTTGAATAAGATTAAAATACCCATTTACAGCATTTAGGACTTTTAAAGTGAAACAGCTATCTCACTAATGAAAACTGAGTCATGTGTTGTTTAAGTAACAAAGAGTAATTTCTCAATTTGTCATTAACAGTTTATGGTTCGTATCCTGCAAATCTTAGTCTTGAAATCAATTCATTCGAAGCTCACAATAAAGCTTTATCAGATCAGCAGATCAGCCAACCGACTAACTTTTCCTTGGATTTTTACGTATTTGGTGGTAGGATTTTTTTTTTTTAAATGTGTAGTGAAATTTGAGATCCATAACAACTCTTTCCTCCTCTTTCAGCAGTTCATCATCTCATCCTGGAAGATAATGACTCCTGGTGATTTCATGCAGATGTGTATGTGATTCTAACAACCTACTAACAGCATTTAACATTAAATGTTAATAAAGCCTAAGGCTTATATTAACATTAAAAGGTCCTATTTCTTTAATGGAGAGGAGAAATTTGTGTAATGGATTACCACACGGAATGTATGACAGCAATTTGCGCACATAAATATCTGTTCTAGAGTTTTGGCAAATGTTTATATAGACTAATGCCTTGAAGTTCATGGCTATGACTTCTGAGTTGAGTGAGATTTTACTTCAGTCATCACAGACAAAGGTGAAAAGAGGACTGGGGACATAGTTCTGTTTTCTAATGAGCTATCAAGTACTTTAGTTAGGCATTCAAGAAGGCTGACGGCACGTCCTCTCCAAAAGCTGCAGCGTAGGCAAATTTCTGCCATCCAGCTAGACCCTTGTGCCTTGCCAAGTGGCAGTGACTTGCAGTGATTCTGCCTGAGCGATGTGCCCAAACAGCCTCCCTGGGAGCCAATGACTCTGCAGGAAAAGGCATTGCAAGGAACACTTGTTAATGTCAGAATATTCGAGTGCATTGCTTCTGCGAATTTTTAGCACTGTCCTCTCAGTGTATTTCCTCCCCCACCTATTTTTACAAAGAAAGATCCTTTTTGTCTTCACAATATTTAACAAATACAAAATACTTCTAAGCGCTGTACTGTGCTGAAGAGCTTCTATCTTAGTACGGGTGGCTTGAGACACACTTTTAGAAATAATGCCTGTATATAGGAATTATTAGTAATACAAAGGAATATTTGTCTCTTAATACAATTATACCTTTTACTACACAATGCTCATCCAGCAAATAAAACTATAGCATGAAGACAACAAGCTTCAGAGGAGAATAACCTCCAGTTCGTTTTGTTTCTCTTACTTTTAATTGAGCACACTCTCATGGAAATAGGGGGAGGGTGGATTTTTTTTTCCTGTTTCAGTTATATCCAAAATATTTCAGCTTGCACACTCCTTTTATTACACTGTTTAACTTCCTTCTACTATAATACGTTTAAAGCTAGATAAAACAAAGTTGTTGGTGAGCAATGCAATTAACAAAGCCTGATTTCTTATGGATTTCTATCCTTTGTCCCACAAATCCCTTCACTTACAGCCTCAAACTACAGTAACTCCTTTCCCCTCCCTAGTCCCTAGGATGCCTTCACTCACAGGTAGCAGCTCATGCTGCAGCTAGTTCCCGAGCTGTGTGTGGGCTGATTAGCTGGCCGGCACTCCAGTGCCAATTGGCAAACAGCCTGCTGCCAAGAACAGTGTATTATATTTGTTCCTCAGTAGGAGCACTGATTTGGATCTTTCCTCTACTTACATTGATTTTCATGAAATTTACAGAAACACAATTTCCTTAAAGTTTTCCATGCCTACTACCTTTTGAATTTGTTTGAATATGGCCAATTAAAAAAAAAAAAAGAAAAAGTATAAGGATAGGGCAACCAGCAGGCAAACACCACAAATGCATAAACTACATTTCTGAGGAGAATCAGACTAAAAACCACATATGAAATGAGGAAGGTCATGCAGTGGTCTCAGTCTGAACAGTTAACATGAGGGTGTCCAAAATTCCACCGGCTTCAAGGAGGTTTTTTTTTTTCTCATTAGTTCAGTGGCACAATTTTCATGCCAGTTTCCTGCCAAGCAAATTGCAGAGGGGTTGTATGACTGAAAGGGCTTGAGTCTGAGTCTCTAGTGACAAGCTTGCTGCAGCTCCAATCAGGGCTTTATAGCTTCCTAAGAAAAAAAAAAGAAGCTGCCAATTGTAACAAATGTGAAGTGTCTCTTTGACATGAAACCACTGCCTATTAAAATGAGCCAAAAATATGACAGTTTCACAGAAGACTCTTTTTTATCAGCTGAACACTTCTCAGCACATCACTTGGGTCAAATTCAAATGTAAAATCATGGTACCTGAAGGAAACAAACTGTCAAGAGTCTTGTATAATACTCACTGAGTCCTCTTCTTCTAAACAAGACTAGTACTTATGTAGTTTTCTTGATAGTAAAATGTAAAGAATTTTCTGAATTTCGACAATGGCAGATGAATGCAGGATGAAAAGTCCCTTTTTCCATTTCAATACTTCTGCTGAAATAGCTTTGTTACAGTTTATGAATTCCTTTAAATATAAAAAGTCTATGAACAGATTTTTGAATTAAATATTTTTTCAAGTTGAATGCTAGCTCTAGCCCCACTCAAATAGGAGAAATTACTTCCCAGTGGTGTGCCAAATTACTTGTTAACTATTTCAGCAACAGGATACGATGATTCTTTATACCAGGGTTGTTGAAGCCTTGACAGACGCTTTCATGTGTCTAATCTCTGAAATCTGCATTATCAGAAGCATTTTTTTTTCTATTACTGAATTCAGTTCAAAAGCCAATCACTCGCCTAAATAAGTACAGCTGAGTATGTTTTCCAAACCTGTAGTTACAGTTTCCAGATCTAGTGTTTATTAAATATTTGTGCAAAAATAATTAAAGATAAATAGATACATGTTATTAATTATGGCCTAGATAACACTGCTGGGAGACTATTATTGGAACTAAGCAGTTAAATTAAAGTGACTGTGGATTCTAGGCTCTCCCAGAAATTCTAAAAAAGAGACTAACTCCAACCATGGACGTTCTAAATTCTGAACTCTTAATGCCTACTTGTGCAGAGGTTGAACTAAAATGCACTGAGCTCGTAACAATGATTTTAAGAGTCTTGTTTTGGTATCCTAGAGGTGACTAAATTTTTATAGATATGTATTTTTACTGTACTTTTTCTGATTGTCTGGTTTTGTACCTTTATATTTATGAGAACCTGTATGAGTGGCTTGGAGCCATAGTCGTGCCAAGTCTAATCAGGACTGAAACTACATGTCAGAAGCCTCCACTTGAGCCTCATCTTGCATCTCCTTCACACTTTTAAAGCCCAACTCTACATTACAGCATTTCCAGCTTGACTTTCCCAGGGAACTCTAGGGACACATCTTGGCAGCCTGGGTTGCCTTCCTTCTTCAAGGCAGGAAGAATTAGGGCAAATTACAGCTGATCACTTCTCCATTGTGAGCTGCTGCCACTCAGTCAATACTGTTATCAGGGAACTGAAGGAAGGATGAAGGAAGGAAATTCCTCTTTTTTTCCCCTTGTCTCTGTTTACTGGGTTCCAGAATCCTTTCAATGAAGAGGGTCTGACATAAAATAAGGTTTATACAAGTTATTCTTTATGTTACAATGTGGTTTTGGTCTCATTTCTCTCATAGTACACGCAACAGACATTGTCAGATTCATTGTTCAGACAAAAAGCAAGTGGTGGTTAGCACTTTTTTTTTTTTTTTAACCATGGTTTACATGGCAGGAGAAAAACATTCCCACCCCCTTGTTGTAAGGCTGAACAGCAGAAGCTTTCCTCCTTTTTGAATTGAAATACAAGAGAACCTGGGACGAAAGCATCAGTGAATCAAGGAAAGAACAATACTGTTTGGGTTAACAATAACTGTGAGGGTTAACAAAAATTTGCGGAGCAAGCCTTTCAGAGAACAGAGAGAAGCAGAGGCCTCCTTGAAAGGTCTGCAACACTGCCACAGTTGGGGTCTTTCGTGCAAACATTGTCTCACTGAAACTGTGTAGACAGCTGTCCTTTCATGTGCCACCATATGTCTTTGACCCTCAGATCACAGTTAATCAGGCTAAATCTGCATGTTAAATTCAAAAGCAAAACACAACAGTAGTGAGTGAGTCTGGAGCAAACACGCTACTACAGTCCCTATTTCATTTAGCTTTTGTGAGAGGAAAGAAAGTTTATTCACAGTGTCTAAATACCTGAGTTAGTTTATGAAGATGGAGGGAGTTGTAGTCAGCAGAGAGATGGGTGCTTTGAACCACCTTCTGCACTGAGGCTAACTTTATTTTTAATGGTGAAGCACTGGATCAGACACAGAGATGCAAGTGTGTGGGATCCTGTCAGTCTTCAAACCTGCACCAGGTTTTTCCTTTAGCCTTCACTCCAGACTTCCTGCAGCAGAATGAATATATGTGAGATGTGAATGACCAGAGGGTAGGATGGGTACAAAAGGATGGCCAAATCAGCTCAATAGTGTAGGTAAATTCATTGATATCTAGCTGTATTCTGTCATATAGGTGCTTCTGCAACTACATTCTAAGTCTTGATTTTTATTGCTTCACAGTGATGTGTTACCTCTGGAGACATCTTAGGGAATCTGTGCAGCAGTCTCATCTTTGCTATCAAGTCAGCACTTTCCATTTCCACATTTCTTCAGACACAATGTACTGTTTCCTATAGCTTCTATTTTCTGAAATGGACATGGCATAACACTCTATTACTGATTAATATTTTATTCATAAAATGGAGCTAAAAATGTATTTGTGCCACTCTAGGGCCAAAGAAGTATCTCCATTTATGATTTTATTGTATTGCTGTAACATCTGGAGGACCTAAGCAATTAAAACTTCACTGGTTTGGGCATAGTACACCAAGGTTGTCAGAGTTATTTTCTTCTTCTTGAGCATTAAACATAACCAAGGTAACAGAAATACATAAAGGATCTTTGTGTCATTCTTTAAATGACACAAAAACATGACAAAAAAGCCCTTTAAATATAAATATATTTAAATAGATAGACAGTCACATGTTCACAATTCCACTTGGATTTTCAGCAATGATTTAGAAAAGAATGGGGAATAACTTGAGCAAACCAGGAAAAACGTGGGCAAAAAACATAAAAGGGATCATGTTTTAGCTTGTTCAAATTTTTATTAGTTTATTACATTATAAACTATTTGCCCTACACATACTTCATATAATCTCTAACTTAATGTTTTTTGACAGCTTTAATACAACAAAATTAGACATGCTGCTGCAGTAGTCCTGACAGCTACCTGGTTTCCATGCATTAACACCATTGGCTTCTTGCCCAATACAAATAAACTTGAAAGGCTAGAGAGCACATCCAGTGAAATCAAGTAGCCTAAAACTAAAAGGTAGAGCTCAGCATTGCAGAATAAAATATCAATGCAGGGGAAACCTTTGATAATATCATTAACTGAAGTATTAGGAACAAATACAAAAAAATCCTGAAAGAAAGGCATTAAAATTCTACCCACACAGAGGGGACTATCATGAAAATGTTAGACTACAGGCAGAACTTACACAAACATTGTTTATTTTATTATTGAGTCATATTTGCACATCATACTTTCAAAATTCAACATCAAAATTTGATTAATATATGTCATGGTATACACTGCGAGTGTTCAAAAAACTCAAAGGACTACATATAACCAGCCTGTAATGGCTTTTTATTCTTCATCTAATATTAACGTGTGTGTGCATATGAGCATATACACATTTTGAGCTACGACAGAGGGAGAACCAAATATTCCACAACAAATTATATTTGGCCACTGCATAAATATATATGAAACTTATATCTCTTAACTTGCTGTCACACTAAACTGAAACTATAGCTCATTCATGTATTGAATAAAATTTGTTAACCTTCATATTTTTAAATGGTAATTGTTAGTAATACTTTGTTTCTGTTTCAAGTTGGAACTATTCCAGCTATTTTGAGTGTTTCTATTTCTCTGTTTTATCAATGACCAAATGATCTTATAGGCTTTTTTTTTTTTTTTTTAATCAAAATAAGAAGGGTACCTGAAGGGTACCTGAAAATCACACAGAAATCACAACACTGTGAGAAATATAATCTTACCTGGCATACCAATATAGGGCTAAATTACCAGTAAATGGGAGAAAATACTTGTAGGTGGACCTGACTTTAACAGCCATTGGTTTGGTAGAAAAGAATCGTTGCTATGATCTAAATGATTGCATTAGTAGCATCATGATAGAGACAGAGATTGGCTTGTGTCAGATTTGGAGAAGTCCCCTCTAACAGGGGCTCCCCCATGGCCGCGATGTGATGAATGAAGACCTCGGTGCTGTCCTTACCCCAGGCACAGAGATGATCTGACAGTCTGTTGCCTACCTCTTTCTCTCCACTTTCATATTCCAGCATAAAAAGTACATGCAGTCTTCGAGTCTTACTGTCAGTCCTGTACTTGAGCAGAGGGTGGACCTCTCAGCGCCGCAGCTGCACAGGCCAAGCAGGGAAAGTATTTCTAGAGTTTTGCTTGTTGTCAGAGGTTGAAACCTTTGATCAGATCTGAGTGTTGTACTTTCATAACAGAGTCCTTATCACTGGAAATGAGATAAAGTATTGAAAAGATTTCCTGTTAAAAATTAGAGACTGATTTTACTGGTGTTTTGCAGTGAAAATGTGAGTGTATATAGAAAAAAAATATATTAGAAGCTGGAAGACTTCTGTTGGTTAGAAAAAAAATAAATAGAAGAAAGCAAAAATTAATGTTCAGCCACATGTGGGAATACCTTCCCCTTCTTCATTTTTCTTCTCCATTAATTAGTGGGTATGAAGGATACATATTCCGGTGGAGTTATTGTGTTTGCCACTTGCACCTTTCCTGAAACAATGGAAGGTCTGGCACCAATTCAAAAGCTATGGATCCTGATGGCATGCAGCCTCTCTTTAACCTGTTTACTGACTCTGTGGAAAGGGCATAGAGTACCAATATTGCTAATAGTTTTGAAATTGTTGTCTATAACTTCAACTTATTACCTTTCTCATTTCTGTCTCTTTATGGAAGTTTTAATTACCTCCACAAGGCTTTTGCAGCACAGCAGGAAAAAAACCCAACCAAAAAGCAGGTGATTCTGGCACTGGGACAAACTGCCTACCCCTTCAAAATGTTTTGCATTTATTCTGATGTAGTGGTGATGAAGGGGACTGATCTGAGGTTGATAAAAACCTAAAGGAACAGAGGATCTCATAAGTTGTATCATTTTCTCATCAGGTGCAAAGTATGTTTATTCATCCCACCTTCTCTAATATAAACATATAGCCTTAGCTATTGAAATGATAAAATTATAAAATATGTTATCTTGCCCCTTCTCCAAACAAAGCAATCCTCTATGTATTTCACTCCCTCGGGTGTTCACATGAGTGAACAAACCAAGTGTGACAGATGTTATTCACATTCCTAATTGCACAACTGGAAGCTGATCTCATCCTATAACAATGCATACAGAGGTCTCTAGAAGAATCTGAAGAAAAAAGAAGCGCTCATCAAATAATACTGCACCAGTTGGGAATTTTTTGATCCCCAAAGCAAGTTGCAGTGGCATCTGGAAAGAAATCTCTCCACTAAAGACTTTTAGGCTACTTCATTCTCTGTTCTTTTCTTTCCTAATGCTTCAAAAGTGCAAAGAGATTCCATTTAGCCAGGAATTATTACTATCCACTGTTTGAAAATGCCTTGCTACTTGAGTAAGAGCTTCATATATAGTTTGTATTTTATATCAATATCATATTGCCTTAATGTATCATGTTAAAATGAGATTCTGCTTCCTCAGCTGCTTTAAGTGCTTTACTTCTTTTATTCTAGTAGTTTATATAGTATGTTTTACCTTACATCGGCATATCTGGGTGAGTTCTTTGGTTTATTATAGAGCAGGTTGGACTATACGTTCTAGTGGCTCATTTTGGCTTTAAAATAGATGTGTTTTATAGAGGTATGAATAAAGATTTTGCATTTGATTGAATAAATCCCAGAAAGACTCCAAATCAGGAAAGAATGTAAGAGCTCAAATCCCATTTAATTCACGAAAACTCAAGCACTTTTCTAAAAGGAATACAGCAAATTCTATTATGTGCTTAAACCTAAGCATGATATTAACTGCTTAGAACAATCTACTGGCAGCTTCATTTTTTTAAAGGGTTGTAACAATTTTTTTTTCAGACAGGAAAGAAAATTGTTACATGGAATTGGTATTTATAGAAATAACAAAAATGCAGAAAGGTAGCAAAAATGGTGACAGATCACTGGTTGCAGAGGAGACTAATACCAGACCAGTTACAGAAAATGGACTTTGATTCCATAGGCATGTTCTTTCCATGCAAAATATCATTAGTTCTGGGTTTATAACCCACTGATCTCCCACAAGCTGAGACTTTGGATCAGTCAAGGTGTCTCACAACAGTCTCAGTTGTGCAGCCTTAATCCTCTACCATTAGAATTATGGTAAGATGTACATAATTTTCATTATTCTGCAGTATCATCTGTGTGCACAGCCTTTTATTGCAGTAAACTGAAGTTATGAGGAATAGTTCCTCAGTCCATGGAAAAAGGGCAACCTACCAAGCATTTTCTGTGGGGAAAATGTGTGCACATGGACAGTTATCATAAAATAATTGATGCGCTGTAAGTTAAAAACACTTGGTTTTGTGCCCATGCTCTGACTTTTCAGTCAGAAACAAAATGTTCTTTTCTCTCTACAGTAAATTGGCCCTGAGTCCATCTTTGCTTTTATTTTCTCTAAAGTACTATTATTTGTACTGTGGCAGCAGCTAGGAGCTCTTATCATGGCTTAAAACTTCACTATGATTGTAGTCTCACTGAGATAGAAACTGTGCAAACATGCAAAAAACGTTCTTTTTGCGTGTGTCCCATCTGCCAACCTGCCCTGTCAGTTACACAAACGTGAAACCCTGCCCCAGCCCCCAAGGTCCTTCAACACTGTGTCATGATCTTTTCCCAATCTCTACTTGATTGTAGACCTGAAAATGTGAGGTAAAACTTGGGTGTTGCTTTAAAATATTCTCCAGTTGATTTACTTTAGATGAATGTGCCACTAAACCATACATATGCATATATACATGCACACCCATATAATGTATATACATACATATATATACTGACTACATACATATATGCGTGTGTGTGTGTGTGTATATATATAGTGTCAGTAAATGACCTCAAAGGATCAATTCAGTCACTTAACTTATGTTTCTAGTCCCACCTGAAATGCTTAGCAAGTACCTCCTGCTCGCCAGGTGCTGCTCCATAAGGATGTAGTCTCCTCTATGTCCTTTGTCAGGTATTCCACTTTCTGCAGATATCTCAGATGCCCTAAATAATTGAATGGCCCCGGCTTCAGTGCTTCTGCTGCTGACTCCCACCCTAAATGCAATCACACAGGGGATGTATGTGCTCTATCCCTTCCATCTATTGACTTTCTGTTTCCCTGCCCTATACAGCTGGCCACCAATTAGCCCTCGTCACATGCGACTGCACAGATCACTCAGGCTGAAGATCCCAATCTCACGTACTCCTGGCTGGGCCAAGAATCACACCAGTTACTAGCTAATGTAACCACAACAAAATGTACAACTGTGAGATAAGGATCAAAAAGATATGCTTAACAGAAACTATTTTAAAAACAGCATAGGGGTGGCCATGAGAGTAAAAGCTGTCCAAATGTGTACTAAACAGTGTCCACTGCTCCTGGAGGTGACAACCCCAGGGAGAAAGGATGCACAAGCATCTTCTTTCAGGAAGAAATCTGACCTGGCTATGTACAACGTTCCTGCGTAGGCTAGAGAATATCTCAGGCCATTTGCCAAGGAGATGTAGAAGCAGGATCGTCCAAAAGTAAAACTGGCAGTGAGGAGTCTAAATTGGAAGGGATCTGTAATCTGGAGAAACAGACACTGTAATTTTGCTTCGCAGACTGAATTTTTCCAGTATAAAATATTCTCAAGATATCAATTAGTCAGGAGTAAGAGGAACTGAATTTAAGCACCAACTAAAAGGTGCTGATTTAGAATGTAAATTTTACATGCTGCTTAAATATGTGTGTGATTTATATGTTATCTACACTATATCTGTGTCAATATATAGATAACATTTATATGTATACACATATATATACTTTATTAGACTATAAGTATCCCGAAAGTATTTTTACTTACGGTCTATAAGTTTTGCTATCCTAGAACAGACCTGTTTCACCTAACTCTTACTTGCAACACTGCTTAGGGAAAGAGTATAAGACACACAGCAAGGAGCCCTTCTCCTTGTAGCATTCCCACCAGCATTATTCCTACCTTTGGCATTATTGTTAGAGAGGATATTACACACAATGACACAGCTTGAACCATGCCATTTTTCAGTCTCCTACTTTTCTTCCTTCACCATTCCTATTATGAATAATTCAAGATTGATTTTGAACAGAGAAAATAATTTAAACAAGCAATTTTCATCTTTCTCTTTTTTTTTTTTTCCCCCCAATGTCTATACTTATTATTGTGGGGAAAAAAAATCCAACAAAAAGCCCCAACAAAAACAAACCAGCAGGTATAAGCAATATTCATAGAATCAACAAAAAAATTAGGGACCCTGAGAGGTCATTTAGCTATTCCCCCGTACCAGTCTCTAATGTCTAACCTGAATCTTCTCTGTGCCTAAAACTGGTGGATGTTTTCTTGTGTTCTGTTCTTCCTGGACCTGTTTCATATTGGAATACTGATATAATTATTTACAGTACAGATACGTCTCCGGCAGCTAGATTATAAATCCCAGTGACTATTTTAAATTAAAAAGCACCCTGATGCTTGGCTTCTTCAAACTGCCCCTTATTGTCATGCTGCCCAGAGCATGGAGAGTGACGAAAAAGCAAATAAATCAGTTTTGTTACCAAACCTTTGCATCCTAATTAAGCACTTCTTACTGAACATTAATCTTTTGCCTCACTCCTGGTCGGTAGATGTTTCACGGGTTTTGCATCAAGAGAAATCCGGGCTGCGCTGCCAGATGCCCGTGCAAGGCCACTTCTGCAGTGATTGCTCCTGTAGCTCACGGGCCCCTTTGCCTGCCTGGCAGATGGTTCAGTCATGGAGAACAAGGGTGATTTCCCAGCCTGGAAAACTTTTTTTTTCATCCTCTTCTGTTTCCTGAGGGCAAAAGGCTAAAACAATGGCGAGGTTCTGGTGACTTTAACTGAACATCATCCCTGTTAGAAAAGTCCTGCATTTCTGAGAGATAATTTAAACCTAAAGTTCTGATGATAGGTTGTCCTTGGCCCCATAAGCCTAGAAAGAGCTTATGAAAAGGCCAGTTTACATAGTACAAAAATACAGAATAAAAGTATTAACTAAGACACAGTGGCCCTGTCCTCATGTGAAATATTTCAGCAGAAAATATTTCAGAGCAGGCAAAGAAAGGAATGGATTTATTTTCCCCCAGCTCAGAAAATAATAAGCAATCTGAGTATTCTGGGTGGACTTCTGTTCTCTTTGACTGTGCTAATAGCAGTAGATTTAGCAGTAGATTCCTGGGGAGGCAAACCTCAAGCTATACAGAAAAATGTGTGTGGTCAAATATGACAAATTATTACACAGAGCTAGATCATCTAGGATGATTATCTGGAATAACTTTACACTGTTTTCACAAAAATGCATATTGTATGGAGTAGGGATGACCAAATTATATCCAAAAAATCTACCTGAGGCGCAAATTTCACTGCAGGAAAAAGAAAAAAGTCTTCATGATAGAATAATTTATTTCTCTGAGAAAAAGTGATTACTTTGTACACTCTTGGAAAAACAGAGAAGGAAAGAGAAGCAGAGCAGGAAATAGGAGGATAGATGTTGTTGAAAGAGATGGACGTGTTGGAGTGGGTCCAGAGGAGGGCCACAAAAATGATCAGAGGGATGGAACATCTCTACTAGGAGGACAGGTTGGGAAAGCTGGGGTTATTCAGCCTGGAGAAGAGAAGGCTCTGGAGAGATGTTATTATGGCCTTTCAATACTTAAAGAGGGCTTATAAGAAAGATGGGGACAGATTTTTTAGTAAAAGCTGTTGAGATAGGACACGGGGTAATGGTTTTATACCGAAAGAGGGTAGATTTAGACTAGATATAAGGAAGAATTTTTTTACAATGACAGTGGTGAAACACTGGCACAGGTTGCCCAGAGAGGTGGTAGATGCGCCATCCCCAGAAATATTCAAGGTCAGGTTGGACGGGGCTCTGAGCAACCTGATCTAGTTGAAGATGTCCTTGCTCAGTGGAGGGGTGTTGGACTAGATGACCTTTAAATCTCCCTTCCAATCCAAACCATTCTATGATTCCACTTTATGATTCCATGTTTTATAGCCATTCTCTCTACATCCTTCTACAATAGCAGCTTAGTTACAAACAGAAATGACTGGCCTTGTGGTGCTGAACTATGGTTTTTAAGGTGTAACTGGAACAGATATGACTGGAAGTGTCTCTGCTAATTGAGTTGGGAGACTAAGAATGGATCTACAAATTGTCCCTGAAAAGGTAGATAAGCTCCCCTCTACATTTCATGACCCAGCTTCTTGTTGATGTTAATGTTACAGGAGGAACCTGAGGATATACCTTGGGTAATCATAGTAGCTCTTTTGTGTAACTGCAGAGCTTGTGTGGAGAAAACAGCATGGAAAGAGTAACAAGCAGGGCTGCAAACTGATCCTTTCTAGTGGCCATTAGAAGCAGAAGTTCAATGACAGCACACAATGCAGGATAAGTTTTACCTATATACTCGCTTTTTCTGTGTACTTGTCTACGAATGAAATGGCTAGTAACAGCATAGACACTCGGTCCCGTCTGTGTGGCAACAGTGGGAAGCAAGAACACCTCCCAGTTCCCAGGTCTGGGCTTTCACCCAGTTCCCATTCTTTACAGGGACAGTACCTGGCACATCCTGTTCCTTTCTTCTACTGCTGCGAGCAGCCGTGTGCAAGCCAGAAAGTATCTGCACTGCAACCCAGCCTGGGCCCCCACCAGGGCAAACCAGAACTGGGGAACCAGGACTGCAAACTGCAACATTAAAGCATAACTGCTTCAAGGTCTAGACATGGCTCGGCCAAAATTTATAGAGTGATTAGAACTATGCGATAGTGGCTTTCTGCATTAACTGAACATAACTTCCATTCAGGTAGTATTAAATAGAATGCTTTAATTCCTTTTTTCATTAATTAAATCCCTAAATCTGAAGGTTTAAATTATGTGTGGTTTTAATATTTATTTGGCATAAAATTGAAAGTTTTATTTACTTTACTTTCCCTCCTTCTGTTTGTCAAATCAAAATTAAAACCAGCAATGCTTAATTTTGAAAATCTTGAAACAAAATGCTTCCAATATTTAGGGAATTTCTCTCTTCCTTGTTCTTGCCTATCTGTGTTTTTTTGAATAGAACTATCCTTCAAGTTTGTGAAAAGTCCACGGAATAGGTGGTCATTCACATTTACTTGTGGTGGCTGGAGAGTATTATCCTGTAAATGTGAAGTATCATATGCAATAATAGACAAAAAAACTACACTCACAGACCTGCTTATTGCTGGAAGCAGACACTCCTTGTGTAAGATGCAGCGATTCTGCTCCCCCAGGAAGAAGTGACCGAAATCTCTGAAGACCCTGAAGGCTGCGTGGAGACTGCCCTCATGCTTCTTGCTTTGTGGGATGCACCTGCTTTGTCTCACACACCTGGGTCTGTTTGTTAGGTAATAAAATAGCTTGTGCGCTGCGACTTGCAATCACACAGAGCTGATATCTGAAGTTCTGCCTGTGCCCGTAACCTGGAGTATAAGTGTGGTTTAGGGAATGCCATTTAACTGCATGATTTCAGAAAGGGGCCCAAGTTTGAGAAGATAAGCCTGCTAGAGACAAGGGTCCAGGAAAAGCACAGCATTTATAATGCATCATGAGTGTTTGTATATATGCAATCTAATGATGCCCCAATTTATATTCCAAAATAACTTCTTTTGCTTGCTCCATCAATTGTTTTAATAATCTAAAGTAAATGGTCAAGAATTAAAGGAAGACATTTATAGTCTCCTGTTTACAGTGGACCCTGTAAATTCAGCATTATCTCCATATTTTTCTAAAATGTTTATGTGCAAATGATTTTCAGTCCGGTATCTTCATCATGCATGAATAAAAATACATGCTTAGCTATCAAAAGATAATTAGGTGAGACATGTATGTTTTGTCATAATTAATATTCTGTCAATAGGCTAGATAAGAAAGCTCCAAGGGTTAATGCTTTCCTGCTCTGTATCTACCATTGCCAGTGAATTTCTCTGGCTCACTCCATTAATCCAGTCAGCACAATGGATCAGGTTAGAGATGTGTCTCAATAAATCACTCTCAAGTGCTGGGGGTAGGAGTACCTAATTAATCAGCACTGTCATTATGTTTGACTTGTAGCTGCCTTACTGTGTATGGGATGAGGATTCAGTGTATTTAACCCGCACACACTCTTAAACAGATCTCCAGTAGTGATGTAAATTTTAACCCTTGTATGGAAGAAGACACCCCATGTTCCTATGGATGGCAGATTAAATGTTTCTTACCAATAAACTAATCCACAGGTCATTTATTCTTCCCCCCCCTCCAGGGGCCATTAGCGTCCTGCAGCATTTTGTCACCTCTAACACCAAACTTCTGAAGTTAAAAGCACCACTAGAGTTCATCCCAGTCCCCAGCTCTACCTGTTAGCTTTCCCCCTCCCCCTCCTCCCACTTCCTCATCCGTCCCCTCTCCCCTCGTTCACACTGCCCCTCGTTCTCAGGCCATTGCTCCCCAGAGGAGGACTTCCAGCCCGTGCTTACTCTCACTCTGGCCAGACTCTCCTGCCCTTACTTACAAGATGCCCGTTGCAAGGGTTGCACCAGTAGCTGCCAGTATCTTTCACTCCCACTCCTTACTTTCTTTATTCCACAGGCATGCCTGGAAGCTAAACACACCTGTGTTTCCTTACCTCTTTTTGCTCCCCTCCAGCTCTAGGTAGCACCTTGCTACCAAAAGACAGATTGTTTTAGTCTAGCCCTTCAACTTTTGAATTGCAGTTTAGCATTATCTTCCTAACTGAAACAAATTCCCTATCAAAATAATTGCTCTGCTATAGCTCTTTCTCTTGTGCATATTTTGATTTTGATCACTGCTTTGGTTCAGAATTCAGTAAATTTGCACTGATCATATTTTCATTATTTTAAGGTCCAGGTGGCAGCTGCCTAACTTGCCGACCTGGCAAGGCGATCTCTAGAGATACCAGTTCCGCCTGTCCAGAATAAACATTAGCAGTGATGTGATGCTGAGCTCACAGTAATTTCCTGTCCGTGTGCTTTCTACTTTCCGCTGACATTCAAGCCACAGGATGGAGAGTACAGGGGGATGAGACAGTGTGAGGAAGATGGCAGAGCAAACATCGTTTCTGCTGGTGGCAGGGCTGGCCCCTGGCAGCCTGCAGGAGGAAGGTGCTGTGGATACAATTAGCCTGTGGTAATGAAGAAACTGAGAATATTGTACCTCAAGTATAAACCGTAGACTAAGGCATAAAGATATGTAATAAGAAAGCACACACCTGTATCAGCACCTCCAACCTCACCTAAATGTGCACTGAGCCAGTCATAAGCAGGACTGTGAATTTGCCTCCACTTGGAACATAGACAGTATCTTGGTTAATTCAACCCTGATGTAAGGAGACAATTCTTGTGGATTTCAGAGGGAACTTCATGTGTTCTCACCAGCCTGAGTCTTTATCCTTTTTCTATGGCATGAAGCAAAATAGTATTCACTTTGAAAACACCTACGCTAAGAAGCTGTGGATGCTCGACGTGTGGAGGTGTTCAAGGGCAGGTTGGATGGGGCTTTGAGCAACGTGGTCTAGTGGGAGGTGTCCCTGCCCATGGCAGGAGGGTTGGAACTCGATGATCTTTAAGGTCCCTTCCAACTCTAACCATTCTGTGATTCTATGACTGTTGAAGTTGTTTTTTATGTATATATGTGGCTACCCTGCCACCTACTTCTGATGTGAAGATGAACAGAATTAACTATGTATTGTGTTAACTCAGTGCATATAATTTTGTGGCTGTCCAGAAGGAAACACTTGTGTGACAAAAAATACGAAATATTCTGAAAACACAGACCCTAATTTTTCAAAATAGATATGACAAAGTTATATGAAGTGACACTGATATTTTTGTGTCTCAGTTTCCCTCTTCTTTGAGAAAAGATATGTCATCGTTTCACTTTAAAGTGATATTGAACAATTATTCATTGATATCTGTGGACACTTCCTGCTAAAGTCTGATCATAGATGAGAAACCTAAGAGGGAATTAACAATCCCATGTTCAGAACTGGTTGCATAGTGAACAGTAAACGGTACATGGAACAAGGTGCTGGATGGCGAGGATAGTTCTGACACTACAAACAGGGCCTCCTGCCCCTCCTGGAGCTTCACCAAGCACATGTTTTATGAAAGCAGCCTGTGTTTCTGCAACGAACGCTGGTATCATACTAGGGCTTCTGTTCAGATTGCGGAACTGCCTCAGCTTTTGCATTTCCTAGTGAGTTCCAAACGAACTTGACTTGACTTCTACAATCATCGTGATCTTTCAGTGTACATAGGAAATTACAAACATAAAGCAATATTGGCATATTATTCATCACTTATTTACAACATTGATTTCACGCTACATCAACTGCAACAACCTTCCCACCATGCTGCAACTTGTGCATCAGCAAGACACAGGCCACCCTCCAGAGCCCGGGCCCCAGACCCCGGGCTCCATCTCCATCATCTGTTCCCTGGGCACTGGCAGCAGGGGCCCGGCGCTAAGTACTGCCACAGATTGCAGAGGCAGAGGGGCAAACCCCAGGAGGAGCAGCAGGGCGAGCGCTTCTGGGCAGCTCACAGGCTCAGAGCAGTAGCTTAGGCTACTGACACTGATGATATTGATGACAATTAGTAGAGTGAGATTAGAATGGAGATGAGGAGAAGATTCATCTGTTACACTATCCATCATCTGTGTGTTGCCCCAGGCAATGTGAGCAGGCTGCTGTTTTCAGTGGAGCTGCTGTTATTACGGACTGGCTTTAGCCTTCCTGTGGGGTGAAACTCCTTGAGTAACTTTTTGCCATTAGGATTTGGAAAAAACAATTTTTTGCTTTCTGTGTTTCTCAGAGTAGGACAGAATGTGTATGCAGGAAGATCAGAAAGCCTATTTTTTGTGTGGTACATTTACTATAAAAGTCCATTTCATACAAAAAGTTGGTGCTAAACTGTGGTAAATCAAAAGTGTCAATTAAAACGAAAACCGGTTTAGTTCCTAACCTCCTTCAAGCACAGAAACAATCAACAATTGAAAAGCAAACTTACCTATTGGCCCATTGTAAGGATGTAACCTCCATAAAACAACACTTGATTTTATTTTTTTTTTTCAGTGAGTAGTTACACTAATTACTTAACAGGTTATAGAGGTTTTTTTTTTAACCTAGTAGTCTGTAAAAGTTCTCATTTTCTTCTATTTCAACTTCTTATAATATTACCACGTGCCACCAGTTCCTATTTTAATGCCCATGTATATTTCTCTAGAAAAAAAGTAATACATGTTGTTCATTGCAGATCATGTTTGTATGTATGTCACCTATTGCATGCATGCATACATGTAATGCTGTCTACAGAGCTCATGCCGCATATTTTTGCATCATTACTGGAGGATAACATTTACTTTAGGTTTCAGTAGGACATGTCCTTCCACTATTATTTCCCCCAACACTCAACAGCCAGGACCAGAACCCAAGAGTATAATTTTCTTTGAATGACTGCCTACCCTATAGGCTTTGGTTATAGTTGGGACTCAAACCTTATTCAGTGCTTTTAACTGTATTGTTCATACCAGTTGAAAAAATGTACACAGTTTGCTGAACTGGATGCTACTAGGAAAGACTGATCAAGCTTTCCTGCACATATGTGTCTCAGTTTATATTCCCAATGATGATTCTCATTTCCCAGAAAAAAATCCTGATCATCCTTTTTTCCTGATGACTTTGCATGCTTATAGTCCCTTCTTCCTTTGCTTCTGAAGATCTGTTATTCATTTGTAATACCCAGCTGATGTAATTGGGTTCCCATACATTCTCTTTGCCTTTGCACCAACAAATATAAGCAGGTTCTTGCATATTTTAGGAAAAAAAACTTCAATCAGTGCTTCAGATCCCAGTTCTTTCCTGTAGAACCTTCGTGACAGACAGGACATGTTCATGTTTGTTAGTCTGACACTAATCTATAAACAAGACTTAACTAGATAATCAGTTGGTATGTGACTGTAACTTGGATTATTCTTATATTTGAATCACTAGACTGCAGAAGTTTTACAAATGTCATTTTCACAGACTGTGTAGGGCTTTCCAGTTCACTAGCTAAATGCCAGCTTGAGATTTTATCTTCCATCACCTCCACTGTGCAGTGTCCAGTATCACTGGAGAATTCACTTACTAATTCACTTAGATTAGATAGCATTTGAATTGTGAGTTTATCAGAGGGAGCAGGTCAAAACTGTGTTCTTTAGAGGCAAATACATACAACTTAACTTGAACATAACTGATTGTCTGAAGATCGGTGTATGCTAAGGGATCATTATGTCTTCTAATAAAAGATTAGCACCAGAAAAGCAAACAGAAAAGGCACTTTCTGACAGGGCAAGGTAATTTCCTTCCTTACAATACTGTAAATTTCAAGGAACCCCATGGAAATTAGTTACTTTAGACTTACAGTAATCCTTTCCTAGTGCTAGATCCTATATCTAACCTAAACCCAGTTTTCTTCTACTCATCTTTCACTTTGAGTCCAACAACCAAAGGAGAAAGAGAAAACTTGTGTAAACTGTTCTATTTTATGCCCCATCACCTCAGAAAAAGAAGGCAAAATGTGCTTATTTGAGCTAAATACTCCACTGATTTTCAGTACTGAAAAACTGATGCCCAAAGAAATGAAGGCAGTAAGGCAATAAGGAACGGAGTCAATATTTTTAGTACCACATTAGTTAAATATTTCCTGTATGTATTTTCTACAATTTATTTTAGATTTAATAATTACAAAAAGATGACTAATATGTTTTGAAGTTCTAGGAACATTTATCTCATTAGAACCTTTTTCATAGAACCAGTCATAGAATCATGCAATACCAGGTTGGAAGGGACCTCAAGGATCATCTGGTCTAACCTCTCTTGGCAAAAGCACGGTCTAGACAAGATGGCCCGGCACCCTGTCCAGCTGAATCCTAAAAGTGTCCAATGTTGGGGAACCCACCACTTCCCTGGGGGGATTATTCCAATGGCTGATTGTTCTCACTGTGATTTTTTTTTCTCGGGTCCAGTTGGAATCTCCCCAGGAGTAACTTGTACCCATTACCCCTCATCTTTTCCATGTGACTCCTTGTGAAAAAAAGAGTCTCCATCTTCTTTGTACCCGCCCTTTAAATGCTGAAACATGGTGATAAGGTGTCCCCTAAGCCGTCTTTTCTCAAGGCTGAACAAACCCAGTTCTCTCAGCCTTTCCTCATATGGCTGGCTTCCCAGTCCTGTGATCATCTTGGTGGCTCTTCTCTGGACCCTCTCTTTATTTTTGTATGTATTAGTATTATATAATGAAATCATTGAGAAAAGTATTTAAATGGGTGTTTGACATCTTGGTATCTTCTACCACTGGCTAAATGAACCAAAGTCAAACAACTCATAAATCTGTGAAACATTTCTAGAAGATCCTTTAAAATGTTTCCCATTATTTGAGGTTGTAAAAGAGTATTTTATCGGCATGATTTCTATCCAAACTAAAGAACTTCCAAAATGGCAAGAAGACAGACATCAGGCCAACAAGTTGCCAGTTATGTCGCAATGAGGCTCTAAAGGTCATGGAGATTGGTTGGCCTGTAGGCTATTACACTGAGAAACATGAGACAAGATGCTACCCAGTTACCAATCTCAAGGGCCCTCACGCCAAATACTCATTTAGTGTAAGGTGATTTATTCCATATGCATATCAAATCTGCTATTTAAGCCATGATATGGTTAGCCAAGAAGACACAACAGAATTCACCTTAGGCTGGAGCATTGTTATGTTCCAGATGGCAGTGTTATCATAATGTAGCTGTAAGGTGCTACTCTAAAGACCAGAAAGATGTAGCAGCATTTCCTTACTTGTGAAAATACAAATTACAACAGGAGCGGGGTACAAGATGTTGAACCTTCTGATATATAGTACAAATTGCTACAGTCTCTTGAAAGCATTAGTTCAGTTGCAGTTTTGGGAAAGGAGCGGTACATCTGCATTAGGTGTTCAGTAAATAGGAGGTTTAGGTTCTTTTTTTTTGCTTCTGGTGCCAACATTGGATCTGTACTCAGTGTTGTGAGGTATTTACCTGAGCTCTTCAAAGCAGTTTCCATATGCTGGACTCAAAGTTGAAGTCACTCACTCAGGATCTTCCTAGCATGTGTCGCTTGGCATGGAGACACAGGTTTCTCCAGCAGCAGCCTCTGTACCCATGAATGCCTACTGGCATCAACTTCATTGTTCATAAAGGTGTGATGTGGATATCTGATCCTATCACCAGAAGAGCTGCAAATCAAACCCTGGTCCTTCACTTTGTGAGTACCTGTATGTTACAGACTGGTACAGCATGATGTGGTAGAGTTGGGTACTAATCCTTCTCTTGTCTCAACAAAAGTGACTTTTTCTTTCTTTCTTTTTTTCTCCTTCTTTCTTTCTTTCTTGCCTTCCTTTCTTCTTGCCTTCTTGCCTTCTTTCTTGCCTTCTTTCTTGCCTTCTTTCCTCCTTTCTTCCTTTCTTCCTTGCTTCCTTTCTTCCTTTCTTTCTTTCTTTATTCCTTTCCTTCTTTCCTTCCTTCCTCCTTCTTTCCTTCCTTCCTTCCTTCTTCCCTTCCTTCCTTCTTCCCTTCTTTCCTTCTTTCCTCCTTCCTTCCTTCTTAACACCAAGAATTTGGTTGTTCATATTAAATAACTGACATATTGGAGCGATAACTACATATAGGAAGCACACAATCATATTCTAACAAAAATCCTGTTTAGCCTGTTGAAATTTTACAGCTCAGTAATAAGAAAGGAAGTCAATGACTTTCCTTCCAGCTTGTTTTTTTATACTCTTTACAGCTGTTCCACGTATAAACAAGAACTTCAGTGCATAAACAGAGACTAAGCATAATAGAATGACAAATTAGATCCCGCAGAACTGATGATGTTTAGATTTCTTATTCATTTTTATTAGTGTTGCATATTGCATGTCTAATCCATACTGAAATAACTATGTAAAGTGGCTAACAATACTGTCCTTAAACATTTATCTGGCAAAAATTGTTCGACACATAGAGCCCACAGAAAACCCTAATTTCCTAATAATTCTCAGTGAAAAGGGGAGGGATAGAGGACAGCCAAGTCCAGCAATGACTTATTGAATTACAGCTGGAACAAAACTGTTTCATATTCAAGGAGCTAATTGCAGGGAAAACAGTACATTTCAGTCTTTAAACTTTGATGTCTTGGTTTTCCAAATATTTATTTGTCTTGCACATGAGAGGCTTTATGAAGGAAAGCATTCTAAAAGCTGGAGACATTCGGGCTGAACAGTAGTTTACTTATAATTTACAGACTTGTAGTACTTAATATATAATGCAATAATCTACGCTGTGCCATTTGTCATTTGGACTAGGCCACAGATTATAGCTTAGGGCAGTGCATCTGTGCACAGATCAGGCAGGAAATGGCCTAAAATCTTGAACAGCTGAGCGTGATGTCTCAGTGTAGTTGCAAAATTCAACCTCTGCTCCAGAGGTCACCGCATGCTTCAGTCATGACAGCCCAAATTGTTAAGCATGTGACTAATATGCATACAGAACACAGGCTGCCTGATGTCTGCTGCAAGCTTGATGGCTGGTTAGCGGCTAGTCTTAATTTTATGTGACAATCCTATGTAGGAAGTGCCGGGTGGGTGACTAAATGGAGCATATTGATGTCCCACTGGGTGTAGCCCCTGTTGTTTTGACAAATTCTCCTTAGCATTTATCAATCAGGCCTACAATGGGGAGTGTGCTGAATATCTAATTCAGACACGCTAGTCAGGACTAATAGAGCAAGATAGCATGTTATTCAATTTGTACTTGTTAGCGATGTCCCACTGTCACCGGGCAATTTACCTTCACACTTCACAAATGAAAAGAGAAATTTGCTGGGCTTCAAACTCTTACATGAGTTACAAGCAAAATTTTAATTAGCATGTCATTACAGCAATAATTTATTACTTCTTTCTAGTTGTCCTAGCATCCAGATTGCACTTTTCCTTTTTTTCCTTTAAGGAGACATGTGCTTTAATATTTATGGGACAGGTACTTAAAACAAAAATAAAAAAAACACCCTGCAGCAATTGAAAAACTGCATAATAAGATACATATCAATATGCTTTAGTTTACAAAGCCTAAACCAGATTTATATATTTACCACTTAAAGGAACCTTTTGAGCTCTCCTCTTACCAAGTATTAATGGATTCAGTAAGCAACATCATTTAAAAGTCTGTTTACTTTAATCAACTTTTAAACTAGGATAACATTTTTAAGTGCAATTTTCATGTGTTGCCAAAGGAACTATAAAGAAAGTGGGTAAAGAAAAGAAAGGAGGTGTTTCCTCTAAAGAACAGTAAAGCAAAACTACATTTTTGTTATACCTAGGTAAACATTAGTAGTGAATTTTCATCAGACAACCCCCATGTTATCAACTGAAGAAAAGCTAGTTTTGGTAAACAGTGGAGAGATGGATCCTTCAGTTGAAGTCAATGAAAAGACCTGAGTGGACTAGGCTTTAAAGGCGTTTGGGAAGCTCAGAACATACTGTATTGCCATTGAAGCTGAAAAGGGGCTGCTCAGCACTTCACAGTGTTCGTTCTTGTGGGTTTTGGATGTTATTGTATTTATCTGTATATATGGGTTCACATACTTATTTTTCTATATTGCAGAACACAACAGAGAACAAAGATACCCGGTGTTTTAAAAGAACTAGAGGAGGAAATGCAAACAACCTGTATGAAGCAGAGGGGAGCTCAGAGATACCTTAATTTCCCCAGACAAAAAACAGTGTAAATTAGCCAGGGTGACTGCCATGCTCTGCATTGCAGGATACAGGGCAGCTCTTTGAAGGCCAGCTCGCTGTCTCTGTGGCACATCACTCAGAAACGCCGGCATGCTCTCACGAGCTATCTAGTAGCAGGTTCTCTAATAAACTGACGAATAAGCAACTATAAGAAATATGATCAAACAGATCACCTTGGGTGGTTTGTAGAGATGGCTGCACATGATAAGACACGCTTTCAGATTCTCAGGGAAGTAAAATCAATTTGGTTCCAGGAACATTTTTTTTTCATCAGTGAGAATAGATTATAAAGGGGATTTTCTTATTATTTATTGGTTTTATACCAACATTCCATGGAAATCAATATGAAAAGAGAATACTGATCTGAAAAAGGGCCATCAAGATCAGGCCCACTGTCTGATATGTAGAAGCACCTTAGAGGAAAGCTAATGAATTGCAGAATTTAAATACACAAGAAAACGTTCGTTTCTGCTGCTAAATATTATGGTATTTCATATCTTTCAACACTCTGAAAGAAAAAAACATGATTATACAAAAAGCCTCTAAAATTTAAGGGAAACTTTTGTTTGAGTAATATTTGTCAGTAGCAGTTATTTTCCCCTGTGACTGGTCTCTTCAAAGTAACAGTATATTTTGGCCTCAGTTTTGGTCCCATTTAAATTGGTTCAAAGGCAAAATTGCCTCATGGAGTCTGACTTTAAACCCATGTGGGAAACAGTAGAATTCGACCCAGAGATCCTACTCATGGGTCAAAATCCCCCTGCTCCAGGGCAACCAGTATGGTGTGGAAGACGGCAGAGATATCAAACCATTGGCCATGGCTGCTTGAGCATGAGGTGACACCTACTACCACCAGCTGGAGTCCTGCAGCACCAACAAGGTGCCAGGCAAGGCTTTGCAAAGCAGAGCGATTCTTGGCCGTTTTATTTCATTACCCATAGCGTTCATTCTGCACCAGGCTGAGAGGGGAACAGAGACACGCAGGCTGTGAAGTGACGTATCAATATGATCGGATGGGGGAATTCTGAAGGCCTCAAGAACCTACTAGAAAACTGTGCAATAAATAATATAAAATATAAAAATGCTAGCTGCCACCACTCTTTGATAACTCTTCCCTGATTGTGACTGGGAACACTACGCTGCTAAGGTTTTCTCCCATTTTTGGCATATCCAGCTTGTTGATACAAGCTACTACTAAATTCCTACTATAAGCAATTTCTATGCAGATCTAGTAAAAAATGCACATAATTTTGGTCAGGTTTTTTTCTGGTTTCTTTTTTTTATTTAAAACTCACTACTTAACGTATGTAATTTATTTCTTTACTTACTTTTTAAGACTTACTACTTACAAAAAAGGAAAATGGTTAATATGCTTATAATCTTACTTTGTATTTTCTTTTCTCTATCTGTCTCTATTTCTGTTCCCAGTTTGCTTCTTGTCCATAGAGTGCTCTGCTTCTCCAGTCATTCACATATCTCCCAAAGATTTACTGCTTTAGAAGGCTCACAGATACAACCCTTGCCAAGATGATATTTATTATTATTAGGTAGTACTTTATATATTTTACAAGTCAACATTTTTTTTTTTCTTTACCACTCTGTGCCTTTTGCATTACCTCTCTTTTACAGATTTCAAGCTCTTTTAATATATTTTCTTTTTCTTTTGTAGGGGAACACCAAGCCCTTATTGAACCATTTAATCATATAGGTATTTTTAAACACATTCTCTTTCCTAAGTATGTGTTTAGTTCCCATCTCATCATCCTAAGTCTGCAACATTGTCAGAATACAAATATTTTTTGTTGTTCTTCATTTTCTTCAAGGCCTGTTGTTATCTCCATACAGGTAGCTGTAAGCACAGTTTTCCCTGATAGTAGTGCAGGGGGGTAAGATTTTCTTTATGTAGGCTACCAAGCATCTGACAATTATTTCCAGTTGCCATATATAACCAGAGATCTCAATGAAGGAGGGCTACTTTCTTTTCTTTTGAAAGAATCCTCCCACTAGAAGGAATGCTATGTAATCTGTTTAAGGAAAAGCAACAAAGACGAGAGCTCAAATACACAAAATGCAGTACTCCATTTGGATTCTGGTGTAGTGCATTTGATAAGATCATATTCAGAGACATTCTTCACAGAACAACCCACATCTATACTATTAAATCTCTTCCGCTGCAGAAAAAAATAGCTTAAACCTCTCTGTCAGCTGGGGCTGGTGCCTGGACCATGCTACCTTCTGCCCCTCTGCGTTGTTTTGGAGAGGGCTAGCTGTCAAACAAAGACAGGGACTTCTCCGATGATTTAACAGTGTAAGTAATAATTTTCTAGCACTTGCAAACATTTCCTGGGACTGTTTAATTTACTGAAATAGCTGGAGTCACCTTCTTCTGGATACTTTATACTGCTCTTGGCAGTGTTCAAAATCTAGAAGAAAACAGACCCAAACGATTTTGCTTTGCCATGACAGTCAACATCAAAGATTTTGGAAGGAAAGACTAAAATTCTATTGTCTATGTTATTCATGAAGGTAAAGTTCTTCATTATGAATCCCTTTCTTGACTTAATACCTCTGAGTATATGCAGTGTTTCTTCTCTTGGATCTATATTACATGAGTAGCATCCACCTTCAGCAAGCATTTCTTAAGAAACTTAGTGTAATCCCCTTAATGTCATACTGCAACAGCAATGTGAATGGTCACCTAGTAATTTTAGAAGAAATTGTGTTTAGCTTGCTAAATAAATTAAATCCATATCCAGAAATTGGGAACCTTGCACTTTTCTTAACCCCTGTTGCATGCGAGATGTGATTAGAAAAGATCAGTGTAGATTTTGCCTCATCATCATTAGAGGTTCCTATACTCTACATTAGATTTTCATCAACTACTATCCAAAGCAATCAAGCAATGGACTTGGTGCTACTCATTGAGAACTTTCAGAGTTGCTTTTTTTCTTCAAGTTGAGTTTTATATTACAAACATAACAGGTTGTGGATGCCACCCAGGTATCTTGCATTGAGGGGCAACTGTATGCTGGTAAGTGTAAAATATAAGAAAAACGAGGTCTAAATATGTAACTACATGGTAGACTTTTGGGGACATTTTTATGAGACATGTTGGTGACAACGTTAGGCAATCCCTCATTTTTTTCTATATATTTTTTAATAGAAAAACCTTAATTTCAAGCTGAGAGACATGATTACAAAATCAAATAGCAACACTCTTTGTGTTCTAACAGAATATACAGTAATAGAGATGTACAGAAATACTAGTTTTTTAATCTGCATAAAAGTATTCAGAAATCTGCTATAATTTCACTAGTTTTTTTCATGTTCTTGACGATTCCCTGTCTTTTTCTTGACATTCTGATTTATCTTAACTACTAAGTAAACTGAAAATGTGAAAAGATTCATGAAGACAAGGATCCATCAAACCAAGCAGAACTTATATTCAGTTCAGTGGACACTAGGTAACGTCAAAAAGGCCCCACTCAAATCAGCAAAGAAACTATTGGCTTACTTTTTCTCTCTCGTCTTGTACGTTTGTCCCTCTACCCAGATAAACATGTTTGCATTTTAGCTGCAGGTCAAATCTAACTCTGTAACAAAATGCTATCTTTATGACTTCTCAGTTTTTCTCCGTGACATCCTAACATCTCAACACATCTCAGACTAAAAGCATTTCTTTACATGGGCTTACATCTTCAAATCTAAACATTTCTACTGCCAAAAAGCATCTGAAAAAACACAATAAGCTGGAGAAATTGAATGATTCTGACAATTCCAACTGACAAGTCTAGTCACTGAAAATAAAAACCAATTTTCTCCATATTAAACCAAGGAGATATCCCCCAGTCTAGAAAGAAGAACCCAGACAAAACACTCCTGCACAGAGCAATGAGGAAAAGAGCTATCAGCAACCTTCCTCCTTATCTCCCACGCTACATGGTCATTGGAGAAGCTATCTCACGTACTTACCTTTTAAAATGGGAGAAGAGTCATAAGAGTAAAGGTAATAATCACTCCAGATGCCCTGGGAGCAGCCACCAAACTGATAACCAAGTTGCACAGCCCTGGCAGTATCATCAAGTTTGTTCGCAAGGTGTAACTTTCTTAAAAAAAGGACACATAATTTATTCAAAGACAGTTGTAAAAACAGGACCCAAGGTGAACACCCACTTCGAATATTGTGGAAAGAAAAATGCATGGCAGTGCTGCAGCAAGAAGGAAATGCTGTGTTCTGTACCATCCACTTGCTGGACTGCTGGAGGAGCTCAGAAATTCTCACTGAGGCTCAGGGTGCATTTCACCCTCCCCGTCTGAGGCCTCAACAGGTCAGAGACCTTATGGTCATCCATAGCACCAGGAGAAGGAAGCTTGATGAGGGTGAACCAGTTAATGGGAGACCTTATTTCTATCTTCATGTTCTGTGATGACTTCAGACTGCACAGTGTAGTTATGGTCTGCTTGCACTTATCAGTGAGTGGTGGGTGCTCTCAGGGTTGTTCTGCTCAGTGTCCTCCTGCAGTTACCTGCTCTTGTGTTTGACCGTTTGACCACTTCCTCCTCCTTCACTTTATTTAGTCCCAACCACATATCTGCTCAGAGAGGGCTTATAGATACTGCTGCTGCTTTCCTTAGCAGAAGGACAAGTAAGCAGCAGCCAACAAGGGCAATAAGAACTTCCAATAAGAAAATTCTACTAAGCGTATATCTTGGTATTCACATATGATGCTCTTCCAAAGACCTGTCTCACAGACTTCCTGAGCCACTGGTATTGTCTCTGTATTTAATAACCATTATTGATTTATTTTTTTATAAATCTGCCCAATAGCTTCATGCTTTACTCAGCTGTTAACATCCTTCCTCTTACCATAGATAACTCTTTGGCTCCATAAAGATAAGGGTGACATAAAGGCTTCAAAAGACTAAATAAGGTGTGGGCAGTTAAAAGTGAGTTCAGATAGCATGGGTTTTTGTATTTCTACATTCATCCCAACCTGAAGGCATGTCTTATTGGGAATCTTGTATTTTTATTTATGATGGAAGATATTTTCATTTCTTTGTGGGGTTGCAACAACAATAATGATTTAAGCACCACTCCCTTTCAAGAGAAGAAGAAAGGGATGATGGAGGAAAAGGGATTCACAACCTCTTTTGTCTTCATACCTTTTCAACAGAGAGGAGAGAAAAGCTCTCCGTTGCTATCAAGGGGGAAGGATTCCTTTCAGGGGTTTTATTTAAGTACAACTTCCCTCTAAATGCAAAAGATAAAGTGTTGGTTTCTTTCATGGGACTGAACATGGTCTTACTTTCTCAGTATTTCTGGACTCTTTTTTTTTTTTCCTTCCCTATTTGATGACTGTTTTCCCACTGAGTTTTCCTATGATGTGTGAACATGGGGCTTTTGTGCACTAGTCCTTTCGGTGCAAGGGCAGCACATCTCAGACAGTACACAATTTCCCAGTATCACACAGATACCACATAATTTAGAGGTTTTCACCAACACTGTGTTTTATGAAGGCACTTCTAGGCAAACCAAATGTCACAGGAAACTAAACTGACATTCTCAAAAAGTAAAAAACAAAGGAAGCGAATGTCAGGATAGATGTAGAAGTAAGAGGTTGCACTGGAACAGTTTGTGTTTTAAAGTGGACTGACTTTTGCTGGGAAACTATGTAAGATTCTAGTATAAGTCTTATTTTAATTAAATCAGTTAGCACATCCTTACATAGAATCATAGAATCATAGAATGGTTTAGGTTGGAAAGGACCTTGAAGATCATCGAGTTCCAACCCCCCTGCTATAGGCAGGGACACGTCCCACTAGACCAGGTTGCCCAAGGCCACGTCCAGCCTGGCCTTGAACACCTCCAGGGATGGGGCCTCAACAACCTCTCTGGGCAACCTCTTCCAGTGCCTTACCACCCTCAAAGTGAAAAACTTCTTCCTAATGTTCAATCTAAACCTGCCCTCTTCCAGTTTGAAGCCATTCCCCCTTGTCCTATCACTACATGCCCTAGTAAAAAGTACAAAATCAAATGATTGCTGGGAGTCTTTAGGGATTGGGAAGACAATAAGACTTTTTACATTAGTCCATCCTATATATATATTGGTGATTTTTGACATAAGGTGTATTGTTCTTGTTTGCACTTTGTTAAAAAGTAAGCATTTGTGAGATATAACAGCTTACTGTGATCAAGACCATGGTCTTATCTGCAAAAAATTTACTCATGTACATGAACTGTCTGGTTCAGAGGTACTGCTGGAAATTAAACGCATAAATGTGACCTAATCAGTAGTCCATAATTAGAGAAGTGATATGGTAGAATGGAAACAGGGTGGGAAGCTATCAGCACAGTCCTTGTTTTTCATTGACTTCCCTGAGGACCTGGGTTAAAGTTTCTGGTATTGGTATTTGCATGTTAATAAGCTCATTTCTGTACAAGTTAATGTACCCAGGTTCTCTATACTTTACCTGTATATATATACATATATATATATACACACACACACGTATATACTTACTTGCTGGGGAAGGGATTAGGCCAAAATCAGAATCTGACAGTTTCATGTCAGTCACTTCTGAAGGAGAGGAAGGATCAACTTCATTCTAACGCTGAGATCCATGTGTGTCTTCACACATGTAAAAATAGATTTTTTATGCTTTGCTGTAGCTCTTTCCCAGTAATTCTGTCTTCATTCTTTCTGAAAAATTAAATACTCCAGTTCTTCCTTCAGGAGCTCTTTTCTGTAATAAAGGTTAAATTGTTGGATGAGGAACTAGAAATATTGTTATGAGGTCTATGTCTGTGGGGTGCATGTGCTACTAACAGATCCCCCAACAACCTGAATGGGTGGTATTATCCAGAGTATTTACCCCTCTTCCTAACTCAGTTAAGATTTTTGGGAATCCTTCCAAAATCTTTCTCAAATCTTTTAGACTAGTGGAGGAAAATGACCAAAACAACAATCCGTTTGTGGAAAATGTTAGCCAGAAAAGTATCAAATGCAAGATATAAACCGTTCACAGTTATGACAAGCTCTTTTAGCCACTCTGAGGGAAAATATTATGAAGGCAGAAAATAAAACGTCTTTCATGGCCAGGGTGTTTCAGTGCTGAGGCTGATACATCAGCAACTGATACCTATTTGCCATGCAGACTGGTAAGTAACTTGGCACTGCTGCCCTTTCTCTGACTTTTGCTCTGTGGAAAAAGGAGAGGGAAGAGATACCAATGAATATTTATCCCAGTTGAACAAAGATGTGTTTATCTATTACTATGATGGAATCCACACACACACCTTGAGCAGAGGTAAGATTTTATAACTGTGATTTCACACCATCAGTGTTTGATGTAAAAGGCATTATAAAAGGTAAAAGATACATTTCAGCATAGCACATTTTATTTTTATTGATTTCAGCTTCCAGCATAAACTAATCTAGTCTTTATAAATCAAGTTTAAAAAACAGCTCGATCTCCCTTCTGCCTATTCCACTGTTATTGGAACTGTATTCACGGTGTGATTTCAGCTTGAGTTTGTGGTCTCTGTATGCAGCAAGCTTCTTCCTTTGCAGCTTTTTCTGTGAGAGACAAATTGTTATGCATTTGAAGCTATTTTAAATGACCATAAGGACATGGTTGGTGGCTTGTTGAAATTACAGGATTGGTACTTGCTTAAATGTTTGGTAAGAATCTTGGAACAGTGACTGAAAGTAAAATAGGCAATAGCATGACTTTGTACTTCAGCACTGTCTCACTTAGGTAACTCAAGGTCAAAAGGCATCTTGCTTTCTCATTTGTAGAATTCATACAGATTTACTAAATAGTAGCAGTGCCTTGCTGCATTTAAAAACCAAATCAAAACAACAACAACAAAAAACCCCAAACCCACCACTTGATTTGAAAATTTGCAATTTACTTGCACTTTGATCGTGAATTCAGGGGCTATATATTTTCAAATATTTTCAAGTTTACTCCTGTTGAGAAGTTGCTTGCTGTACAGTTTCTTTAAAATGAATAAACTACTTCTAAAGAAAAGACAGCAATATCCAGGCCTTCATGGTTTGTAATTTTCAAGCTATTAAATACATTTGCTTATTTTTCTCTCTTTACTTATCTCTCTATTTGTTTCTTATTTGAAATATGCCTGGGCTGTCTGCCTGGCCTTCTGTCAAAATTAAATGCGTAGGTATATCTTTGATTTTAAAATTGTAGAAGACTTCTGCTTTTGTTTTGCCACTTTTGTATTAATAAAAATACTTTTTTGTGTTTTTTTTAAAGTGTAGCCTGTACATCTGCAGCGCAAATCTGAATGATGAAATAAAGGCAGTTTTCTTCTAGTGCATGCCTTTTCCTCCAAAAAAAAAAAGAAATACAACTCTTTACAAGATACAAGACAAATGACACAAAAGTGAAAGGGCACTGATACAAACTGGATAGGCTTACAACATAATTGAATTAAGTCTTGTGTGCCACATATGATCACAAAGCAGGGCCATGTCTTGAGCACTCTGAATGTAGGGAGGCTGCCAGTCAATAAAAAGACCCTTTAAACTGGTTAAATGCATCATGAGTGTGTGCAGAACCCTCCTAGCTAACAGGTGGCTGAATAAAACTCAGCTGGTGTTGCACAGGGCTATAGCATTGACCTTCTTTAGGATAATTTCAGCCCTCTTTAAGAAAAAAAAATTGTTACTGTACTTGGTGTAGTGGAAACAATTTAAGGATGAATAATTTCTTTTAGTCCCTTGAGGCACCGGTGGCTCGCTCTCCGCTCTCTCTCTCTTTCTGTGTCTCTCAACTGAATTAACATAAAGGAACAGTGACAACAGCAAGCTGAAAAGCGTAGCTGGTGGGAGGATTAAGTATATCATTGAAAGGAATTATGTTGTAAATGACTGGGAGGGGTAGGGGCTTCTGTTCCTTGGTCCCATCTGGTCTTTAAAGAATACCTTGTTGTAATTACCCCCAGATGGCTTTGTGCTACACTGGGTCTGGACAGCCAGGTGCCACTGTACCCTGCTGGGTGTGATATTCATTGCTACATGCAGTGACAAAAATGGACTTTATTGCAACCTAATTTCTTCCAGGGTATTACACAAATATGAAATGAACATAGCTTATCAAACAAGAGCTTAGTGTGCCAGGAGCTGAAACTGTCACACCTAAGACAAGACTGCCTTGTTATTTCACTTCTAACAATTGTCTTGAAAGGTGGAAATATCAACAATTTACAGTGTTTGTCTCCTAATAAATATATATTATATCATGTTAGCTATTTTTCCAGCAGCTGAAATGTTCAAATTACCCTAAGGCAATTGCTGGAAATAGTAGAGTAACAAAAGCCTGTTACAAAGTCAGTTTTACGACAAGATTTGCTGTAGGCTAAGTTCAGGCCTGATCCTGGAAGACGTTTGCACACAAAACTCTCCCTCCTCAGCCCCAGCCTTGGGCCTTTGCTCCTACCCCAGACACAAATTTTGCTGCTTCTTTTCTCTTTTTATTGATATTGCTGCATTTATTTTACATAGTTCCTGGTAATTTTACTGCCAAAATTACACCAGTCTTACATTTTCACATCCTCTTCCAAAAAGCAGTCACTGAAGCTGTTCTAAAAAAAAAATCATTATTACTATTCAAAACTAAGCCTTTTGCCACAAAGGAAAAAATAGAAACTTGAGGAAAAAATAGAAACATGGGATTCAAAATCCTGACTTTCTCTGTAGCAACTAACTGTATTTCCAAAAGTGAGGGGTCAGCACTTCTTTCCTCGCTGAAATTGCTCAGATGTGTAGGGGGAGAAATGCCATGTAGAGTACACCCCTTCCCACCTCTCCTGCTCCCCTGCCCCGCCATGCATCGCACCCTGTCCCGCTTAGGAGGCTGCGGTTTCCTCGGAGCAGATTTTCATGGATGTGTGCAGAGAGCCTGGCATTCGCCACCGTCCTCTGAGACAGCTTCTGGGGTCTCACAGCTCTGTGGTGCTGTGCTGGAGCAAGTGCTGTTTTTCTCTTGGTGTCTTTGGACATCACAATTTATGCTGGTATTTCTAAGTTAACTATAACCTAACTAACCTCGGGATCACTAGCAGTAGGACCTCGTGATGGGCAGGCCACCAAGTATGGACACAGCTTCTCCATCACCTCTTGTACAGTTCATGCACTGTTCCCTTAACCCCCAGCTACGCTGCCATGGGCACCACTGAGTGACCAAGGTGCTGGTCTGCAAACAGAAATGGCTACCCCGGCAATTCCTGGTTGCCACAGCCTCAACAACAGCATCTGCTTCTTTTCTGAGATTTAAAAGGAGAAGAAATGCTGATCACCAGCTTCTTGCAGCTCCATTTAGTCTTCACAATGCCAAGATTCTCAAGCTTTTGCCTACTTTCCAACATGTTACACAGTTGAGGTGAGAGGAGACGTAACTGTGTGGCTGGTTTTCTACCATGAGTTGCAAACATGCTCAACAGATGTTAGTAACTCAAAGAGAAGAAGAAGATGCTCTTTACATCTTCTAATCTACCTGCGAAAATGCGTAAGAAGACTCACAGTTGAGTTCCTAGCCTCCTTCCTGACTATCATCTTGTTAGTAATGTACTTCAGAGATAATAGCCTGGTTTGCTTTTGTTCTAAGGCTCTTTTATTCTGTCCTGACAATGCAAATTTTAAGACTGTGATATTTTCTAAGAAGGGCAAGGAGCATATAATATATAGAACATAGAAAAAATATCAAACTTCCAAAAGGTAATGACATTGTGCTTATTTGTTTGTTTGCTTGTTTGTTTCAAATTTTCTCCAATTGAAATGTATATCAAAATATGACTAGCTGTACCTTAAATCACCAACTACATTTTTTAACTTGGAAATTATCAGCGGATAATTACAGTCTCCTATTTTCATAATTCAGCCTTCTTTCTATACAGGGAGCCCTTGATTTTACTAATGGCTAGTTACTCAGACTTCATATTAGTCATATAAAAAATAGAACTTGGGCAACATAATTTTATGGGATGTCTCTTTGTAGCTCTTACTCACCCGTTCCAGGAAGTTCAAATTCATCTATAAAGCTTCAGTGTCATCTTCCATCACCATTACAAACACTCTCAAAGGAAATTTAAGTGTTGTCCCAGAGACTTGGCAGACAAGTCCATTAGTCAATCAGATCGTTTGTTATGAAAAATGAATGGACAAATTTTGGCATTAAAGACAAGGTCAGACTTACACTGACTTAGTACAGTGTAGTGGCAAGTTTCTACATTTTGACCAAGATAGTAAGAGACGTTTTCTCTCTTTGTCTGTCCCTCTCTCCCCTTCACTCTTTCCTGCTCCTTCTCTATTACGTGTTTGTGTATACAGATATATAACTCAGGGAGAAAGTCTGAGGTATTAGCTACCTATAATTATAATAACTGTACTGTCAAAATCAGCAAAATTATAGTTTATGTGTGTTTTTCAAAAGCTAAGCCATATCTGAGAAACTTATTATAGTCAGCATATTTTTGTATGAGAAAGTAATACATATGCCTAACATTAATGATAATAGTCTACCTAAGAGTCAGACATGCTGGGGAAAATTAACTTTAGTCCATGTAAACTTCTCTACATGCATGATTTCCAACATATAAACACAAGTTATCTACGTAGAAATGAGGAAAATGTCAGTTCTGGCTTTCAGTGTGAGTTATATTATTATAAGAGTTGGAGTTACTAATTAGAAAAATGAAGTTCCTAAATCCTTCATTCTGACATTAATAAGACCCAGCCAAGAATAAGGATTATCTGACGTTTACATATACAATACCGTGTCCAGTTTGGACTTAGTTCTGGACCTTTGCTTTATCAGTAATGCCATTTCCATATTTCATGTGCCTTCCATAAAAACAGTACCTTTGACAAACCTCCATCAGACTGCAAAGCTCTCATTACTCAGCTTCTTCTTCCAAAACTATTTCTGATGATGAAGAAATTTAGTGGATAACAGATGCTACATGTCCTGCTGCAGAACCTGTATGCAGTGGAAGAAAAACACTCCCAATCCATTATCACTTTAACACGCATATTGCCCCTCTACCGTGTCCACATTTGGTCTTTTTTCAGACAGGAAAGACCATAGACCATGGTAGATGAACCAGCTTCTCTTCTATATGGAAGATGGCTAGTATTTTGTGGTATTAACGATAACTAAAGAAATAAAAGAAATAATAGCAATATAGTTTTAACATGCATGACTTGGTCTAACTTTGAAGCTTCACTTCAGTATTAGTCTTAAGAGATTATGCATTTCTAAGCAATTTTTACAACCCATGATTAATGGTTACCTTCTGAATGAAGAACATTAATACAGTCCCTCAGTAGGTATGTTCATCCAGGAGACTGAATGTTTACAGGCACAGCAAAATCACAGAGCACAGGAGATGACATATTTATTGATGAATGCACTGTTTTGTCAATACTACTGAAGTGAAGCTGTGTCATATCGAACCATTTTGTCAGGAAGATCTTGTTTGGTGAGCTTGCACAATTAGGCTTTTTTTGTTTTGTTTTGTGGTGTTTCATATTTGAAAAAAAAAAAGAATTCTTCTATGAGGCGTTATATAGGCAGCTGTGACAATTTTTGTTGAGCATTTCTCAACCTTCTGGATGTTCCTGTTAACCAGGTTATGAGCCTGGTTTAAGATGCACCATTACAGGATGCATATTTAGAGTTAGGATGGGTTTAGTGTTGCATATTACCTTTCACTTTGCATGGAAGTTCTGGACATACCTGAGTAGGAACTACACAAGATTATAAACTTAGCATAACTTATCACAAATGCACAAACAAAAGACTTTTGTCACCCTTCTGCATTTCAGGCAAGACTGCAATTCCTGACAACCCTTTTTGTTTCAGTACTGGATGGAGAAATTAAAGATGCTTAAGTGCACATACATGAAAACACACAAGAGAAAGCACGGAACACCCAAAACTGTACTTTTACATGTATATTTTTATATGCATACACATACACATATACATAGCTAAGAACTCTGACACAATTTATGCAGTACAGGGCACATGAGAACGCAATGGCACAAACTTGGCTGGAAAATAGTACCTATAATCTCTGAATTTACTGACAGTGTGGAAGAAGATATCCCACTTTCTTGAGTTATTCGGCTTCTGAGAAACATCTTTCTCTTATTTTGAGAGTTCTAGGGTAAATCAATGTATTTATTGGAAGTAAATTTTTGCAACAAGGTCTGCTCTTACTTAGTTCTCGGATCAGTCATCTTGAGGCATGGTGTAGCATTGCAGTGCAGTTTTAAAAGTGGCAGCAGAAATGGAAAAGCTCCTCTGACAAAACAGCATGGCCTTAATGAGAAAAATATGACGCATTTTCAAGCTGGTGAGTTGAGTGTAAATTTTCACTATTTGCTAAGCTGAAAGCCTTATTGTTTCATAGTTGGAATTTACAGGTAATCAAAAATGACTACATCCTAGTGTTGGGGATCTTCCACTCAAATTTCACTCAATAAGCTTTCAAACAGTCTTAAAGTCAAGCCAGACCTCAAACCATACTCTAAAAAGCTGTGAACCCTCTTCTACACATGGACATATCTTTTTAATTATTATTAACTTGAATCACTTGACTTCATGGTGATTTACAGACCTTTATGAGATGGAGCCTTGCAGTGGAGTGTGGTCGCCATGGGCAGAGTACAAGTCACAGCAGGGAACATGCAGGTGGTGTAAAGCTCTGCTGAGTCCTGCCTTGAAAACAGCAGGGTTCTGCATTTGCTAATGTTACAGTGCTTTAAAGGAGGCCATAGGGATGTGGCATAGGGATGTTCTCACCAATTTCCTACGTGTAGACTACTCCCAAATTAGTAATAGCCAACCCTTGGCTGGGGTCGTGAACGTGTGAGCTGAACTGAGATTGAGGTCTAAGACAGAAGGTAGGGATGTGAGCAGGGGTGGGTGGTGGGATGCGAGGTAGGGAGCGTGTAAGGATGATTGATCAGTGAGATTCCTGGGAAAGCAGGAGGTGGCAAGTGCTGGCAGCCACCTTCAACAGCCGCTTCTACCCAGACACGTTTAGCTGCCTCCAGCCCTCAACCATTGTGCTCATGGTTGTGCACTGTGCTTTTAAGACACAATCTAACTCTCTCTAAATTCAGGTGAGTCTTCCTACTGATTTCAGTGGGAGGACACCCCCCTGTGATAACATTTGGTACCATGTATATAAATACTGTTACCCTCGTATTCTTTGTACATTTTCCTTTTCCTCTCTCATTACTGTGTAACTGTTTCACTGGCAAATACCTGGTGGGCAAGGACGTCCTGTACACAGGCACTCAGTTCTAGAAGGGGCATTTATTTTGTGCAAATAAGTGATATAAGTAATATACTAAGGAACCTACCCATAAGTCATATGCTGAGATCTTCATTCTGGGAACAGTCTCACCAATGCAAGACTGACTGCGGTTATGGTGTTTTCATTCTGTTTTATGTAAATAATGCAAACCAGAATAAAATGACTTATTATTCTAGGACATTAGAATGTGTGTATTGAAATTTTGTTTCTTGCTTGGTAGATACCTACCTCCTTTGAAATGTTTTGGAGAAAAGGTCATTGGACTTAAAGAGTATCTATAATACTAAGAAGGATTTTTGTTTTGTGTAAATGACATTGCCACACACTAATAAAGCAAGACAACTACTTCTACAAAGTTAAAGAAAACAGGAACGGACATGGTGTTTTGGTTTTTTGTAGGTTTGTTTGTTTGGGCTTTCCCCCCTCGCCCCCCCCCCCCCCAGNAATTATATACTCTTTATAATGGTAAAAATATCATTTCATGCAATGGTCGAATATTATGACTAACATGGTATAAAAACTTATATTTTAGTTTAAGTACCACCCTCTTTTTGAAAATTATGCACTAAATTAACAAATCCCATTTTTCTTTTGAATGTAATGCTTCCTTCCCAACCCCCAATGCTAAAGCGATGTTTTGCAAGGGTTGTGGTTACTGTAATGCCATCACACAGAGTGAGTGATCAGTCCTGCCTCTTAATGAGTGTAAATCACAGGAGACAAAATTCTTCTGCTGGGTGGGAGGCGGATGGGAAATTAAATTCTAAACCGTAATGTTCTGGAGTGGATGATAAAAGTATGGAAACTTTCAAAGAATATCTTCTTCAGGGATTAAAAAAAAAATCTCATTTGTTTGCAGATATAATGAGTACTCAAGGTACTCTTAATATATTTCTGCAGTTAGTGGAATATTTCATAAAAAAACTGTGAGGAACAAGAATGCTCTCAATTTTCTAATTCTCTGCTATTTGCAATTACTTAGTGCACAATATGCTTTTAAAGCAGCATCTTGAAAACAGAGCACATTACATAGACATTGTGTAGAAATCTACAACCACAGCATCCTGAAAGGAAGCATTCATAACAGTAATCCTTTTCTTTGACTTCTAAACCAAACAATATATTTTTATAAGCTAATTTATTCTTACGTTGAAGAGGTTATACTTTGCAAGGGCCAGATAGAAAGTGGTCCTGAAATACGTGAAAATATACTTATGACCATCAAGAGCAATACCACTATTGTTAGCAGGGCGTTAACATGGAGATCAGTAGTAATATTTTCTTCTTCCTGCACAGAAACTTGTATTTAAGGGAGCACTGAAAGATTTGACAAAAAAGAATTGCTCGGTATACATAGCTTTCTAAAGAGGAGAAAAAATGAAACTCTCTGTTAGATAAATTTGGTAAATTATGTGATCTGCTGCTAATGGAAAATTCAATAAAGGGTCTGAATAAATTTTTAGGTGCACACAGGCCCTGTCTACACCCACACGAGCATTTGCAGAATTCTGCAATTCCACACAGAAGAGTTCTATCAGATCATCCGTTTCATCTCCGTGTTGGGGAAATACCGTTCACAACCAAATTCTTTGGATTGTTTAGTCGAACCTGCGTTTAGTTCGTTTTGGGTGGAATCTGAGTTCAGCCACATCAGTGTTTGCCCTAACTCTCTATGTCCACCACAGATGGCCCACGGAGTCAAAGAAATGAGCTGCAGCCTGTGTTTCTGTCACACTATACTGACTACATCAAAACATACCTTCTTTCCTATATCATGTCTCCACATTTCCCCGTTGCAACCGATGTTCTCCTGTACGTTTAATCTTGGAGAAAAGAAGGATGGTTTAAAGACTAATAGAACGAAAACACTTTCTATTTTATTTCATATCCTGACATCTCACCGTCCACTCTCTGATCAGTCCTTTAGAACATACACCTCTCAGTCTCATAAGACTGTAAACTCTAATATGTGTGGAAGAATATTCAGTTTAGGGCTTGCAAAGTAGAGAAGACAAGGTACAGCTAAAAGTATGTAAATTAATTTTCAATAATTTATCTTCAAGTACTCCCATTGAGGAGTTTGTATGGACTTATGGAAGCGCAGAGCACAGACATAAACAAGATCTTGCAGGTAAATGGCAATTCCAATCTATTTATGATAACAGTCAGGCCATGTCTTCACTCAAAACCTCTTCTCATCAGATATGATTGCCACTACAGTACTCTAGAGTTGTGAAGATAAGAGGATATTATTTTCTGGCATTTCATTCTTCTTCTCTAATTTTTTATTTTATTTCACCTCATACTTTATCCTCCAAATGCAAAACTCTAATAACTTGTCAGTCACATCTTACAATGTAGCAAAACTGCAAATTAAATTGGGAAAGGATGGCAAAGCGTGTTGCCTGTCTGTTCTGTAATCAAATATCTCCCTGGGTCTAATCAGTAAGAGGACAAGCCAGCTGAAATGCTTGTGCACATCTTTGCATGATATTCTCAGTGTCAGCTGAACCAAGCAAAAGATTGTGTGGAGATTCACTCCTCTGAGGCCTGCTGCAGTATTGATTCTTTATTAAGGTACTCAGTAGCAAAAAGAAATTCTGCATGATTATTCAAACATGCTCCTGAAAACACTACAAATTATCCTTTGTTTCACAATACCTTCTCAGACAAATTTTAATGCACACTTCAGAAAATAGTCCAGTAATATTTTTGAATCAGACAATTGACTTAAGAATCAAAAAAGTCATATCCCTGTTGAAAAGCAGTACAAATTATTGAAAATTTCTTATTCTGCTTCTCCTGGGATATTGATTAAATTCTGTCTAACAGGAAAGAAAAAAAATGCAATTACAGCAGTGTTGTTCATGCTACTATACTTACAGGTCTGTCAGGTTTTCCAGTATTAATCCCTATTGTTAAAGGTTTCTAAACTCAGCAGTAGCCTGGCACCCACAAGTTCAGATGTTCTTCAACTTCTGAATCCTAAAAAAGTTTATATATCTAAAACACTTTGGGACATTTTCTGTTCTTAATTATCCTCCTATAAATCTGGACTCTTAACACAGTACCCAAGCACAATCTTTCCACTCCACTTTTTGCCATCTAATAGGAATAATTCTGTTAAAAAATGATGCATGTAATTGACATTTCTAGTCTCCTAACACAGATTTAGTAATTTGGAGATTTCAGAGAGGAAAAAAGTATTACAGTGCCCCTTATTTTAGTAATGATTGGATTATGTTTAAACTCTATAGGGTGAACATATTGCACTTGAAAAACTTTTTGATCATTATCATGTCTGTAAGTGTGTCAGAGGAGTTTTTATGACTCTTAAAAAAAATTGCTGGGCATTTTATACTGCATCATTATATAGAAGAGAACTGACTTCTCTAGATCGGCATTTCTTTATCTGCCAGATAATTTGTTCAAATGGCAGTGAAGAGCTAGCTCTTGCAGAGGGGCACTGATGATATATGAAGTGGATGGAGATTTAGCAACATATGGTATGGTTTCAGAGGGATGGGAGGAGGTGTATTTGGTTTCATTTTTCTAATTAGGAAATCATCTTTCAAAGTCTAGAAACCCCCACTTTAGATAATGTTATAGTTCTAGGTCAGCCAGCCTAGAGAAAGTATTTTCAATATTAAGGGTGATAAATCTGAACTGACTGTTGAATCCCATATTCAGTTATTTGACATTTTTTCTGACCAGTGTGAGAAGAAAAAGTAAAACTTTATGTTAGCCTAGTGCTACCTTAAAAAAGGAGGATCAAGGTACACCTATTTATTTCAATTCCCTTGAATCAGGATCTAAACCTGGAGGATAGCACTTTAACAGTTATTTAATTTTGTTCTCATGAAATTGATTGTAAATAACTTCTTCCTAACCATGATTTAAGTGCACCCAAAATTAAACTGACTTTAATGAAATTTTAACAGGTTCATCATTTAGCAGTTTTTAGTCCTTTGAAAGGGCAGGCAGTGGCAAACAAAAAACAAAAAAAAAAGAATATTCTGTCATAGTATATCATCAGATACTATATTTTAGGTTTTCCTATCCTGCCTTAGTTATACGCAAGCAATAATGACAGATCAATCCTAATAACAGGTTGACTATTTTGAGGCTTTAAAAAATGGGTTTGTGTATTATTTCTTGGTTTGTTCCCAGAAAATTATACTGGAAACTTTCTGAGGATCAGCCATGATTACAGAAAAACTAGAGGCAGGGCCTGAAATAAAGAGCAGATGTAAGAGTCATTAGCTTGGGAAAACCTGGGTGCACGCTTCAGAAATGGCACCTCTGCTGAAAACAGTCCTACCATACATCATTGCAACAAAAACTGAAAAAGAAAAGAAACTCTCAAACAACTTCTGAAAGCTAATGCAGCCAGATGTTTCAGTCTAATTTCGTTGAATTAAGGAAAGAAAAAGCAGACTTTATCGCAGCCATTTATAAAATCTTTTGCCATAGAAATAAATCGCAAGAGAGATTTGAAATATTACCTATTTGCAAATTACATGTGTACTTTACAAAGCATTTAAAGCATATTAAGTGGCCTATAAGGACTTATTTTTCCTTCCTTTATTCTCAGGTACAGGTCTGAAATTAGCACTGGTGGACTTGCTTGTTTTAAAGCAACACACATGATAATGCTTCTTTCCCTCGTATTAACCCCACCGAGAAAAGGATTCAGTTAAGAGTGGGTTAACCACAGTTAGTGGGTTAAAGTGTACAGAGAGCGGGTTAAAGTGTACTGAACCAAGTTTATCGAGAGAGACATGACAGTGCTGTGTCTTGTGGAGCACTGTGTTGTGGAGGGATGTTGCTGTCTCTCTAGGTGATAGAGGAGTCGGTGACAAAATGAGGTAGTGACCCACTCAGAGATGTCTAACATATGCTGGCACAGATGCTACCAGACGTCTCCCACAGGGAAGGAGACAGGGAGTGATTATTGAATATTAGGGAAATTTGTACCAGGGAGGATTAAAGCTTCTTTCTTTTCTTTTCCTGTTTTGGGGGAGGGGAGGAGAAAGGAGAGGGATCATGTCACTGCCCTGCTGTAGTGAAGAACAAAAGATAAGCAACTGAAGTTCAACTTCATGGGCCGTCCCCCTCTTGATATATGTAAAGCCACATTTTCGAGCAACAATAGATTACTGTGGAGATCTTACATCTCTGGAGGTAAGAGTTTAAATCTAGGTCAGATCCCTATGGTAGTGCTTTGAGATGAAATATAAAAATGCCAAGGCTATTTTTGCTTCTAAAAGAGAATAAAATAGTTCATGATCGCATTTTGTAAATTAGCTGATTTCAGCAGTTTTAAAATTCATGTACATGATAAATGAATATGTTATCAACAAATTTGCTTGTTGAACATTTGCTTTCCTCTGGTGCCCCTATTAATGAGATGCATAAAGTAAGCTCAACATAGGGATACACAAACACAGACCACTAAAAGAACAAAGGAACAAAGGGCCAAATTTTGACTGAGTGAAATTGCCCACAGGGGGAATGCTGATAGTTCAAAGGGAACAAAATATACATATAAATAACGAATAAAAAATAAGAAGTATTAATTTTGTGATACCTTGTGCAGTTCGTATACCAGGTTTCACACAATGCATTCCTGAATTTATTAGAGTGTGCCAGAATATAACGCAACTGTCTGTATCAAAGGTTTAATTGGTTCAAATTATGGACATGGGTAAAAAGTCTGATAATAAAAATGCTCTTCTGCCTACTCAGGTATGAATTTGATGAAAACAGAAGCAAACTTGGGAGTATTTCTTTTTACTGATATATCTTTCTTATTATATTTCCTAGTAATATCTCCGTGTGCACAAAAGATTTTAGAAATATGAAAGTAAATTGAATATCTTATTGACCCTTTCTTTTCCACTGCTTGTTAGTGGCCTTTAAGATCTATGAACACAGTGAGAGGCAAGAGAACCTAGGGCTGAAGCTCTGCGTCTGCCCAATGTACCCAGAAGACAGGCACACGCTCTGTGGGAAGGAAGAGCGTTGCAGCCTGTACTTTCCCCATTCAGTTTTTGAAAACTTCTTTCCCAATGGAGCAAGGCGTGATGAAGTCTCTTCAGGGAGATCTTGTTTTTGGAGATATAATTTCAAAACTGATCTTGAAGAAAGAGTTTTCCTACAGAAATTGTATGTACAAGTTGTATTCCAGGTTGTGGATTTGTATGCACAAACCCAGTTCCTACGTTGTAACAAATGTTCCTGATTTTACCAACAACAGCCGCAGTACTGAGAACCACTCAGCAGGCAGGCAGTGTTTTCAAAGAAAATAATTTTAAAAAGACAAACTCTTACCAGAGGACCTGACTGAAGTACGTTAACCAACTCACAGATCCAACTCCCAGTATGCTTAATCTGTCACACCATGGTTTCTCTTCTGCATTCCTTTCTCAAGTGTTAATTGCCATGAAGACGTATATTTTCTGAAGAAAAACTTCAGGATTGGGACAAATAGACATGTTTTTCTTATCCAGTCCAGGACCTTCATCTACATATCATGTTCTGTCTGTGTATGGTCTATGGGATTAGCTGGATTTCCTATTGTTTATGGTTCCTAAAAATACATTTTTAAAGTGTTTTTTAAAGAGAAGAAAGTTGTGCTACTTATATCCCCCAAAATCTCTGGCATCAGCACATAAACACAATGTAAGGCTGTAAAAATTGATTTTAGGTTCTACTCATAAGACTACCCTACTTATGTGCATACATGTCTCACAAGAGTGTCAGCAATGAAAATAGCTCCGGACAGACTAACAGATTTCCTACCTTTTGTTTCTTCTTTAGGAGTTACCTTCCACTTCTAGCGTTCCTTAGGTGCCCTGCACCATGTGGCTGCTCTTCTTCTGCATCTTTGACTGAGCTCTGGTGATGTCTCCAGGCAGCAAATAGATCCCAGACATAAAGACATTTCCAAAGCAAAGTTTTTCAGAACAGAATTCAAACAAACTCTGTCCCTATTAGTATTTACATTCCTTCTGAAAGATTCTGAGGGAAAATAACATGATGTTTTTAAGGTTCTGTGCAGAATGATGTGGATTTTAGTTAAATTTTCAATGCCATCTATTAGTTTCTGTGAAGATTGTTGTCAATTACTAATATGATCCTGGGGGTATTCATGACACTTCAAAAATAGTTTGGCTCTGAGAATCTTAAAAAATAAGGATTAGGCTTTGTACACCTTAGTTCAGCAGTCTGGATGGATATATCATTTTTGCATGACTAAAGCAAGCAATTTTGGCTGCTTAATTATACATCAAAGTAGAAAATATTTGAACAAAAGAAATGGGAATCTGTGTGAAGACAATGGCTAAAAATCAGAAGAACACATAATCATTTTTAAAAATGAGCTTCTTTGTTCTCCCAGTTTTATTTATATCATTCCAGGTTTAATAACATTTTCTCTAGAAGCAGGGAATGGAATAATGCAAGACTAATTCAAAGAGATACATTGATGGGGGTTGTGTGATGGTCTGGCACATGGTATAAAAATGGATGTGAGAAAATATCACACAGCTAAATCAGTGCCAGAAAACGATGCCATCTAAGGACTGAAAGCAACATAGTCAGCTACATAACAGTATGACTTTGATATAACCCTACAGGCAGTTCCACACCCGCAAGCAGTCAGCACTGAACACAGCCACGTTGCTGGCAGTGAATCCATACAAAGGACTAGCCACAGGCCATGATGCCACTGCAGGAAGAATATATATTTCAACATTTGACATCTTGCTCTAACAGCTGCCAAGTTTGGCTGTAGCTATTGACCTGATTGCTCAAGGACAGAGAGGAAGAAGAAAAGAAGCCATATAAGCAAGTGATAGAGATTTAAAGATCGGAAGCATCCGTGTAGATACATGAACAGACACGCTGCTATAGGTGCTAAAGATCCTTTCCCAGGAAATAAAAGCTGTATAGTTATACAGACAAATACAACCATGTTTAAATAGATTTAACATAGTGTAGATGAATGAAAAAAATTATTACTTTGGCCCGTAGTTGTATTCTATGGGGTTTCACTGCAGGCTTTCACTGCTGCATGCTTAAGAATATTCAGAATCTCAAGTGATTCTGAATTAGAAAAATTTCAAAGGGGAAAATCATGCCCAAGGAACTGATGAGAAGTTTTGGACCATTGCATTGTCAAAATCTGATGAATTTTAATGGTAAGGAAAAGAACTAAAAGCTACCAATTTCCAGTGGGCTTCCCACCTCTTTACAATCAGAATCTCTGATTTGGCATAACTTTCACCAATATTGGCCCTGTTCACAACTTTCTCTATTTTTTTTTTTTTTTGCTGTTCTGCCCAGCAGTGAAATCTCCATGGTGAGGATTGTCATTTACTCCAGGGCAGATTTATCAGGGAATCTAATGGGGTTGTCATGTCCCCTTAAATACCCATTAACGCTTCCCCCTGTGATGCATATTACATGTCACAACAAGCGTGTAAGTGAGCAGGTCCACTTTGCCATTGCCAGTCCACTGAGGCAAAATGCAATTTGTTTGTTTATTGGGGCAGGATATAAAAAAACTGGTTATTTTTGCTTAAGAGTAAACATACATATTTTGTTTTCTATTTATTTCTAAAACCAATTATTGAAATGGGTTACCACCTCTATCCCAAGGTTGCATTTAAAGGCACAGATGTGAAGAAAACACTCATATATTTGTTACTGCCTTTTGGAAGCAAGGCTGCCTAACTCCCTAATAATGCATGCTCTACTGCTTTGTGGGCTATGGCTGAACTGTAGAGCTATGAAGCTGTTACAAATGGAAACTGTGAATGGTTTACCTAAAAGATAAGGACTAAAGCTATCAATTCTCTGTTCTTTTGGTATCATCTCTGTCCAAATTATTCCAATATTTGTCTCAATAAGAGCAATGAGCAGTTATGCTCCTAATACAGAGGGATGCATAAAACTAAAGCAAAACAAGGTTTAAGAAATTATTTTAATATTATACACTTCAAAATGTGCTTAAAAGTGTATGGTTTTTTTCTCCAATATTTCCTTGAAAACCCTTTTTAAAAATATATATTCTGAAAACAGTATTTTTCCTTTTGCACTTAAGGGGTGAATTTATGCATTTGGTTCTATACTTTAAAGGTTTTTTTACGATTATTTGAACTGTGAAAAGTGGTAGGTAGGGATCTATGTTCGTATGTCCCAGTACCTTCTACAATTCTTATGAATTCAGTGTGTTCTGGCATATTACTTTATGAAAAGTAATTACTGACTTGCCAGATGAGTCACACTTTGACAGCTACTTTAAAAATGCGTTCTCTCCAATTTGGGTAAAGCAAACGGACAAACAATGAATAACATGGGAATTGTACAAACAGCTATAGCAATTCAGCATCACAAGTCACTTGTGAAATCTGTAATATGTGAGGAGATTAGTAAGCGAATATAAGTACAATTCAGTATAAAAGGCAGCCTGAAGTTTTAAAGGTGACCTGCAAGGAATGTTTATTTGTTCATTTTCCCTGAAACGAGTCTTGAGGATATTTATCTATTTTCTCCTTCAGTTTTTGAGAATGTGAAAACAAATCATTGATTTCTATCTCTCTTATTACTCTTGAAGATATAACGAATGTGAAGCCTGTTGCATATTTGTTTTCATTTTGTTGGAGGGGCAGGAGGGTGCAGACAGGGTTTGCCAGCAATGGACAGGAAGATATGGTGAAGGGAGAAGGATGCTAAGCATTTAATGAAATCCTCCTTTAAAAAAATGTTTAATTTGACCAGACAAATGCAGACAAAGAAGTTTGCCTAAAAACTCCCCCCTTTTCTTTGCATTCATCTTTGGTTTTGCAATTTTCTTCCCCAGCCTTGTCCACACCAAGCTTTCTCCGTGTTGTCCCCCTCAGATATTGTCACTTCTGGCTGTTTGGTGGTGAGAGGTGAGCCACTGCAATTGCACCCCAGGTCTCCTGCTGGTCTGCAGCTTGGCACAGGTGCAGTACAGATCAGTGCAAATTCAGCCAGCCCAGTGTTTGTAGTCAATTTAGGGAGAAAAATTGTATGTTGACTTCTGACATTTCCTGGTAGAACTCAACAGTTTCTCTAGAATGGACAAGGAGAGCCTTTTTCATTTTACTCTAGGGTAGTGCAATAATGTCAGAAACAGTCTTACATGCTACCAGTATCAAAACTGTGGTCTGATACAGTTAGATAAGGGCAAGGAGGCAATTGGAGCATGAGCTATGAAAAAAACAGCCAAGAATCCTTGAGAATACTGTGAAGAGATCATCACTGTTGCCTTCGCTTTCATTACTATATGTCATTCTGTTTCATCCTTTCATGCTATCTAAAACTCACACCCAGTGATAGGCAGAAAGGACTAAACACTTCATCCTTTTCAAGATGCTTTGACGGTACATCTTCCTGCTTTCATCTGGCCAGCCTGAGGCTTTCATCTGCGTGCTCTGGTGAAGCACGCTGGGTCCACTGTCAATTAGAAATCTAAATTCTGCCGTCCTCATAGATGCACACATTATGTACCACAGTTTAGTGCTTCTGCCATGTGGATTCATACCAGCTGAGGAGCTTATTCTAGAGGTACAGCAAGACACCAGTTCTTGAGTGCTTGTTTTTTAAATATTGGATTATGTTTACATGTTCCTATTAATAGAGGCTGACATTTAGCTGACTACACACTGTGTCAGTTGCTTGAGATTCTCGGATGAGAATAAAATAAACATCATGATTCATTTACTGAAGCTGTAGAAAAAAGTCTTGCAAGAAGTGAAAGATTTAAGCTGGAAAGATATCTCTTCTTCTTTTGCAGGCAGCATACTAAAGGTAAACTATGATGTGTTTAGGAGAGGTAGATATGAGTGGAATATAAACATACAGATAGACAATTGTAATAATAGTACAGTATATGAAGCAAACAGTAAGTGAAAATAAATAACACTAATTTGAAAATACATATCTGGGTGAGAAGTACACCACATTCCCTTTATCCAGTATATGAAACAAAAGGTTTCACTCTTCCTGGGTTAAATCCTTCTATCTTTATTTTGATGAAGCTCTCTCTGAGGTCAGTGACTAGTCTAAGAGAAGACAAACTCCAAAATAGAGTCTACTGTTTGCTTTGCAGAAGTTAAAAATTGATGTTCATGCGGTAGGTATTAGTCAATGCATAGCAGGCTGATTCTGATTTCAAGCGAACACAAATCAGAACTGACTGTCCTGCAGTGAGTGGAGCTACTGAGATGTGAAACTCCTGTTAAATCACAGTGACACCTACGGATGCATTTTTAACCAGGCAGATTTCCTATTTTTTATTCTGAAACATGGAAGAATAGACACTGAGGGCCACCTGGGAAGTATTACTTGAAGTGGAAAAGACTAGGATCAGTTGAGTTATGGGAGCAGCAGATGATATCCACACTATTAAGCAGTGCCTAGGTATACTTGTAGGTGCAGGAACTCATCAGCACATGTGCTGGCAATGTGTTACAACAGTCCCTCCTATACTTCTGGCCCATGGCAACAAAATGCATCCAAACAATTCCTTGACACAGAAGCAATGCTCAGACAGCTTTCCCAGAGCCGGTCTGGATGTTACCTTCCTATTCTGGTGAATAGGAGGATTGAACATTGCAGAGGCTTGATATTCCACACAGCTGGTGTCAGTTCCAGAAGAAGCTTCTGGAAATATTGAAGTTACTATATTGTTGTATCCTTTCTCACTGTACAGGTCTAGCCATTGTATTTTATGCATTTATGAAGAATTTCAGTCATTTGTAAAAAAAGGAATATGCATTAATAAACTTTCACACACTATGCAGAAAGTATTTATCACAAACAGAAACTTTTAACATAATCTTCTATACAATGGGATTTACTGACGTTCAAGATGTTGCCTCTTCCTCCAGAGCCTGATGCTGTCTCTGCATTATTGCATTCTTTTTTTTCCTAGAAGCTTTTCAAAAAATGCAAGACTTCTGCTCCTGCCACGCCCAGCCCACCTGATTTGCCGAGAAAGAGCTCACCCCTCTGCATCTCTGAAAGAGAGAACTGAGTGGGAGTCGTAGGGATTTTTGGCTTAGTCCTCTGGAAGACATGGTGCTTGGTCCCACCTTACAGGTGGAAAATATGACACTGTCCTATCTGAACGAGGTGGCAGATTTTGGAGTGATAGAAATTGTCAAAGACAGAGCTAAAGGGTATTTTTTGTGGTACAAAATCACAGATGAAAAAAGTGTTCAGCCTGTAGGGTTCTGGCAGAGGATGAGTCCATGAGGATGCACAAGTGCAGGGCAGATACTGGGCAATATCCTGGCAGCTATGTAGTTTTAGCATGTTAGCGTTGCAGCTTGACACCAGTAACAGAGATAAAGAAGCAATAAAGGAAGAATTTGGAATTGTAAATCTGGAAATCAGGATAGCACCGGTTGCCCTGAGTCAATACCCCACTAGAGGCAAACTTTGAGGAAGAAAGTTAAGCAGTGAGCAAAGGGAGTGGTGGTAACTAGTCCCATATTAGCTTTAAATAACAAAGTGTGCACTAACATGCGTGACTGGGAAGAACTGATGCCAGGGTAACCCCTCCTCCCCTTGTTTTTTTCCTTCCCTCCTTCCAGATCCTGGCAGCCTCCAGCCCTGCACCTGTCATGCTGCGAGTCTCGGAGTTGAGCTGCCCGTAAACCTGGGTTTTGCTTGGGCTGAAAAAAGCAGATGCAACTGTAAAACAAGGTTTTTAAAAATAATTAATCCTTTTTACCAGTAGGCCTGTTTTATTTGAGACACATACATGCCATGAAACTTTTTGTATACCCAGCTTGAGGGTTATTATATTTGTTTTAGTTGATTGTCTAATGCGGGAAAAGAAGGCACACCCAACTTACATAAAAGAGGAACCCATTGGCAAGATACATCCATTGCTGCCCTGGATATGAAGTCATGCTGTAGTTGTAAGCCTAACCTCTTTTAAAATGATTGCCATGTACTGTAGGCTTTTTTCCCTATAAGGGAGAGTATTAATGTGTGTGTCAGCAAAGTGCCGTACATATTAACAGTTTTCTGTGTTAATGGCTTGGAGTTGCAATGCAATCTATTGCTCTGCAAATATGGACTTCATAAAGATCATGTGAATATAGATACTATGATACGATTAAGGGTAATTCTTGCTTCATACAAATTTATGCTCTATTTATCTCAGGAAAGAGTGCTCTGTCTCATTGAAATATGATATTTCTCAATAAAATGATCTTTCAGTGTGGATCAGAGTTGGTGTAAATGGTACAAGTTCTTTTGTGGGCCACTGGTTTCTGGTAGCTGAGTATGTCACCCTGTGTTTTGGGGGCTTTGGGGGAGGGGGTTGAGTCTGGTAATCTTGGGCTAGATAAAACTGCTGGAGGAATTGGAACAGCTAGTGTAATTTTGCTTCTGTTCTCAAGTTGAGTTGTCTGAAGTGGCCTGAATTTCTTACACAATATGCTTTATCCCTTGTGTCTATATAGTAGTTCTATTTGAGAGAACAAGGTTTATGTGTTGAAAAATGCTGAAGTGAGGCAGAGGTCAAATGTACATACTGTACAGCAAATACTAGGAGTAATTTGTGCACCTGTATTTTTGGAAAATGCTTCTTTGTGAGTTACAGTAAAGTGCTTTCTAAAGCTGGGAATGTCTCATTTTTTATTGACTTAAGTTTTCATTCAGCTAGAAAACTTAAAATTTGAAGATTAGGTTTAGAAAGTGACATTGAGTAGGTACATTTTAGTTTGTTAGTGTGAGAAAGAATATATAGATTATCTAAGTGCTTGTGGTTCATTTAAGAGGATGGGTCATTCTTTAAGAACAATCCCTTTCCCTTTCCTTACAAGAATTAGGCCTCATTATGACATAATTGCACCTTTAAAATGATGATAAGGCAAAACTGTAGTGTCTATGTGTACCTGGAGAGGTACACATAGTAACAGTAAGTATCTGTTATGAGATAGATAGTTATCATCTTCATTTATGTATGTTTCCTAAAGACTAAAATGTAAATCTGTTACGTCGATTTGGCCAACACAAAACCAATTAAATTGGTACAGATGTAAACATCAGCTCTGACAAAATGAACAATTCTTGCAGAAGTAGAGAAATACATACAATAATATTGCTTCAAGATGCAAGTCAATTAAGTCTGTAGTTTCCCTAAGAATAAGTCACCATTTTGAACAAGTGGAATGTTTGCAGATAAACTTTCAGACACACATTTAGTTGCCCTTTATAAATTTTTTTATATATACAGCATATGCTGAAAAGTATTTTTCTTTGCATAGTATGATCAATATCAGCATCGATTCAGTTAAATTTCACAGCATAATCACTTAGAAATTAAGTAAATGTGACTACAATTTTTGAATTGTGAAATACATCATGCTATTACAAGATCCTTCATACCAAGAAATATGACTAAGACATACATTTTTAATACTCTAAGATGAACTGTTCATCGTTTTAAAAAGAAAGAATAATAATATTCAGATGTAATGCAGCACTCATGGCCAGAACAGTCTGTTTAATTCTACTCTCTGACATTTGAAGCATGTAGGGATTTCAGCAGTGTGAAGGACAAACAAATTCACACAAGAAAATCTCTGCTCCTCTATTCCAGCTGTATTTTAATTTTACATTGTTATTCTTGCATTTCTGCATGTTTAGATTTTTCTTGTCCTGTGCAAGGATGACTTTTCTAACATTATGTTTTTAAATCTGACAAGGTCATAGAAGCTGAAAAAAAAGAAGAAGAAGAAGGGTCATCAAAAGGGGAAAAATAACAGAACTACGGTGAAATGGCTCTCTGTTGGCCTTTGTATCGATTCAGAGTGTGTCAAAAGGGTCTTTTGTCGTGCCCCTACCACAGCATACTAATTTGCTAGATCAAGTCTGTCAGAATATCGACTGGAAGTAAAGAACTACAGTGGCAGCTTTTGTGTTTCATACAGCAGGGAGCCTGTGTGTGAAACAGGATTATCAGGGGGTCATGAAGAGAGTCAAGGGATGTCCATCACTTCCCTTCTGGTAATGTAATGGGGCGGGTGCCTGGATGTGATTAAGATGTAGGACACAGGAGGCATAGCGGTGAACAAATCAGACACACACACATGCAAATCAGGTTGGCTGCTGTTAACCACATATTTTTAATGAAAAATCCAGAGACAGACCAAGCAAATATCTAAACAGCTGCATTCAGATTAAATATCAAACAGCCTATTCAATGCCTGGTGTGTGTGTCTGTGCCTGTGTCCATGTGTGCACATGTGGAAAATCTACAACACATGCAAGAAAGGGTTTAATTCTTATTCTTTTTTTTTTTTTTTTTTTTNCAACATTCCAATCTACAAGTGTTTATTCTACTTCTTTTTACTGTTGAAAATAGTATTGCTGGATGATTACAGCAAACATCCAGGGGATGTACAAAGATAAAATGATGCTTTGTGTTATGACTATACGTGTGCACCACATTCAGATAGGATGCTCATCACTCTGCTGTGGGCTTAGCCTTGACTTAGATGCCATTGTCATTCTAATATGCCATGAGCAAAATATCTTTCTGGAAACTGAGAAAAAAAAGAGAAGTATTTGTGTGATTGAACAATGTGTAGCTTGATAAGTGCCTCTTTTTAAAATTGTGGCAGGCAACGTCTGCTTTCCGGATCTGCAGGCTGCATCTCTGTAGCTTATATGAGAGCTGTGAGGAGCTTTCCAGCACACACTGACATGATTTACAATTCTTATCATTTGTAAAATCCATTTTTCCTCAACATTGTTCCTAATCTTTAATCCTTTGTTTCTGAAAATTCAGTGCTAAGTAGGAAAACAACATAAGATGCCAAAACAACAATGGCTTTTACATGCATGGCATCTGAGGGCCTGATCCAAACCCCATGAACTGGGGGAGGAACCTGAGCAGAATCTAAGGGATTTTGCACCAGACTCCAGACTCCTTAGTCCAGCAACTGATATTTCAGTCACCCTATAAAAAGTTCAATTGTTCTGAAATGAAAAATTGAAACTTGGAAAAGTCTAAATCTGTTTCTCATTCCCTTTCTACTATTTGCTACCAGGCATGACTAAGGCAGTGTCAGGAGCCAATGATAGAATCTGGCTCCACTGAGGATCACTTTTTTTCCCCCTTTTCCCTTTCCCTTTCCCTTTCCCTTTCTCTTCCCCTTCCCCTTCCCATTTCCCTTTTTCATGGGGAGGAGCAGGGAAAGTTTACAATCATTTACACAGAAGGTGTTGCTGTGGATGCATAGATAGTGTTTTGTCCCTTTTGAAGGCAAAAGCAAAGCTCTTGTTGGCTGTAATGCGAATAAAGTAGCACCCTGTTTTACATGTAACCACTGTATCTCCTCTAAAAATGGACTAATTATTTGAGTGCTGTGCAAGTGATAGCCCTTTCAGAGCTAAAGACCTTTGTCAGAGGTAGCTGATGACTGCTCTGCCTGAAGTTGGGTAACAAACAATGTCTCACAAACAGGTTTTGTGTGTGGGCATACCTAGACAGAATGATTTTGATTTAGCATTTCTTATTGGGGTAAAGCACTGATGGTCAGCTGTTAGGTAACCGCTGCACACACAGGAAAGGGAATTTCAGAAGTCCATACCAGATGAACTTTTATGATTTTGAATGTCTTTGTTCAACAACATTGGTGCTGTGTAACATGCATTGCAATGGGACCTCATGGCAGGATGAAGTGGTAGTTATTTATTAGGAAACGACTTCCCTGTGTGTATCTCAGGTTAAAGCAACTGCTGTCATAGTTATCATCTGTGTGGAGCTCCAAGGGCAGGAATTGTCATAAAGCATGAATCTATGAAAGGAAGAGGTGAGCCCTGGGAGCTGCTCTGACAGGAAAGCCTTACTCACTGCTTTCAAGACATGCCATGTGTCCATGCTTTGCCACTGGAAACAACCTTTATTCCTGCTGAGCAACAATTTCCACTTACCTGTTTCCTAGGACTTTTAAGTTTTTGTTGAGAGTCAGAGACCAGGCCTGAAGAAGGCTGAGCAGCAAAGAGGACTGTTTTTCTGAAAAATGCAGTTCTGCCATATGTTCTTCTAAATCTCAGATCTTCTTACAGGGAGAAAAACTTGATCCTGAACTGCCCAAACGAACAGCAACCAGCAGAGGCTAAGACAAATATTGAAAAACATACTATCTAATTATTTTAAGAGAGAAGAGCTATAGAAAACATGTAGGACGCTTGTTTATTTCTTGGGCCTCATGCAAAATGACAGCATAATTATAAAATAAGACATTCAAGTCAGTTGTGCAGCGGGAGACACTGCACAGTATTTTGTTGCTTCAGTGTAAGGTGTCCAAAGATGGAGCTGTGCATCACATGAAAAGGGGACCACAGAATGCAAACCAGTAGGATTTCTGATCAGAATGACATAACCTACATGACATTCTGCGGAATGGCTGTATATGCGGAAATGGAAAATATCAGTACATACTATGGTGTTTGACTGAGGAGGCAGAGCAAATCTTAGAAGCCTGATGGCTTTTATCTTCTGAAGTTAGAGCAGATGTCAGGGTGGGAAAGGATGATGGCACATCACTGGCTGCCAAGGATATGTAATGTGAAGGTCGGAATGTGACCAGATGCAATTGCATGCTCAGTATTATTTCCTTCCGTTTCACCAAGTGAAATTTTAAATGTAACCTAAAAGTATTTGAAAAGCAAAGGAAAGATGTCTTTTCACAAAATGAGAAAGGGCAGTGGACAGTCATACCCAAGAAAAAATATTTTCTTTATGATGTCAAATTAATACTTGCCATTTTGCAACACAAAATTTGTTCCCTCCATTTTTTCCCAATCCCCCAAAACTCAGAGTCTCAACTTGCAAATAACATAATGCTGAGTGTGAAATTTCACAATTATTTTTTGCCTTTAAGGCTCTGTCCACTCAGTTAAATCCCTAGATTAGAGCCTATTGCTTGTGATGAAAGGCAGTTACAAAATACCCAATAGGAAACAATGCTTTGTCACTAATAGTCAGGATTCCTTATTTGCTTTGTTCATGCAAAGTGCAACAAAATTCTAGAAACAAGGAAAAAATAAACATAAATAGAGCTCAAGGAGATGGTAAAATACAGCCCATCTGCCTGATCCGTGGTTGTTGGGACTGGTATGACTTAGCATCTAACCTGCGGTGCAGCTTTCTTTTTTTGCCACAGAGACATCCCTACACATGCTCATTTAGGTCTGAGGGCAAAGTCGCTAATGCCAGTTTGCTGGCTGAACTCCAAAGCAAATTACATTGTGTCTAATTAAAAGTCCCCAGCACTTTTACATATATATGATACGCAACGATTTCCTATTGCTACATAGAGCTGCATGTTGTCAGACAACTGTTTTACCCAGTTCTAGAGATTGCCGTACTTCTATGTGTATACATATATATATACATATCTACACACATATTTACGTTTTAAGGAGCACACATGTGAAGCAACCCTCGTTTATCCTTTACCTATTTCCCAAATGACTTATGTTTCTGGTAAGTGTCTGTAAAGTACTTTGTTATATTTATTTATGGTTTTGGGTCATTGCAGTAGAAGTTTCAAACTGTTTAATAGTACCTGATAACTCTTGTACCCTTTCCACTGTTTTGGACACCATAATTACTTTATGCATACTGGAAAAGTAGAAGAACACTAGATGTGTTTTAGTTTGGGTTTTTTTTTTCCCCTACAATTTCTGAATGATACATAAGGATTTGGTAAACTGATAACAAGAAAGTTAAACTCCACATTTTATAGCAATTTCTGAAACAATACAAAGCAATTCCTGTGCCAAGGATTCCCTTCTGAGAAGGGAACAAAGAAGTACAGATTAGTCCATTGGTCTGAATTGTGAAGTGTTAATAACATGTTTAAATAGTTTTCTACTACTTATTTCATACTTACTATACTTATTTTCTACTGCTTTTTTTATTTATTTCCACATTGTGTCAAGAATTTTTTATGGAAATGTGGAGTGCCCTGCTCTTGAAAAGGAATAGGATATTTTTGGACAGTTGTTGCTGTCTCAAGAACAGCAACGGAGAGTTGCTGAGTCAGGGAAGTACTCAGATATCATAATTAAGAGCTCTGTGTGTACTATAATTTGACATCTCAGAAGATTTTAACTTGAAATATATCAGTACATTCTGATTTTATTGAATTTTACAGCCCTTGACCTGTGATAAAACAACAACAACAAAAAATTCTTGATTTTCCTCTAGTTACAGTCAACGTTTTTTCACGTAGACAAAGTAAAGCATCTAAGTGTCGTAATTTAAGTATATTTAAGTACTGTAAGTAAAACATCTAAGTATCTAAATAAATAGTCTCTATTTTCACAGGGCTTTCAGTTCCCTTTAACTGTACTGGAAATCAGATTCACTTACTCCAGCTTCCAAAACACATGGGAGTGTGGCACCAAGTCACAGAGCAGCAGTCTGGCTGTCGCTTTGGCTAGGAAATATGCCTTCCACCAGGGACCCTATGAGTATCCGCTCTTGCTTACTGAATTATTTTCCATTTCTGTGTAATACACCTACCCATCTACTCACCTGTTTATCCATCCATCCATCCATCCATTCATCCATCCATCCATCCATCCACCTCTCCATCCGTCCATTCGTCCGTCCATCCATCATTCATGCTTTGATGTAGGTGGCATTACTCTAGCACTCAAGGACTTTACAGGCCAGTGGGTTTCTCCCACCAGTATCCAGAATAAGGAAGCAGTCTTACTCACATTTTGCGGTGTCACAGAAGTCACATAAGTGACTGAAGGAGAAAGCAAACTGCATTATCCAAAACTTAAGGGAAATCTATAGTGGAAAGGAGCTTCTTCCACTAATTCAATATGTCTTTTCTCAAACTGTCGATAAAACCTTTCTTAGATTTTTTTTTTTTTTTTGGTGGTCCTTGTGGTATTGTATTGCTTGTTTAAGCTTAGAACACTTCAGGCCAACCATGGCTATTGCTGTCTGGTACCACATTCACAGGCATCCTAAATCAATGCCTCTTCCTCATCTTAAATCAGTAAATTGGAAAGAATTTCCCTGCAGGCGTTTATTCCAGGACTATTCTGTTTTCTGTTTTTAAATATGCTGCTGCTGGCTGTTTCAATAGCTGTATCTGACTGCAAATGTCTGAATTCTTTAAAGAATGTTTTTAATGAATGTCAGAGTTCTTTTCAACTACTGGCATCACCTCATGCCAACTTTTATTTTTCTGCTCTTCCTTTAAACTCTGCTCTGAAACACTCTCTTTAATTAACATTGCAATCATTTGCTCTGAGATGATTTGTATCTTCTTGAAACATCAAAATGAATTCTTCCTAAAATGATAGTGGTTCAGGTATCTTTCTATCTGTATGATTTTTATGTCAAGTCTACTAGTTAATTGACACAATTTTAAAATCTGTCACCTTGAGTTTCCCCTCTCCCAATATTTTCAGTAAAGCTGGAATGGCTCCACCATTACACCCCAGACCTTCTGCATCTCACTGAAGCTTGTAAGAGGAAAAGAGCTGTCAAATTACATTACTGCCGTATCCAATCTCTCACTTCACCTGCCTGGATGACCATAATAACTGCATCATAGAAGTAATCCTTGCACTTCTGGACTCCAACAACTGGGGAAGGCTTATTCACTTTCTGCTCAGGTGCAGTCATTGTCATGTACAATAACAACTTAGAGATGAACTACAGCAGAATGAGACAAATGCTGAGAACATCAGCTGAGACCCTTCTTGTCCAGAGACTGGTATTTCTATTAAAATATTGAAAATATCAAGACATCTCTTATGGTAGAGTCTTCATTTATGGATACAAATTTAGTCTTTACTAGAAAGACAAGCTCTCATTTTCTCTTTCTCTTAGGACAATTTAACCTACAGCCAAACAAATGTTACATTGCATGGAAGGAAATAAATATGAATCCAAGCCAGAAACAATTGTTACTCTCCAGAAAGAGATTTTTTCTATTGAAAAATATTTAGCTAAAACTCCACTAAAATGTTATGGCCTATTTTTATTATTGATCTGGCCTGAAATTTCAAATCCAATTAGTTCAGGATTTTGGCACAAGGAATTGTTAGGTAGTTACATCTTTTGAATGTGTCTTGGGAATACAACAGTTGGATTTATTAACAGCTTTATGATAACAGATAGAGAAGAGTCAGGAAAAAAAAAAGATTCTAACATTAGACAATGAGAAATGTTTCAGAATAATCTACCATTATGAGGGAGGCAAGATGGTGATACGATGTTTTTAATTAAGTCAGGATTCATCAGCATTATTAAGAAATATTTTTCCTTTTTTGTAGGCACTGTCCACCTCGCAAAGTCTGAATCATCCATAACGTGAATTTTGAGATCAGAATTAGGCAAGCTGAATTCTTGTACAGTTTTAGGATTTAAGTGCTCAGATTTTCAGTTCAGTTTAATAAGGTAAATTGAATTTCAAAATTTTTTTCAAGAAAAGCCGGGTAACAAAATATGCGTGAATGAATGGGGTAGTGTTTGCTGAAGATACAAAAATGTAACCATGCATGCAACAATAGTTACAGACAATAAAAGATAAGACCACTTTTTCCACACCTCTTTATTTAAAAAAAAAAAAAGTTAAAAAAATTGTATGTATAGGATAACAAAGAACAATGAAACCTTTGTATAATACTTGCAAAGCTGTAGCATCAAGAAATACACTGAACAATGCGCCCCTTGATAGAAAGCCTTTCAGAGAGAGAAAAACTGTAGTCCAGGAAATTTGGCCATAGCTTGATATTTTCTAAAATTTACTTTTAGAACAACCTGGCACAAATATATCCCGTGTAGCTAACCTAAGACCTACTAGCACAATCTGTGGCTAGCAGTGGTGTAAAAGCTCATGAAACCATCTAAATTTTGCTAATAACTACAGAATCTAGTCCAGTCAAAAGTAAAATCAAAGCATTAAATGTCATGAATCACAAGAAATAAGCCTCTCCCTAATAAGAAAGAGCATGCAAATTTGCAGAAGAAAAAAAGCAAGGTTTTGAAAGAGAGCACAGGCGCCTGGTAACCCTCTGCTATAAGGAATATGATGTTTCATGTCACCTCTTCTTCCACGGAAGTAGCAGTACATTGAAGGATTTACATGTTCATATTTATTCACATCTTTAAAATGTTATTGATCCAATTCATCATTCTATATTATAAACATTGTATCAAAAAAAAAAATTCACAATGTTTCATCGCTCAATGCTTTTTGTTTAAATGTTTTAAAGATTTCGTAAAAACTAAGCCACTGCTGGGCGTTGCAATTTCTAGTCTATGATTTCTTAATGAGAGCACAGCACACAAACTATACACACACATACACACAGAGAAAATCATATATACCCACAGGTTGGTTTTGGGGTTTTTTTTCAGAAAATGGTAAAAATACATATTTTAATCCATCAAAATTCAACCATCCTCAAGTGTAAGTGAACATCTGCTTTCATCTAAGAAACATTTTAAACTTCTTGACAGTTACAAGAATTATAATCCCTAGAGGCTAACACTTTTCTTTTCAGAGAAAATTCATATCATGCATGACTTTATGGTAGGAAACTGCAGTATGCTGTATGCAATTGTAAGTGAACACACAGCATAGTCATCTCCATAAGCTCACTGAATCTTCAGCATTTGACTCAGTAGAAAAAATTAACTGGAAAAGAGAATGAGAAAGGCTACTAGAGTTTCTGTAAAGTCTCTAGGTAGATTATTAGCAGTATTTCAAGAAATCTCAAAGGGTAAAGTCAACTAATTTCTTTATTTTTATGGATTTTCAATTATAGCCCTTGTTTAATAGTGTTCTAAGTCAGCTTTCCTAGTTACTACAGGGAAAATAAGATCAACTTATTAATGCAACTTATAAAAACCCCAGGAAAATGTAAACTATTCTATCCAGCTTTTTAGCCATTCTAAAAGCTGTCTTTAAATACCTCTCTATAGGTTTGATTCTGCTGCCGCTTAGCTTATCACTTTGTATTGTATTTTGAACTGAAACAGTCTTTAAGGTGTGGGTTCACCCTTCTTCAAGGACCAGGGCCACAACCATTTGCTCTTCCCAAGAACTGACCAAGTGTCCAGCATAGTCCTGGGAGCCAGGCACTCCCTCTGCCTCTGCCAACATGCCCTAACTAATCTTTAAGATTGCCTTCAAATTATGCTTTTTCTTTGTTCTACAATATATGAGTTTAAACTGCAGAGAATGTCTATTGCAATGCTACAAACTAAAAATATTTTAATATTCATTCACATGCTGTGAGACAGAACATAAACACAGCATCATTGAGGTAAAAGAATAGTACTGCTTCATTGCCCTAAATGTTCACTAGCCAAAGATGGATTCAAACAATAACATAATTGTTTTTATTTTTAAAAATTCCCATAAGACAAGATCCTTAGTCTTTGAATTGCTGTGCTCCTTTTTAAAGGTGCTCAGTAGCTCTGTTTCTCATTGAATTTAATGACAAGAGAGCGTGTTCTAATCCTACCAGTGTCTTATGTATCTTATGAATAGTGCCAGTATAAATAAGAATTACTGAATGCAATTAAATTCACTTCTCTAAAACATGCAGTAAATCAGGACAGCTATCTTCAGAAGGCAAGGAAACAAAAATTCTCTGGGACAAATTGAAAACATTATGTGTGAAACTTGTCCATGCCTGTTTAAGTGCATCTTATTATCCTTAATAGTAATGATTATCTTTGATAACAATGATTATCCTTGAGGTATATCTCTGTATATATAAGCATATTGGCGCATGACCAAATCAAAATGAAATATGACAGTCACACAAGGTACTACCCATCAGCTGAGCTGCTGTGATTCAGCTGACATAAAGTTCCTTGCGAATGATGTTAGGACTTTGACATTTAAACGCTTGCCAAACAATTCTGGCAGTTTAGGATGCTGCTCCTCCAGCTTATTTGTCATCAGTGTCCTCCAGGAATTACCCCACATCAGAGATGCCAAAATGGAACTTGAGCACTTTAGTGCAACGTCTACCAGTTTGGTCCCAACAGTCAAGTGAAAAGTTAAACCGAGATACTGGTCTTTTCACTGAAACACCTAAGAACTGTACACACACTCTGTTTTCTAAATGATTCCCAGTGGTGGAGTATAACATGTTAGCTGCTTGTTCCTTTGCTTATCTGAATTTTAAGCTAATGAATTTCATCTCACAGCTGGCATGGATAGGAAAGTACATGTAGAGAGTTATGCAGCTGAGCTCAGCTTAAAAGCTGTCTTCCAAGTCATTTGATTATGTAAGATGGTGTTCTCACAGCCTGAGACAGTCACAATTTTTTACCTTAACTAAAATCTAGAGACACTTTTTGCAAGTTAGCAACTTAAGTTAATGATTCTGACAAGCGGCATGATGGATTTTCCAGGTCTGTCAGAATTCTTTCATTTTCTTGCTGCCTTCTTAGGTGTTAACCATTATGTCATTTCAAACAATCCCCCTGGTGACACAGAGAATTATTCTGGTGGGTTTTCTGTCCTTCCACTGCCATATGTTCATAACAAATTGTTTTACATGGGCAATTGCATCTTACAAAGCAAGAAAATGTAAATGTACAAGAACATTTTCTAAAGAAAAATCAGACAATTTCCTGGAATTCCTCACCCTTCTTTCAACCCCTATTTTTTTGTCTTGTTTCATGTGAACAAAAAATTCAGAAATTACTCTTCAAGTCCCCTTTACCACTTTGAGTTTGTCGTGATAGGTTTATATTCTATAACTTATTTTTAAGACTAGATTTCTGTTAATTTCTATAATTTGTCCCTTCAGTATAGACACAGATAACTCTCACTAAGGGAAAACTGCAAATGCCAGAATAAGAGAACTGTCTCTCACCTCATACGTTTTCTCTGACAAGAAATGCAGGAAATAGAGTTTACCATATTTTGCAAAGGCATGGGGCTGCATACTGGGCATAGCTATTAATGAAAGACAGCTACAGTGCAGACTGAATGACTGAGACCAAGATAAGCAGAGGCATAGATAACAGACAAATGCAAGTAGACAATCTTTGCAACTTTCTGGTCTTGACTATCAAGAGTTAGTTCTGTAAATAAAATTTGCCCAGTTCACTCTTTACATCATTGCAAAAACGTGTGCAAGAGCGCCCAAGTTTCATCTGTTGAAGTGTGATGGTTAGCTCGGTCTCTGTCTGAACTATGGTTTCCTTCTCCATCGTCTTGATGAGTGTCTCCACAACTCAAGCAGCATCATTAAGCTGGAAGATAAGGAAAGGTGTGCCTGCTGAGCTCCACATGAATACGTGCCTGCATCCTCAGCAGGAATAAAGCAGAATGGATTACATCAAATTAAAAATAGCCTTAGAACAAGCCATCAAAATTAGCCAGATTTAGGCAAATGAGCAGCATGTTTCCCATAACTGTAGAATAACCTTGAACACCTATGGCATGTTCTGAAGAAGAGTGTTCATCCTCCACACACAATTTGCAAACAGTGATAAACCTCCATTAACTGTAACCAGGTTTTTGCCAAGTACTTCCCTTTCTTTCATTCCTGCCTGTAGCTCAATGTTTTATTTAAATAATCCATCATAGGTGTAATGTTTTTGAAAATAATGTTTACTGTATTATTAGGTCATTTTTCCTTTCATTTCAAGAGTGGCTTTTTTAAAGACAGTAGATGTGTTTACTGCCACCAGAAATCTTATTAAATCTCTAGGCGTTATCCTCCATTCATTTTTTCTCTTCCCAAATCCATGGGTTACACCACAGTGTAACAACTGCAGTAGAACAAAAGAGCCTATCCTGCTCACTTAACAAGTTTAATTTGAGATTTTCCACTCTTTTTTTTAACTCAATCAAGTTCATTTCTGAATGTGGTGCTAATGACAACTTTGGAGGTGACTGAAACCAAATTGTATTTGATTTTTTCACTTGAATTGAAATGGCATGTCCAATAAACCAGAAAATTCATGATCTGTGGATTTAAATCTAGATTTAACATCCTCAGCCCAGTTCTTGATTAGATAATGAAAACTACAGAGGATGGCTTCAGCACTATTCTGTACTTCTCCATTTCACTCCATAATCTGTAATTCCTCACTACTATACTATACTATACTATACTATACTATACTATACTATACTATACTATACTATACTATACTATACTAACTTTCTATAAAAAATGGAAAGTACTACCCAGCTATAAAAGGCTTTTCTTTTGCTCACTAATCCGATAGACTCACTAAGTTCTTTTGCCAGAACTACGTGCTGGTGTGATTGTCTACACAAAGGAGTGACGACAATGTCTGCGTTTGTGAGGCATGTGTGAATACTCCATCACACACTAATTTTGCAGCCACAGGGGTACCTCAGCACAGGCAGACTCAGGCTGCTCCTCCAGCCAAGTTGCAGCGCGCACTGTGTTCTGGCTGGTAGCCTTAGGACCTGAAGATGCAAAGTAGCATAGTCAGTAATGCAGCAATTTACACCGTCCTTACAGATATGAGCCATAGTAGTCCTTGTTTTGCTTTTATACATATGTTTTTATCTATTGTTGCCCTTACACTAAGAAAAGCCACAAGATGCAAAGGTCTCATAGCCCTGCTTATTGCTTACCTACCCTCATGTTACCTATACAGCATCTCAGACTCAACTTAACAGGAACCAGCTGTGTCGGAGCATAGTGATAACTTGGCCCTCAGTAGTTCCCTGTGGAGCGCTGAGCCATTGATGTACTCCCAATCAATTCCTACACAGTTACAGTTCAATGAGCTATTTAAAGAAAAAAAATGACTGTGTAAAGCAAGAGGGATATTTAAAGAACAGATTGAGAAATAAAGAACTAAAAGCAAGGCAAAACCTGAAGTACTGGAGATAGACCTGGCACAGAGAAAGTGGGGAAAAAGAGGGAATTAAAAAAGAAGTATGAAAGATACAAAACTTTGTGGTGGAAATCTTCAGATAAATGAAAGGGACATTCACATCAGCAGAATTATTTGGTATTTCTAATGCTTTTAATGTGGAAAAGAGCTTAAATTCTTTATTATAATTTCTAATTTCTCTGCCTATGCAAATGTGCAAAACCTAGCTCACCAGGATAAGCCAAGTGATCAGGAAAACCATTGGAAGAAATATACAATAAGTTTTAGTGATTAAAATAATATAACTAATCTTTCCAGTGAGGACTTCTGGTGTTACCTTCATAACTATATTATAAATGTAGTGTGTTCTGGTGACTACTGAGCTTGAATATCTCTGTCAGTCAAAAGAAACACAAAATGCAGGCGATATTCAGATAGTATATTATTAAAATCTCTGTTGATTCTTTCTATTTCAATACAACTATAACATGCAGTTAACTTCTTGTCCTTGGACTGTTTTTTCAGCATATTTCTTAAGGATGTATTTTTAAATCATCAACAGAATCAAAATATACTTTTCAAAACATATATTACTAGAATTATTTCCATTCTCTTAATACCATTTCCATGGTTAATTAGAAAAGCAAACCAAGGCCAGGCTTTTTTTGCAAATATTCAATGCTTGAAAATAAAAATATAATATGGTTTTTTAAACTAAAACAGAAATATTTTTATTTTTTCCTCATTTAAACCAAAATTTATTTTAATTTAGTAAGAATATTCATGGGATAAGCTTTCGCTCTTCTTTCTGCCCCTCTTGATATTAACACTTACAAGTGTTTAACTTAATTACCTGTATCATTACAAATCCGAGCAGTTTAGCAACTTCTTCTAACCAGTGAACAGCCACTTTCAGAAATGTGTCTTACAGATCACTGCGAAATTCTAACTCCCCAGTACGAAAACGTAATATCACAAAACATATATTTTTGTTGCCACGAAGATAAAAATCATGGAGAGCTGAAGATGGAAAGCGAAAAAAAAATATTGCAGAATTGCAGTTGAAATGAACATGTCCTAAATATCCATGGGTTTTTGAACTGTTTTTTAAAATCTCTAAATGGTAGTCCCTGTAAGTCACAGCCTTTTCAAAACATTCTGGTTCTGGTTTGAAGAGGTTCTGACAGCAGTGTTAAAAGAAAGGACGTGAGTTCAAGGCTCTTAATACTGCTGCTTATGGGAAAAAAGCATTCTCTTCCAGAAAACTGTAGTTTAACAGAACCCATTCTATATACGCTAAAATAGAGCCAAAGTTCAATTTAAAGTGCTGTTGCACACTTTACCAAAGCTCTTGACTTCAGAATTTTTTTCTCAGCTGGACTTACAAATCCTGTATCTGTTGACCTACAGAACATGGTACAAGACCATTTATTCTCTCAGCTTTTTGCTTTTGTGTGTATCTGAACAAGGTGAGGAAAGAGGAAGGAAGAATCATCTGGGGAAGTCACTGGTGTTTAAGACAGATGACATGGACAAAAGACATTCAGCTGAAACTGCTGGAGAAAGACAGGTAGGCAGAATGTAATTAGTCCAATGCTATTAGCAAGACTACCATAAAATGGGCTACTTTTTCCTGATTTACACTGGTTTATAGCGAGTACACAATAACAATACTGTCTATATTTGGAGGGAAGAAACAAATTTCCATTCCTGATTGCAGCTGGGATTTAAAGCCTTCAGTTTCCATAGCTGGTCTGAATTGCTGTTCATGAAGTGAAATGCTTGTAATACATTTTGAAAAATATTAACCATCACAAATTAATTGACCCAGTATCTTGTTAATATAGTTACACATAGCAGCACGACTGAAGCTTTCTGTATTAGTATCAATTAGGAATTCTTTGCTTAAGTCAACTCAACAATAGAGAATATTCTTTATCTAATATGTAGGGCTTCCTCATAATCATGATCCTGAATTTTAATTATCTTTAAAATAAGAGATTGCCTGCCCTGGTTCTGGTGGGATAGGGTTAATTTTCACAAGGATCTGGGACAGGACACAGTCTGGTCTGCTGACCCAAACTAGCCAAAGGATATTGTGTGAGCCATACCCAGGGAGCTTGCCAGGGTCAGAAATCACTGTTCCCCACTTGGAGCAGGCTGGGGCCTTCCTGGCTTCAGTCAGTGAGAAATATGCCCTGTTCACAGTTGGGTCCTGATGGATTGTGGGAAAGCATCAAAGGTGGAAGGCTGCTGTGTAGAGTCCTACACAACGAGTTGCAGAAGCTGCTGAAAGACAAGGTGAATCGAGCCAGTTTGCAGAGGTGAAAGCCATCCAGCTGGCTTAAAACATTGCTGACTGAGAAAAATGGCCATAGCTTTACCTCTATACTGATTCATGGGTGGTGGCAAATGCTCTGTGGGGATGGTTACAGCAGTGGAAGCAGAGCAACTGGCAGCGCAGAAGCAAATCCATCTGGACTGCCTCATTGTAGCAAGATGTTCCTGTCAGGATAGAGTTGTGAAAGTACGTCACATAGATGCCCATGTACCCAACAGTCGGGCCACTGAAGGACATCAAAACAAGCAGCAGGTGGATTGGACTGCTAAGATTGAAGAGGCTCAGGTGGATCTGGACTGGCAACATAAGAATCAATTATTCATAGCTCGATGGGCCCATGACATCTCAGGCCACCAAGGAATAGATGCAACACATAGATGGGCTCGTGACCGAGGGGCGCACTTGACCATGGACACTATTGCACAGGTTATCCACAAATGTGAAACGTGCACTGCAGTCAAGCAAGCCGAGCAGTTAAAGTCTCTTTAGTATGGAGGACGATGGCTGAAATATAAATATGGGGAGGCCTGGCAGACTGATTATATCACACTCCCACAAACCCGCCAAGGCGAGTGCCACGTGCTCACAGTGGTGGAAGCAACCACTGGGTGGCTGGAAACATACCCTGTGCCACATGCCACTGGCTGGAACACTATCCTGGGCCTTGAAAAGCAAGTCTTGTGGTGACATGGTGCCCCAGAGAGAATTGAGTCAGGCAGTGGGACTCATTTCCAAAACAGCCTTGTAGACACCTGGGCCAAAGAGCACAACATTGAGTGGGTATATCACAGGCCCTGTCACGCACCAGCCTCCAGGAATGATTGAACAATACAATGGACTGCTAAAAACTACACTGAGAGCAATGGGTGGTGGGATCTTAAAACATTGGGGTACACATTTAGCAAAAGCCACCTGGTTAGTCAACACCAGGGCATCTGCCAATCAAGCTGGCCCTGCCCAAACAAAACTTCCATGTAAAGTAGAAGGGGATAAAGTCCCTGTAGTGCACATGAAGAATATATTAGGGAAGACAGTCTGGGTTAGTCCTGCCTGAGTCAAAGGCAAACCCATCAATGGGATTGCTTTCGCTTAAGGACCTGGGTGCACTTGGTAGGTGATAGGGATGGATGGGGAAGTCCAATGTGTACCTCATGAGGATTTGATTTTGGGCGAGAATAGCTAATAAGTGAAATTGTATGATGTTAATTGTTAAATAACCCTGCCACTGTATGTCATCATTACTGTAATTGCTACATGCCATATCAATAGCACTACAGTAAGAATGACCAAAACTAATGACAGATGGACTTTGCTGAAACTGAGTAAAGTGAACTGACTTCAGCATCTGGTGCCCACAAACTTCCTTGAGATTGACATCTTCAGCCTGCAGGCCATGGTCAGATACACCAGCCATGAGCTCCGGATACAGCATGCAACAGGACAACACCACACACCATCTTGCCTGCCCTGAGGGACTGTTCTAACAGATGGAGCCCAAAGTCACAGATTAAATGGAAATGAACATTTTGGAGGGATGACCCATAGAGTAAGGGAGTGGAAGGGAAGGCCTGGAAAGGTCATGGAACAGATTATCCTCAGTGCCATTACATGGCACATGCAGGAGAACAGGGTGATCAGGCCCAGTCAGCATGGGTTTGTGAAAGGCAGGTCATGCTTGACAAACCTGATCTCCTTCTATGACAAGGTGACCTGCTTAGTGGATGAGGAAAAGGCCACAGATGTTGTCTACATGGACTTTAGTAAAGCTTTTGACACCGTTTCCCATAGCATTCTCCTGGAGAAACTGGCTGCTCATGGCCTGGACAGGTGTACTCTTTGCTGGGTAAAAAATTGGCTGGATGGCCGTGCCCAGAGAGTGGTGGTGAATGCCAGTTGGCATCCAGTCACAAGTCGTGTTCCCCAGGGCTCGGTACTGGGGCCAGTTCTGTTTAATATCTTTATCAATGGCCTTGAAAAGGGGATCAAATGCACCCTCATTCATAGATGACTCTAAGTTAGGTGAGCGTATTGATCTGCTTGAGGGTGGGAAGGTTCTACAGAGCGACCTGGATAGGCTGGACTGATGGGCTAAGGCCAATGGTATGAGGTTCAACAAGACCAAGTGCTGGGTCCTGCACTTGGGTCACAACAACCCCATGCAGCGCTACAGGATTGAGGAAGAGTGGCTGAAAAGTTGCCTTGTGGAAAAGGACCTGGCAGCGTTGGTGGACAGCTGGCTGAATATGAGCCAGCAGTGTGCCCAGGTGGGCAAGAAGGCCAACAGCATCCTGGCCTGTACCAGGAATAGTGTGGTGAGCAGGACTAGGGAAGTGACCATTCCCCTGTACTCGGCACTGGTGAGACCCCAGCTTGAGTACTGTGTTCAGTTTTGGGCCCCTCACTACAAGAAGGACAATAAGGTGCTGGAGTGTGTTCAGAGAAAGGCAAAGAAGCTGGTGAGGGGTCTGGAGGACAAGTCTTGTGAGGAACGACTGAGGGAACTGGGGCTATTTAGCCTGGAGAAGAGAAGGCTGAGGGGAGACTTTATCGTTCTCTACAGCTTCCTGAAAGGAGGTTGTAGAGATCTGGGGACTGACCTCTTCTCCCTAGTGACAAGTGATAGGATGAGGGGAAATGGGTTCAAGTTATGCCAGGGGAGGTTTAGATAGATAGTAGGAAAAATTTTTCACTGAACAGGTTATCAAATGTTGGAATAGGCTGCCCAGGGAGGTGGTGGATTCGCCATCCCTGGAGGTGTTTAAAAAAAGGGTAGACGTGGTACTTGGGGACATGGTTTAGAAGTGATTTTGTCAGGGTAGGTTAATGGGTGGACTTGATGATCTTAAAGGTCCCTTCCAACCTCAACAATCCTATGATTCTATGATTCTATATTTGTATGTGTATGTATGTATGTATATATATACCAAAGACAGGGAAAAGTGGTGGTAATTAATTGGAAAGTGCAAGATCTCTGCATGATGTGGACGGTATAGAACAAGGGGTGGATAATGCTGTGGTTCCGGTGGGGATAGGGTTAGTTTTCACAAGGAGCCAGGACAGAACACAGTCCAGTCGGTTGACCCAGACTAGCCAAATGGGTATTCCACACCATGTGACACCGTGCCCAGTATATAGCTGGGGGAGCTGGCCAGGGGGAGGGGGCAGAAATCACCTCTTGCTGCTTGGAGCAGGCTGGGGGCTTCCCGGCTTTGGTTGGTGTGCAGTGGTACATTAATCGTGTTTTGTATATTCCTTATTGTTGTTGTTTACCTCTTTTCTTTGCTGTTCTGTTAAACTGCCTTTATCTCAACCCACGAGTTCTGCCTTTTTCTTCTGATTCTCCTCCCATCCCAGCTGGGNAGAGATTAATAGCACAAAATTACTTCAAGAATACTAGAGGCATAGAGTATAAAATCAAGCACCACATTTCGGACAGGCCTTTGCTTTGAATGCAACTACTGTTCAAAAGGGCCACATACTTATATATTGTGTTCAATTATGTCAAATAGTGGTTTAAAAATTCACTGCTTTTATATCTGCTATGAAAATAGAATTAAAGATTAAATGTTGATAATTATGCTAAATATATAAAATTTAATTGAGTATGTTCTGATGTGTTGTCAGAGAACATTCAATCTGATGCAAAGACTGAAGGAGAAATATTTTATTGTCTTAAATTGCAATAACATTTTCACTTCTTGTCATTTGACTCTGGTTGTCTCTTGAGGTTCTTCCTGGAGGCTGTGACACATGATTCAAAATAAAATCAAGCTTCCTGAAGAGCACAGAACCTGCTCAAAGAACCTTCTTCCTTTTGATCCCATGGTTTTTAGAAGATAACATGAGTTGTCACACCTAGAATTTCACAGGCTTAAACTGCGTTTTAAAAATATGCAGATGTATATTATGTGTACTTGGCCTTTTAGGGGGCAGTAGTTGAAATTGAATTGTTCCAAGGCAGCACCATCTATTGAGAAAGCTGTGTTCCTTTAAAGCACATAAACAATTAAGTAAGGAAAAGAGAAGCAATGTGAATTAGTAGCATTGTAGTTCTTTCATTGACATCATAAATGGCTCCTTTGAATGTTTTGATGTTGTTTTGACATAGAAATCTTACTACACATTGACACATTTTTCTATTTGCAGTTGCTTTGTGTAGTATTCTTTGTGTGCCAAATCATGGTAAAAGGTTGACATTATAAAAGCTAAAATTTTGTATCTTCTCTTGCTCCTACCTATCCATATCCATTAGGGCCTGATCCTACAGATGCTTACAAATAAGAACAGTTCTGTGTTATTCTTTGAGAATGTCTCACATATGTAAATTTATGTGACTGGGGATTGAAACCTGAGCTTGTATTAATAAAAAAAATTAGCTTCCAATTTTTGAGGCCTAGAATCATCCAAATGCTCTAAATGAATTATGATCCATTTGTCATATAAATTAGCTTTGTAACTGAAAACATTTTTACGTGAGAAATTCATTCTCTTACATACATATTGTATGTAACAACACCATATTTCTGAGTTGCTGAAGAAGGAATGAAGACTTGGCAAAGTATTGGTATTCAGTTTCCTTGAAATACTGAAACTTTGGGCGCAGATTTAACTAAGATTTAGCTAAGTGGGGAGCTGTAGCCCCCTTGATCATTTTCCCACAAAACCTGATACATTCATGGATGTGCATCCCCTGTTTATAGCAGTACTGCATTAGCCCCTGATACTTCACTGTTTATGGTGGAGTGGAGTGGTATTGGTAGCATCATGGACTTCTGAAGGTTTTTCAAAGCAAGCGCCATGGACACACACAAACTTTGCCTGGAAAGAACCACTGAAGATCCAGCCTCCCATGTGCAGCAGGACTACCATCAATGGTAGTCCAGGTTAGTCATGGTTTTCTCTAGCTGAATCTCATAAAAACTTCCAGAGAGAGACTCCACTATCTCCCCAGGTAAACTTCTTAGTGAAAAAGCTGCCATTGCCTTTTGGTTTTGCTATTTGCCGCTACAAGAAGAGCTTGGTTCTGTCATGGGGAACCTTTTGGATAGCAGTAAAAAGACACTAGCTTTCTCCTCTGCCTTCACTTCACTGGATTAAGCAAGCCCAGCTGCCTAAAACCCCCACCCCACAGGCCCATAGCCATGTTGGGAGCCCTCCACTGGATTCCCTCATTTTCCAAAACATTTCTTGAAGTGAGAGCCCCAAAAGTGGGCACAGTGTTCCAGGTGTGGCCTCATTGGTGCTGAACAGAGAACACCTACCTTCAGTCTGCTAGCTATACTCCTGAAACAGTCCAGTGCACAGTTTTCCTTATCCATACAATTTGCCAGTGATTACCATGAAAATAATTTTTGTCCTATTGAGCTCTGGATTGGACTCCAAAGAAATATTTAATGATTTCTCTTGAATCCACATTGTAGGCCTACTTTAAATGAATCAATTGAATAAACACCACCCCCCACCCCCAGGAAATGCGTGGAAGATAGTGATTGAGGTTTATTTATAATTTGCGTTAAAATAATAGACTTATAAAGCCTAAGTCCAAGGGGACTAATAGATCATTTGGACTGACCTCCTGTATGTCAGAGGCTAATAATTTTCACTCAGTGATATACTCGGGCCACTATCACAGAAGTCCTCTTGCTAACAGGGTTGTTTCCGTGTAACTGGTTGACGAAGAAGGGTAAACACAAGCCACACTTACACCCAGGAAGAGAAGAGAAGAGAAAAAGAAAGAAAATAAAAAGAAAAAGCGCAAGGTTCATTACTTGGGAAATGAACAGAGGCCTTGCAAGCAGACAATAAAAACTCCTGCTCAGAGGAACTTGGAGACTCTTTCCTTTTCTCACTCTTTGAGGAAAGAGGATTCAGCTTACCTCAGAGAGAGGACAGAGAGACCCACAAGGTCAGAAAGCTGAAACACAGAAACTGTGAGTGGGAAGCTCAGCTGACTGCTGGAGAATGGAAAAGGAGTAATTATCTCTGTTTGCTGTGATACTAGGTATGAGCCTAAAAATTTTTATTCAGCTGAAGCATAAATTCTAATTATACTGAACAATTGCTGATAGCACTGAAAAAGAAAGGAAGGAGTTGTGTGCTATTTCATTAAATAAGCAGCAAGAAATAGCGTCAAAAATCAAGGTGAAATTCTACAGAGAAGTAAAAGAAGATATGAAGTTTTTCTAGAAACGAGACCATTTTCCTTGCTCTTACTAGAATAGTCTTATTTTGTTTCCAGAAATAGGTACCTTTCATCATGCCATGTGGTAGAATGCCCTTGGGAAAAGGCCAATTGTAGAACTATAAAGTGTCAGGACTGACAGAGAAGATTCATTTAAACTGGACTCAGGTAAATTTCTAATATAAGCCTGTACTTAGCTTATAAATATAACTTAACATCCCTCTAAACTGAAACACCACTGGGTGCCAAAAGACAGAAAACCACATAGGATGGACCATCAGAGGTGACAAAGTACATGTCAGATGTTTCTTTTTCCACAGCCGTTTTCTGAAATAAATTTTCATCATTATCTTAGATGACTAAATTTAATATAAATATTTTTTCCCTCTTTTGGGTATGTGGTACATAACAACCTATAGCTGCTTTGTGATATTATTAACTGCTTGAGATCAAACCTCATAATAGCTAGCAACTGCTCTGAGCGTCTAAGATGCTCTTACAGTCAGCCCATTTTAAAAACAATAAACTACACTAAAAGGTCGAATTCGTGATCTTTTAATATATTTCAGTTTTGTTAGAACAATTGTATTTTTTTCTTAAAATAATCCTTCTTACCATCATCTAAGTATAAACACATTTGCTAGCGCATGTGTCTGTTTATTTACAGATACAGACAGTTTTAGGTGTGAAATCATAAAATAAGCAGATGATACACTTATTGACTTCTCTTTTTCATGTGGAGATTGATCAGTCTGCCATTTCTAAGAGACTGGCAGTCCTCTCAACCAGTCTTGGTACTGCTTTGATTTTCACTGGTGCACATCTGCCTTTAAAATGTGATCTTGATGCAATATGACAGGTATGAAAGCATGAAGGAAAAGGTTCCAATAGCGATTTTCTGAATTTTTAAAGCTTAAGAGAGAGGAGGAGAGAGAGCGAACTCTATGATTCAACACTGACAGAGGCTGGATTTTGTATCCTGTGAGATGTAAAAGGGGCTAATGACTAGTGTTGCATTGCTGGTTGAGTGTCATCCCCTGTTAATGAAATTATTTACTGAAAACAAAAAAAACACTTTGACTTAGAAAAAACAATAGCTACAGACATGGAAAGACGTGGTGAACCTTCCAGGTGTTTCGAACTGAAGAAAAACTACTCAGTGATCAAAAGAATGACTATATGTTATAGGATCCCTTAAAGACTGGACTGGAGGATTGTGTACTACAAACTCAATGAAATAATAAATATTCAAATGCTGTTATCACTCCAAGAAGAACCCGTAAAGAAATGCAGGTATTCACTCAATTCACTTGTGTATAAAATGATTGACAATCTGCATATCCAAATGAAATATAAGGTTCAGAGTCTAAGGTTTTCATGTTGTCTATGTGGTTTTATGTCTAAAACCCACTTCTTTTACATAGGTAAATAGAGAGAAGGGTAGGGAGGCAGATAAACCCTATAGGCTTTGCATAAGCAAATGAAATGTGCTTTTCTTCTCCTTCTGCCACCTGTGTTTGTCTCAAGATGGTAAGCGGGTCATCTGGTTTGGGTGGTAAGTAAGTAGTTCAGCACATTTTTTAATTGGTATTAAGAGTGAATTTAAGGTAACAGACTGAAAAGGTGGCCTATATCTTTGTTACAATGATTGGTAAAAAATGAGATTTTCAAACTTCTCTGGACTGCAGATCCAGACAATGGGCTGTGTCTCTATTTAACTGTACATAATGGTTTGAAAGCTGATAATGACTGATAGCTGATAACAGCATCAGAAAGTGTGTTCTGGTGGCCACAATCAGCCAGGAAATTTTTCTTGCATGAATCATGCTAACAAGCATAAACTTGAATACCTATAGTTTCCATGTTTAGTGGTGTCAGATTAAACAACTAAACAATCCCCAGCCCCTCCCCAAACACTTTTTTCCTGTGTGTAACTGTATCATAGGTCTGTTTCAGAACTCTGTTTCTAAAGCACTGATTTGTAGGGTTTCAAAACTTTGAAAAATGCTTCTTGATGAATGCTAAAATGGTATGTCAAACCAAATGTTTAAAAAATATATTAGCATGTGCACTAAATGTTGGTTTAGCCCTGTTTCAGGCAAGAATGAATCAACTATATTATGTATGTCTGGAAGTAATAAAAGATAATTTTATCTGTCTCATTGTCACTATGTTATGTTGCTTCAAGAAATGCCTCTAAAAATCTCCACATCTTGAACAGCTTCAGAAGAGTCCTAATTTCTTTGAACCAACCTGAAAAAATAAGAAATCATGTCTATCCTTTTATCTAGCCATGAAATTTTCTCTTTTATTCCTTAATTAATAAAAAACTTATCAAAGAAATACTAACCTATCTCTTCCATTAATTAACTAGAGAGACTAGCATTTCAGAGACAATCAAAAAGACCAGCAGCTGGGCAATTTTTCAGGGCTTATGAGTTATGATATGAAGTCATCAAAAATCCACAAAATTTGAAATTTGGAAACATAGGCAAATAACAATTATGATCCAAAAAGTTTTCCTAGCCCTGAGAGTAACTGATCCACAGCTTTGGCTCAGTCTCTGTGGTAGCAATGCTTTAACATCCCAGATCCCAGAAATGCTGGATTCTTAGTCTGACCTGGACTACTAGTAACATTGCTTGAGAACCATGCTTGAGATTCGGAAAAAAAATCAGTGAATTTGTGACAAGGGCAGAGCATCAGTGAATCTTCTTTGTTTAATTAACCATTGCACAGGAAAATTTCTGATAACCTTTACATTTCTATCTTTGCAATAAGCAATATTCTTGGCCTCATATATATAAACCTGTAGACCTGTAAAATCAAATCACAACACAGCAGTATGCTTGATGTATAGCAAAGCTATTTTTGGCCAAGCATCTAATTTTAAAGCTTTCTCCAATTTTTATTTTCCTCCTTCTTGATCTCTCCACAGTTGCATTCATGACAACTAATTCACCTGACATTACAGATGGAGACAAACAAAAATAGTCATTTTAACATTCCAGTATTTCCCCAAAATACTTCTAAGAGGATCACAATAACGTATGTCAATACATATACAAAATACATGATTGTGTGGGGTGCTAGAAAGGTTTTCCTGGCATGAGTATGTACTGACCTACATAATTCATGAACAGTGAAGAATAGGACCATTATATGCAGCAAAATGAAGACAGCATTGAATACTACTAAACTTCATAATATATCTGTAGCAAGCTTAGCTTTTCAGAGAATCGAATAGATTTTATTCAAAGCTTAGAAAGTACAAGGTCAACCAGATTATTGAAATGAATATATAATAAACAGATAAATTCATGCCCCGTACTGAAAGTCATACAGAACTTCATTGGGCTAAGTGGTAGGTCCAGCTGTGTGAAAAATGTCAGCATTTGGCCCCTTGCCACAAGTCATTTTAGAAACGTCTCTATAATTTTTCCAAAGGCTGCCAGGGCAGTTCACAATACAGTGCCAAATGATCCACCTTTTCCACTTCATGTTGTGCACCAGATGTTGATACTTTTACAGACGCTAAGTACCCTTTATTCCATAAGGATACAGTTTCACAGCAATGTGGCCCTTAGTGATCTTTCCTGTTGTGCATCTATTTACTCCAGAGAATGTCTAAAAAAAATCGAACTTTCTAATTAACTTCTCAGATAACAAATTGCTGTATTTTGGTGGCTGCAACTGAAGAGTCTGCCTGTATTAAGGCATTAGTAACATATTAGTAAAAAACCTAAGTTGATTACTGTGTTTAAAAGAACATGGTCCAGCTGTATTTCTCCTTAATGTACCTTTACATTGTAGCAGAATAAAGGCAGTTATTTGAAAATAGTTTGGGGATCAACCATGCCAATTCAGTTGTCAGCCCGAAGTGTTTGTCTGCCAACAGGTATGGTCTCAGTCAGCAGCAAATAATAAACCATATTAAATTAGACTGTTTAGCAGTTTGAATTATGCATCATTTTAATGTACAGATAATTGTAACAGGTATATATGTATAGTGACAGCCACATGCTAGACTGAAGAATGTCAAGTTGACAGCACAGATAGGGGGGAGTTTTACACTCTGTTTAAACAGAGAGTTGTTTACTAACTAGTTAAGTGCAATGTGGGGGGGGGGGGGACGACACGCTGGGAAGAGGAACATCTACATAAATATGGAAAGGAAACAACCTTATGCTAATTAAAAGCCAGTGTCCTAATAAAAGCATGGAATTAGAGGGAGATTCAGAAAGATTAAACAGGTCTTAGATCTCCTAGATAACCTGAAAAAAGAGTTTGGTTGTCAGATCATCTTTGGCTAAGATGCTCTTCTGTGACCCTTTGCTGAGACAGGAGTGCCATGCAAATGTTGCCAGGCTGACGGAAAACATGGCCTTCTGATCTAATCTTTGTATGAGCTATATACAATTTCCCTTTACCTTCATTTATGTCTTTTTTAAAGATATAACTTTGTTATTCTGAGTATGACAAATAAATAGTTTTATGCGCTCTGCTGTTGTTAAGTTAACTGGGATTCAAGGTGAGTAACACTTACCAGCAAGCGTTCCTTGACTTAAGTGCAGCAAACTCAGGTGCTGGGACACCTGAGACACCGTAACAAGTGCCCTAGCTCCTCTGCCTGATATCCACTCTAAGAGAGTGAGTGCTTCTTTGAGGTGCACGGGCCAAGTGTAGGGAAAAGAGTACCAGAGTTAATAGACAAAAGGCAGAAACATCTTGAAATGACTGTTGATGAAATTAAAGGCTCTCTGGCATGCAGTAAGGTATTGGGGTACATGACTGAACTACAAGAGTCACAGGAAGAATGTCATAGTAACACTCCTTGTGATTTTTTTCCCCCACTATTTCTAAGCAAAGCATGTTTTGTTTTACTGATAATCTGATCGAGGTTGATTTAAAAGCTTCAGAAATCAATGCAGGGTTTTCCCTTGACTCTAGTGCACTTAAAATCCCTATCATCAAAAGTGGTAAAATGTATGCAGCAAGGTTAGAGGGATGCTATCTTCACAGGCAAGACCTGAAGGAGCAGAAATATTATTTTATCCAATGTTCTACCATTCAATGATCCAGAGTTAAATTGTGTTTGGTAGAAGTGTATCTTGCAGAAAGACGTGTCTTCTGGATCCGAAAACATCAAAACAGAGGTTTTGCCATGGCAATTAGTGAAGGCAATAATTTCCACCTTGAGTTTGTCTAAATTAACATTCATCTACTGAGCAGTTCTCAGAGTGTTCTGAGAAGATCAGCAATTCTTCATCAGCAATGTCAAAATCACCTTTAAGAAATAAGCATTTATTTTAGAAATACGGATCTTAGCTCACAAATGCATGAACAAGGTATATACTTCAGACCTGTGGAGACAGGAGTTCCCAGCTTGTAAATATTCTACACATCTTAGCTTAAGCAAAATGACGGTTAAGTACAGTCTATGGGTGCAAATAATGTGTTCGCTATCAATAAATAAAATACCTGGCCCTGAAAGGTAAATGGTATCTTGTATTCATTAATAAAATGCTCTATTATCACTCAGTTGCATAGAGATGATTTTTCGTAGTGGTGGGGTCAGAAGATCCGACATTCCGAAGGTGATACATCTGTGGAAGCCTTTCAAGTGCTCGCATAAAGCATGTTCAACAAGCCTTCTAACATGATCACAAGACTATTTTCTTTCTATCCCTAACTTGTTTTGTTCATTATCAGAGCAGGTGTTTTATAACAATTAGAGGTTCTGATGCAACCTTATCTCAGAGACGTAAGCAAATAGAGCAAGTACACTATCAATTCATAGAGGATATTTTTTCTCTCTTAGAAGGACCATCTGGTAACTCAAAAGAAAATGTAGCTGAATGCTTCATACTCTTCTCTGAATAGAGTGACAGAATTAGTGCCACCCCTCTGGAAGTATTAGTGTTATATTAAGTGGGTTTTCTGTACCTTTGTTTCTTTTGTGGTTCTGGAAGAGCACTTTGACATTTCGCCATATGCACAGTGTATTATGTATCAAGGAACCAGTGGATATTACTAAAGGGTTTTAGCTGGTTTTCTTTTTCAAAAGGGAAGATAGTTCTGCTGATGCTGGTTCATTTCACACAGATTTACCAATATGTTCTTTTATTCTCCTTTTGCCTTGGAACAAAACCTTAATTTCATATCTCAGTGCAAATTAATTCTTTGATGTCACTAGCCTAGAAAGCCCTCTGGGACCAGCTATTTACAGCACTGCCATTTTACAAGCATTGCAATCATGGATATATGACTAGGTAAACTGATAAATGGTGGTAGCTGTAAGAAGATAAAATATTTTTTGCTCTTTACATGGCACATATGTTTTGCACAAATACTGCCTCATCTTTCTTTGTTTCTACTCTTCATCATTGCAGAACTGATTAATTAATTGATTGATTGATTGTGCTAATTCATAGCAATCTTTTTATTCACAGCAGACTGCACTGTCTTGCCAGGAAGAGCAAAACAGCACTCTAGAAAAAAAAAAGAAATTCAGGCACGTACTCCATGTAGGATTCCTGGAATAACCCCAGATGTCTTTGTGGGGTTTCTTTTGGGGCAGGTGTTAGAACTGTAAAATCACCAAAACCTTCTGGCCAGAAGGGACCTTGGGAGGACATCTGGTCCCACCTCCTGCCTAAAGCAGGGTCAATACTGGATTCAGATCGGGTTGTTTAGTGCTTTGTCCAGTCTGGTCCTGAAAACTTCAAGGATGGAAGCTCCCCAACCACTGTGGAGATCTTCCAACATGTAAGATGGCAGGGCATGAATGTGATCCTCTGTGGATGGATTCCACTGGAAATACAAATGCATTCATTCAGACTCAAAGTGGAGGGATTTCGGTCTGTTTAGTCTGGAGAAAAGAAGACTGAGGGGGGATCTTATCATTGATTATAAATACTTAAAGGGAGGGTGCCAGGGGGATGGCAACTGTTTTCTTTTGGTGGTGCCCAGTGATAGGACAAGAGGTAATGGGCACAAACTTGAACATAGGAAGTTCCATCTAAACATGAGGAGGGACTTCTTTACTTTGAGGGTGGCAGAGCACTGGCACAGGCTGCCCAGAGAGGTGGTGGAGTCTCCCACTCTGGAGACATTCAAAACCTGCCTGGACGCCATCCTGTGCAACTGCTGTAGGTGACCCTGCCCTGTCAGGGGGGTTGGACGAGATGATCTCCAGAGATCCCTTCCAACCCTGACCATTCTGTGATTCTGCGATTCTGTGACATCATTTTCTGGCTCTAGGAAATCCTTCTTTCCAGCAGACTAAGACCAGTAGCTTGCACTTCTATGGTTCTAGATACTAAATTCTGCAAGGATAATGAGCTCTATCATTAGAAACACACCGATTTTCACTGATAATTCTCCATCAGGTGTAAAGGAGAATAGAAATACATTTATTGCTTTCTATAAAGGACTTTTTCTTCCATATAGGCAATAGTATAAATTTTCAAGATTATAGTTACGCAACCTTAACATTTTTTCTCCCTCCCCACAAGAATATACAGTCTCAGAATTTACTCAGAGTGGATCAGGTCTTCTCTGTCTCTGAAATATGCATGTGTAGGATAAAAAGGTAAGAATGCCACAGACTGAGTTTGAATGGATGTTACCAGCCATGACTGACCATCCAGACGATATTGGTAACCTGATTTTTTATTTTGTTACAGGCAGAATGCAATTCAGCTGGAGATTACTTTGGTTGGAGATAAGGTAAAAAAATAAGAACTTCAGGATCACTTTCTGTAGTCCTGATTCATTCCATGTAACACTAGCAATTAACTGAGCAGTTTGACTGAATAACCTACATATCCTCATCTCCACCTATAGCCAATGGAAAGTATGAACACTGCTAGAAAATTATTCAGATTTATGTAGGCTTTAAAATGACCTTTGGAAACTAAGGATGATTATTGTTCAAAACTAAGGACCCCCTGTAAAGTGTGATGAATGAATGCTGCAGTTGAATCCATTTGTCCCTTTTTGTTGTCTCTTATGATGCACCAGCAGTGATGTGAACTGGTAATGCATCATTATTCAGGAGAAAACTGCTTTTTGCAATGAAAGATATAACTGAGCCTGTAAACTCAGGTTAAAATTTCCTCAGTACTATGTGCTTAGACAAAAAATACAGCTGGCTGGTTTATTGGAACAAAATATTTGGCATGAGTTCAGTAAATAAACGTGCCAATTTTGTTTGAGCTGATCCAAAACAAAATATTTGTTTTGAATTCGTTCACGGAGAAAATTGTCAAATTTGTCAAAACTGAGTTTAACCTGCAAGAGAAATCAAACAAAAATTGATCGACACCTGATTCAGTAAGCCTTCAGCCTGTTTTTTGGAGCACTGTTCTGTTTTCAGTTCTGTTGTAATCTCTCATCGCTGTTATAAATAAGACCTGAGGCTCTACCTGGAAAATCTCAGGTTGTGTACACGGAAAAACAAGACTGTGCCCAGCAGCCATATATGGCCATGCACCTGCTTTGTCCACAGTACGGCTATGTGCCAGAAATAGCAACTGGATGTAGTTATCCAGGGGAGCGTTTCTCATCAAAGACCATCCTTTCTCTGTCGTATTTCTCTGCCTCCTTTACAACATAGCTTCCAACCTGTACAGCAGAAACAGAGGCTTAAAGACAGCAGCTCTATTTTGCTTAAAACCATCTCTTTTTCCCCAGGATGCTGATATGTAGAATATATGTCAGCAGTTTTTTGCAATAAGCACTCAGTATATGATCATATAAATTTGAAACTTAAGATCATCACAGATCTCAGCGTCAGAACATCACCTCCCATATCAAGACAAAAGCCTTGACATGTCATTGACAAAAATAAGCATAAGCAGTGTGTATGTGTTTTTAAAGAGCCACGCATCCATTCCTTTCCCAGAAAATAAATTAGAATCCAGCAAAACAAAGAATTATTGTGAGTAGCCAGTTTACCCACTGAAGAAAAGTGTCAGTATTATTAAACTGATAAATAGAATAAAATGGAAGAGAACAGAATAGAATAGTTTATTCTATTGTTGTCATTGTTGTTGACATTTTTTTAATAGTATGGGAATTTTCAGGAACATACTTAAACAACAATAAGGCAGAAATTCTCAAGGAAAAAAAAAATCATATAGGTCCTAATACTTGGTACCTCCCCCAGCAGATAAACCAATAAAATAAAAATTGGTTTTGCACCCACATTCCGTATTGCAGCTTTCCTCTCTGCCCTTAATGGCCAAAACAATGTAAATTAATTTCTTATTCCTCTCTACAGCTCGAGAAGTGTTAAGAAGTAGTCTTTATTTTTCTCATGAATGTATAAATTTCTTATGTTGAAATAAGCATTTAAAAGAGTAATACTCTGGATTTAACTGAAATAAAATATAAATCTCTCACCCTTTGCAACAAAAAAAAAAAAGGAAAGGAGTTCTTGTATTAGAAGCCCCGACCTAGTAAAATCCCTTTCTCTAACTATGATGCACTGCTGGTTTTCTGTATTGTGATCCTCCTGAAAATAGAAACTTTATGTTTAATTGATTTATTTGTAATGATTCTGGCTCAGGGAAGAGACTCTTTGAAGCTGATTGATTACTGTAACAAGCTTAAGATTTCGTACCACAACAAACCTTTTTGTACTAATAAACAGTGGGACAATAAAGCTCTGGGGCATGGTGTTTCCCTTCACATTAAAGTGAGGATTTGCAACATAAGTATGTGAGGGACATAGTTTATGTGCTCCCAAGAAGGAGACATAATGAACTATTTCTTTTAATGGCAGATTATCCCTGTTTCTATTTCCTGGAGTGAAGACCTCGCAAATTGATGTATCTGTCCTCTGAGGTTTTCAGAGAGGCATTATGGCATTTTAAAATATTAATATGAGAGTACATTTAGCTGAAAGTAGCTAGTCTGGTAGTCTCTTGTGGCTGCCATACAGGTCACCAGAGACCTCCTGTCTCTCAAGGCAAATGATTTACTCTAAGTGTATCATTAAGATATACTTTTTTGGAATTTATGATAGCGCTTTCTTACAAAGTTATACCTTTTCTATAAAAATTTAAGCATTTTTATGCTATTTTCTCCCTTCACTCACTGTTCCTTAAAAACCTGGTCAGTGTCACGGGCAAATTGAAAGTGCCACCCCCTGCACTGCAGTAGTGGGTCTGTGTTGAACACTGATTAGCTAGGACTGGATGTCACATCTTGTTATAACTTTACATAGCTGAAAAATTTCCTAGGAGATTTGAAAAGAACTGCAATTATTCCTCCAATGGAAAAAGAAGAAAGACAGAAAGAAAAAGACAGAAAGAGAAAGAAAGAAAGGGAGAAAGAAAGAAAAAGAAAGAAAAAAGAAAGAAATAAAAAGAAAGAAAGGAAGAAAGAAAGAAAGAAAAAGGAAGGAGGGAAGGAAGGAAGGAAGAAAGGAAGGAAAGAAAAAGATAAACTCAAATGCAATAAACATCTAGATGCAAGAAATGGAAAAATGTTAATCAAAAACATAAATACCAACAGATTAGCCCAAGAAGTTTCCTTTTATGGGAAACCTGATATTTAATATATGGTAATGTTTGTTTCACATTTTCTTCTAGATGACTGATGATACCAAGGGTGGGTTTGTGACCTTCAGAACTTCTAGAAGAGCGTCATCAGCTCAGCTTAGTGTTATTTTAGAAAGTCAAGAAAGTAGACAGATCTCATTTCTATTTTGAAATTGTATTGGATTTGGTACTTCCACATTCATGTACAAACACACACACACACACTGTCTTTTGCCTTTTCACGGGTTGCAAAGAGCGTGTGGTTCTTCCCACAGATCCATCCTTTGGATGTCATAGAGATGGTTAAAGACATGAGGTCTTCACAATGAGCTTGTTTGCTGGAGGCCAGATCCATGGCCAGCTTAAATCAACGTTCAACTTCACAAGTGCAGGATCCTGACCTGGAAGATTAGAGGAGCTAACTTAAATACTGGTCTTTGTTTTCTGTCTTGAATTATTTAAGCCTAAATTGATCTAAAGCAAAGTAGCACCCTAACATATCAGCTGAAGTGCAGTCTTTCTATATTTATAGTACCACATTTGAAGTGTACCAGGCCGATTTCCCCTTCATGTCATTACTCTGTTTCGGTTTGATCATGTACAGAAGGAGAGAAATACAGAGTTTACACTTGAATTTGGTCAAGAAACTGAAGTCTCAGAGAGCGTGTAATGAGTTCAGTGGTACAGTGTGGTGCTTTCACATACAATGCATCTCCAAGAAAATAACAAAATTATAACTTAAATATTTTTTAGAAATCCTTCAATTTCTGGCATAGTTTAAAACCATGTTCATAACCTGGGAGAGACCCTAAAAATGTTGAGAAAGAGTGCAGTCCCCTCAGCTTCAAATGGTTGGTGTCAGTCGACGTTTTGGTCCCAGGTATGTGTGTCACAGTTTTACTGCCCATTTCTTTAAGCGCCAGTATCCTCTCCAGCATGTGCAGTGGAGAGCAGCAGATGGGCCTGTGCTAAAGGCAGAAGACCCTGGGGTGTGTGCATGCAGAAGAAATGCATCCATGTGGCTTCATAGCAAGGCATTAGATAGCTGCCACCTGCTCCTCCGTACCACCGCAAGGGTTAGCAACCCGCTGCAGGAGAGGATGGAGAGGCAAGTGGGGAATAGTTACAGCCATCCATCCTAGATGATGCGTTCCCTTCCCAAAGCTGTGGGATTTTAGATAGCTGTACAGTTAGTGCCAAGCCAACATTAGCTTCAAATCCCTTGCACTGCACTGGGGGAGCTCGCCACGGGCACAGCTGTGGCCACATGCCCGCCGGCATTTCGGTACCCGAGGCAGAGGTAGCACAGCACAAGCAGCCTGAGTCTTGCAGAGGGGCAGCATGTGGAGCCATGTGCTGGTTTTCTGCTGGTTCTCCCCAGTGCAAAACGCACCTGTGCTCGTCTTCATCTGCTTTCTTCTCCGTACGTAAGGCAGATTGCATGGCCCTCCACATCTGTAGAGGGAAACTGAATAATTTTTTTTTACAGCTGCCTGTTTTGAGATCTAAAACAAGGTCAATGTTAGTTTTAAGTTACTCTACAGTAATTTTTTTCCTGTTTTCAGTTATCAATTTTACATTCATGTGTATAAACAATGCAACACTATTCACACACTTAAAATAATTCACCAGGGAATTTTTCTTCTTAATACTTTTAGCTATGAATTCTGTTATGATGACAAAACTCCTATGAAAAAATAGTGCCTAAATAATCACGTACACAAACTGAAGAGAAAAATTAATATATAGTAAAGAAATAGACTTTTGACCCAAAATTTAAAATTTCTGAGATTTTTCAAATATTTAGAGAAATTGGATGGTCTTTTATACCTTCAGTTTTACATTTTTATGACCCTTCTATCTTGTCATGAAAAAAAGACTTTCCATTTTCTCAGTGACAAAACATATTATAGAAGTAAAAAAAAAAATAACAAAAATCACAGAAAAAGCAGGGAAAAAGAGAAAGACAAGAAAAATAAAATTTGCAAAAAAATAAAAATCAAAAAAAGGCTGGAATACTGAATAATGACCAAACCCAAACTATTCATACAGTCAAAATTTTCACAAAAATTATCAAATAAAGCAAAATGAACTCTCTAGTCTTACACATAATGTTTTGCCAGCTTTTTAATTTTTGAGCAATTCCATTGATACCAAAGTATTTCAGATGGCTAAATAACATTTCAGAGAAGCATGCCTTATAATGCCCTTTAGAAGAACTGTAAGAGACAGTGTATTTAATTTCTGAGCTTGTTTTACACTTAATTTCATTTGCCTAGACACATCCGTATTTCTGTGTTAATTCAAATGGTTGGAATACACCAGCAAAGGCTGTAACCGTAATAGAAAGTCCTGAATAATACAGACAGTCCTACCCTTTCATTTACCTTTATTCAGTTGTTTGTGGGACACATTTCTGAGAATGATATTATTAAATATTTCTTAACTAGCTATGTATAACTCCTTTTTCGTGATCAGAACTGTAAAGGCTGCTGGGTACTCTTCTGATTTGTTTCTTCCAGTTTTCATGTACCTATTTTTTTGCAGTTTTTTTGATTATGGAAAGAAATGGGCTGTTCCAAATTTGGCTAATGGCATATATATATGTTTTATATATAAGTATATAAAAACCTGATGATATTGTTACTGCACAGCAAATCACAAAGCGGTTCTGGTAACAAACATTGCAAATCATTTTATCTTTCTCTGTTTCATCTGTGTCAATCATGAATACAAATAACCATGTTTGATTCCACATTTAAATTTGGGGGAAGAAGAGGATATCTTAAGCAGTCTCCTTAAATATGATATGGGAAAAAGTAACAGTGACAGCTCCTGCAATGATAAGTGTGAGTGCTCCACTTACAGAACAGATAATACAGGGATCTTGTCAACTGTAGCATGTGGGAAAGCAACATCAGAACGCATCCAGCCTCTTCTTGCTGTAGTGAGCGAGCACTTGTATCTTCTTCTGCCCGTCAAGTGTTTAGAGTGCATACTAAGTGATATTAAAGGGATTTTTATCAGCAATCAGTTCAAATAAGTTAAGCACTTTACTTTCCTAAAACCTAATCTTAAATGCATCTTTAAATTTAACTTTAGCCAGAAGGTTGAATGCTATCATTTTTTTTTGAAACAAGTAAATACATTGACAGCAATGAGAATTAAAGGAACTCTTAAAACTTCTGTTTGCTGTTTATTCTCATCATATTTCCTAAATACTAACAATAACAGTAATTATGTCTGAAGATAATGGTCTTTTCTTAAGGACCATATTTGATATTCAAGAAGAAAAAGCAAACAATCTTTTATTCTCTTTAAATGGAAACTGTGCCTATGTACCTATCAAAACCATTTGGTCTTCATTAAATGCTTATCAGTGGCTACCGTTTATCAAAGGAATTGAGATGTTCAATATCTTTAAACATCTGCTCCTTCAATATAAGTCCTATCTTGCATGTGCCAATGCAGGTCTGCTACTAGTTTAGTCCACAAATGATGGTGCTGTTGCAGGACTGGGGCTGCTTGTGCCATTCCTCAGGTGGAGCAGCCAGCTTCACCTGGGCTTGCACGGTGCTCTGCATGTCCACCTAAGAGCTAAACCTGGTCTTTAAATGAGATCAGTCAAGTCCTTACTTTTAGTCTTGGAGTATTATAATGGAAATATTGTTTGTTTGACAAGTCATCTTTAGTTCAACCATACATTACTGGTTAGTGTTCCCTCAGTAAAAGAACAATTCCCTCTATTGGAATAGTAAGTGTGTAAAGCTCCAGAGCTTCCAATATTCAACAGGTGAGGGTCATGGCTGGATTCATCACCCAGTTTCAGTTATCTTAAACTAATATAACCAGTAAAAACACCTGTTTGTGCTCTTTGGTAGTCAATGGGGAGACTCAAGCACCCAAAGGGCAATCTATCCATGTATCTTTGACACTGATGTTATGGAAGACGAAACTCTGTCCAGGCATACTGATTTCTATGGTGACTTAGACCAACTTGCAGCAACTAAAGTTAGGTGGGATGAAGCTCAGTCTTGGCTATCATAAAGATGTCTTTTGACCTTAAACCTCTGCTTGTGGATTTTTGCCACTATGTTTTAGTTGCCAGTTTTACATTCCTTAGAGAAAATCTCTGCAGAATATAGGTCAACACTCCCTGTTGAAGTGAGATTCCCATTAACCTCAACAGAGAAGTATACAACTGTATATGTTTTACTGGTGCAATAATCAACAACCGCTTTTTTTTTTCAAATACACATTTAAAGTTCCTTTGAGGATAAGGAGATACTAAATAAGCGGCCTATGAGACAGACATGTACCTATTTCCTATTATATCTGGTCCTGAAAATTAATTTTCAAGCCTTGAGTCTAAAATTTCAAACATATCAATCAAAATCTGCTCTGGAATTAGTTGTGGTCAGTGCAATTGCTCTTATTTTGCATCAAGACATGACAGAAGAATCAGTTAATCTCACTGTTATACGCCTGCATATTCTTACATTGTGCAAAATGGAATTTCCCAATACAGCTGCTTAGAGTTTGTTCTTTTTCATAAACACTTTTCTCATTATATATCTAAAATTAATTTTTAATATTATGAGATAGTGAAAATTGTGATATGGATGTATTGAATGTAGGATCTGTTGCACTTAGGCACTTGACACATCTTTTCTATGCAAATTATCTGAGAGAGATATAAGTCATTCTTAATAAATGTGGGGAAAAGGTCTGAGGTGAAATGAGGTTGGTGGTTGGGGCTCAGATTCTAATAAGATAAATTAAGGCTACTCACTCAGCTAACACTCGGTGTAGTTGTCAGCAGTCCTGGTTTTAAAAAGAAAAGATCGAAGAAAAGATTTAAAGACAAATGGGCCATGCAGGGTAAAAAACCCTCTCCTTTCAGTAGGCAGTGATTCTGTAGGGTCAAAGTTGAGGAGTGATGGGAAGAGTATTAAGAAATCTAGCAATTTAGAATGGAGATATATTCTCATAGGCATTAATTACATCTTCAGAAGGTATAAATTTGGATTCAAAAGAGCTACTTTATCTGGACGTTAGCAGAGAATCTGGCCTGATCCTTGAAACTCTGGATTTTCAAGTTCCCAATAAGTTTCCAAATTTCTGTGGACCACAATTATGCTGTACAACCCAGTAACCCATTCCCATGCAGACGTCCACATCACTTCAGAGTGTTACATACATAAAAGGACCATAGAACAAGGCCTTTAATTTTCAGACAGCATATTTGATAAATTATGCTGCTGAATCCATAGTGTTAATTCTCTACAGTGATGTTTATAGAGTAGCTGGTATAACATACATAGAGCACTGTAAATAGGTCAGGTTTTATTGTTTATTTTAACAAATGGATAGGGTTGCATTAGCATTGGGGAAAATGTATAAATATTGATTTGAAAACCTGGCATGTACAATAAAAGAGCAACCCTTGTAACCCTTTTAGAGAAACCCAGCCATAAATAAAGTTCATCTCCATTTTTTCAACAAAACAATTAATACATAATTCATCCCGAAAGTATTATCATCACTATTGTTACCAATAGCAACTGAAGTATCCTAACACTGCTAAGGCTACCCTGCGAAGATTATATTTATTTGTATATATGAAGAAGGGTTGTAATGGTATATGCTGCAACAACATTTTATTTGTGGTAGAATCTATAAGGGTTACTTATAATAGTTCTGCCTGGGCTGAGTGCTAAAGGATGCAGCTGACAAATGTTTGTATTATTCTGACCATGGTGAAAACAAAATCAATAAATGCATTTTTGGAACTAAGGAAACAGTTATGTATCGTCTTAGGTCATGTCGTGTTCATTTACTTTATATCTTCCTGTATGCAGAAAGCTCTGTCCAAGAATATTAATGGTATACAGCTGTATATAATTAAAGCCTTTTTTTATTAAGTAAACTTTGTTTAAGTAGGATATTAACTGGTTGACTACAGCATATTTATATTCACAATGAACAAAACTATCCAAAAGTTTAGGAGATTAATTTCATTTTGGATGGACACCAGACGTTATCTAAGCCTTCTGCTCTGGGAATGGGGTTTGAAATCTCACAAGTAAAGCTTCTAGTTATATTACCAGTACTGTCCTTCTCTACCAGGACTGAATGCAAGTAAAAGATAAGCTAACACCTCATTATACACTGTGGAAAAAGAGGAGAAGAGTACAAGGAATTTTTTTCACAGCTCCTTCCCAACCATGAGTAGCAAAGTGCTTAGATGTGTCCCAGGTATCCGACAGATCACAGCCCAGGACAGAATGACAAAGAGAACAGCAACGACATTTAGTAAATCTCCAGGGCCACCAACTGGCTACTACATATAGGTGGCATCACGTGTTGGTTGGAAGACAAAAACCAACAGAGAGATACCAAAAGGTAAACATTAGATACAGATAGGGCTAAAAGCAAAACTTTGCAATGGTTGGATGCCGTAGCATCATTTGACATAATCTGGCATTTTAGTTGATAACATTTTTTAAAAAGTAAATTGTGATGCAAAAGTGCTACTCAGGTTTGAAAAGGAAAAACTTATTCACCTAAAGGCTGCTTTGTTTTAATGAAAGATATTTGGGAAATAGTTCTTTAACAAAGCCTTTTTGGCTTTCTTGAATAAAGGCTTCAGTACATGACTGCATTTTATCTTACGCTTATTTTATAACTAAAGGTTCAAATTCAGACCAAGTAAATCAGAATTTGCTTTTCAGCTATCACAAAACAGATAAGAACAACATTTTCTACTCGGTGAACCTTAAAGTGTCAAACTGGGTATAATAGGAGGTTTTTCATCTCTGCATTCACCAAACTCTAAAAAACTGCATGCTCTGTTTTAATGGATCCTCGTAGTACTTTCATACCATACACGGAAACAGAAGGACATGTCAAAAGGACAGATGATTCCCTTGGGAAAAGCTTTATATTTAATAAAACAAGTACCATTTTGACATTTTTAGGGTGGGGACATGTTAGCACACTTCTGTGCAAGCACATATTGAAAATTTCACATTCTGGATAGTTAACTAAAGAAGAAGTAAAAATTAAGTGTTTTAGCAACAGAATGTAATACAGTTACAGTTTTATACTAAATCTCTTAAAAGTTTAGCATAATTTCATGATTGAACTGTTGGAATATTGAGACAGAAATGTACATTAATGTTTGGAACTGACTCTTGACTTTTCAGCTTATACCTTAAGAAAATATTCTTTAAAATAGTAAATATTTTAAAAAGTAGTTGAACTGCAACCCCTTTCATTTGTTTAGAAATATAAACATTAGATTTGGCTTGATCTTATGGAGATCTACAAACCTCAAAAGATTGAAGAAGAATTGTATAAAAATACTGTTTCTATATGACAAACTGTGTGAATATTTGAAATATAGTTGTCGGGAGTCTGAGACAATTCCAAGCCTAGGGTAATAAAAACTTTTCAGTGACACATGGGATTTTATTTTAAATTTGTTTATTTATTCTTATCTCTAATACTTGAACTTGAGTGGTTTGTAGTGCAAAAATAAATAGTGCAATTTCTGGCATGTGTGTCCCGTATCAAGTAATGATTTAAAAAAAATTCTGGAAGTTCTACTCTTATTCATGAAATAACTTAATTTTTTGGGCTATTTTGAAACACAACAGGGAACAGAATATGTAAACCAAATACATTTGTAACTAAGACCAGATGCAAGTTGTGGAGCTAGCTATTCATGCCTTGAAAATCACCTCTGGGATGCGATGAGGTTGCTTGCTTTTAGCCTATGAGGAAATAAATAGTAAATAAAAATCTTTTTGAACCATGGGATAGTTTCTTTTATGCATAAACAAAGGCTGAAGAATTTCACCCAAGATTACTTTATTTCAGAGAGGCATTAAATCAATTAAGAGGAACTGAATATAGATATAAACCCCAAAATTGTGTTTCAGTCTTAAATATTGTTTAAAATGCCTATAAAATCCTTGACAAAATGGAGTACTTGATTCAAGATGAATGCATTTCAAGGGTTTGAAAGATCATTTTGTCTGAAGTATCTAAAGAAAACTCCTCCTAGACATGAGAGCTTTTCTCAGAGAGATACCTGAACTCTCACCACATCATCTCCTTCTTGTTTTTGGAAGAGTTCCTGTGGTCATATTTCCAAAGGAGAGCTATGTAAGTAAAATACAATACCATTCTTCTCACCACCAGATGGTCTTTTCTCTAAAAAGCACTCTGTTTATTGCCAGTACAGTTCTCCCCTTCTTTTAAAATTCATTTAAAAAAATGTTCCTACCTTCCATTAAAACAATATAATTCTCCCTGAGGTGTTGTACTTACAGTCTTCTGACCTATGCTGCCTAAATGGTGATGTGAGAGACAAATAGGTTTGAAAACAGTATTCCTTTCCTACCAGAACAGGAGTTATCTCTGAGATCCTTCTGCACCCTCATATCTAGAGTAGTCAGTGACTTCACGTTCTTTGTCCTTGTGGTGGTATAGGGGGAACTTCAATGCTCCAAAGGAGCCCAGTTGAGGCAACCTGATCCCCTAGACAAAGTATGGAACACCTGCCCTTTTTTGATTTTACAGTCATGCACCGTGACTCTTCCTTTTCTTGAAGCAGTGACTGGATAGTCCCCTTCTCCTTGACAAAGGCACAGAACTATGATTCCTCTGTCCCCATTACAGAAATCGTCACTGGATTTCCCTCTAGGAGAAATTTCAGAGTACTGTATTTACCTTCCCATAAACATTTCATTTCTGTGAAAATTCACTGGATTTTTAGTACCTAAATTTTTAGGAAGAAGCCAGATATTGAGAATTGCTCTTTCTTCCTCGCAGGGCTGCCATACTGAACACATATTTCCAAAATGTCCTCCAAGTCATTATTGCTTAGTTTTCTGAGTTTGAATTGGATGCGCAGTCTGCAACAGAAAAAAAAAAATCCTCTCCCTGTTTTGATAACAGATATATTAAGTTAAAATTCAGCCTAGAAGTAAAATGATTAAATTGAGAAAAAATATAATTAAAAGAAAGACATACTCTCAAGATGCAAGGTCTATCAGATATAAAAAAGACTCTCTATAGTGATGTGATGGAATGACTTGAATCATTTAAAGCTCATCTTGGGGGAACATAGGAAGATTATACCATGGTGAATGAGAAGAGATAGATAAATGACATTATAGGTCTTCCCATCTCAAATTTCTCTTTGTTTAATTGACCAATTCTTATTCAGCCATTTCTGTGAGAGTTTTGCATGATTAAGGTCAAAATTTGGCCCCATATTTCATCCTGGTCATTCACAATGACAGCATGATACCATTAAAAGTTATATAAGCAGTTTCTATGAACTCATTGTGATGGACATGATAAAAAAAAAAAATCTTAACCTATAAGCTTAATTAAAAATTTAAACTGGAAGTTAGCTGGGAATTTTCAGAAGAAAATATTTCTGATCCAGCACATGGCAGAGTCAGAACTAAATGTGAATACTGTAATAACTGTGTGTTCAATTGCTGTTAGATGCCAGGTCTTCAGGTGCAATGAAATCTCATAGTATGATTTTGCTTAAATTGTTGAGATCTTTACAAGCAAAGGAATTTTTTTGTGTGTGTGTGCAGTTCTCATATTGTTATCAGTAATAACAGCTATTTTCAATGTGACTATTTATCTTTATCAATATGTACGGCATTTCTACCAGTAATCTAGCTTCTCCCAAACATGAAGTAGAAAAAAACTGACCAAAAAAATCCTGAAGCTACAATGGTTAAAAATATCACACTAAATCATTGAACATTAAAGAATATTAATCTAGTTGCTTTACATTTCTGGTTCAGTCTCATTTTTGTAACAGAGGGCAGAAGACATATGGAAATTCTAAGCTTTATCCTCAAAACACATCTTGAGTTTGTTTTCAAGCAGTAGATGGTTCCAGTACCATTTGAAATCTGTGTTATCTAATGGCCAGATGCCCTATATAAGGACAACTAATACAGATTTATGTTATTGTTCATATAAAATTCTTATCTATGTGCTATGTCTATAATATAGATATCATATAAAAGGATGTACAAACTTTTAGAGGTAGATTTTATTTTAAATATTTTTAATCTCTGAACAGTTTCTTGAATTTTCACTGACTGCGTTCTTTCATAATTGAAAGGTTCCTTAAGATTTAACCTGTCACCTTCAATCTTCCTTTTGGAGGCATTACCATCATAACTTAAGATAACATTTCCTCAGTGATTTCCTCTAGCAAGAGCCTATGTGCATGTCAAATCAAGTATGTCAAAGCAGGTTTCCATAGGATAAATTTGAGCCGTTTGCAGCTTCTCAAAAAAGGTGCTCATACAGATTTTAGTTTTACTAATGCACTTCAATAATGAAAACAGAGATATGGCCGTAAAGATCCTTTATATGTTTCACAAAACATAAACTAGAGGATTGAGTACTATTTCCTTCATCTTCTGGGAATAAACAGAAAAGAGTAGTGGGTGCAATGACTACATATTGATTTAGAAAGCAACATTAATAGCTTGTGTGCACAAAAGTTTGCATAAATAAGCAAGTAAGCAGCAAAAGAGTGGATGGCAGAATGTGGAGGACAAGGAAGTTATTGCTACTTTAGGGAAGACTTGGACGAGTACACTAATTCAGTCTTGCTGCTGCTAAAGTCAACAGGAGTTTCACCATTGACTTTCAGACTAAGTTCCAAATTACCCTGCAGTCTAAAAACATAAATGAAGAAAATGGAAATGGGTTAATGAGACAAATACAAATCAATAAATTTTAAAAGCACTTCCAAAGTTTAGCATAAACCATTTTAATTTCAGCTGAAACTCTAATGATGTTAGAATACACATCCAAGCAGGAAAACCATTTTCACATTTTATGGCAAGCCCTCACATTGCAAGGGCAATGTGTTCACACTGTTCTCTTATGTGTTCCTGACGCTTTGCTGTACTCCACTGAAAGCGTCTTAGACTGGGTTTCCTAAATAATGACTGTTCCATGTAGAAGTCAATATGCCACAAAGCTTCACTTCATTTTCTGAAACAAAATTTTAAATGGTCATAAACTGAAAATGTGTGGTATATACTTGAAAGTGTTGAGAAACCATAGTGAAAAAGTATTAACTGAAGGGTCTTACGTATCTGAAGTAAGTTAAATATATGATGGAGGAAGAATCTTCCCAGCTGTTTCTGTTTCACAATGTGAATATTGAATAATCTGACTCTTCTTTGTTTGGGTCATGAAGTTTGAATAATTAAACAATAGGTCATTTGAGCTCTGTTGTGTCATCAACTAATTACTACATTTATGTTTGTCAATAGCAAAGCCGCAGTAGTATTTTAAATTCCATTTATTATGCCTCAGCTTAATGCTTACTGTTACTTTTCCTCCACATTTTTTCCCGTCATGAAAATTAACCCCCAATATATCTTTCTGGAAAAAAAATAAACAGCTCCCTTGCCAAGCCTTTCATTACACTGCTTCTTTCCATCATGAATTGTGATCTAACAGTAGCCTAGTAAAAAGCCAGGGCCTTTGAAGTGTTGTGCTAATTTGATTAATACGTAGTTACATCCTGTTATGATGCACTTTGCCTTATGCATTTTAAATGGAAAATGCAGAGTGGATTACATTTGTGTTAAAAACACAGCATACTAAATGAACAGCATTGAAAGTGGGCTATAATAACAAGCACTGCAACCACTTTAAACGTGTAAAAGGTTATTGCTTGCAGGTTAATGATAATTGTACCAAAATACATGTTTTTATAACAATTAAGAGGTCAATATAAATACTAGTGAGATCCACACAGCTGCCGTGGGAAATACCTGATTTAAATTCCTTGATTAAAACCAGAACTAAATGTTCAAAAGAATCCTCTGAATTTATGTCCTTCTACTCATCCCCGCAAGTACTCTGGGGCTTGAAGTCACTTCTAACTCAGCTTCCATCCAACCTGAAAAGAATTTAATGTGCTTTTCCCATGTGTTTAAATGAAGAGTTAAATTCGACTTCTATGTTGGTACTAAGTATGAGATTTCCTATGCCTAGTAGAAGGCAATATTGCACAGCACTATTAGGCACAGAATTATTTTGGTTCATTTTTCCCCCTTAACTTTTTAGAAATAAAATACATTGTTTTATCACTATACCTTGTGATACCAATAATCACCACAGAATAAGAAATATATCACCATACTACATTGTGCTTCATCTACTGTACGCAAAAGATGTATCAAATGTAACTTTGTGCTTTAAGTGTGCATCAGTATGCTTTAAATAGTTACATAATTATTGCACCTACTAAATTTGCTAACAATACAGTACAGTACAATTTTTTCCACCTCATCAGAACACAGTCCTTTTATGTACTTGTGCTAAAACAGATAAAATGTCACACTGTCAGTGATGACCCCAAAACCTAAGTATACATTTAAAAATTAACAGATATGATTTGCACAGGAATAGCACACAGATTGTGTTTCACTTTTTACGGCTCTGCTTGAACACAGAAAGATACCATTCTATTAACTCATCATGTTTTCATATCTTTCAGTCTTTAGTGTTAATATATTTCTAGCTTGCTTGCTCTTAGAAGATTATCTGACACCTCTCTTTTTTGATTTTAGGTGAAAAAAGATTTATTGTAGAATGTAGCATCATATTATTGAAGGATAAGTCCTGCAAAGGACAAAGACTTAGGTTAAAAAACATTAAATCACTAAATAGTACAAGAAAGTGTGATGTCTGTTTCTGCCTATTGCATGGATTTGTTGCCAAATTCAAGGTGGCAGACACTTGTTATTCCATCTACCTCCCTCCAGAGAGAAACAGCGTGTCTGCATTTGTTTCTAATTTATTTTTAAACAGCTTAATTAGTGTTTCTTACCTATTTGTTTGCAAAACTACAGTCATAGGTTTTCTTTTTATTTGTATTCCTGAAATTGTTTAATTGCCTTGTTCCCTCAGTACAGAAATCCCAGTTCTGCTTTTATTTATTCATTAAATAATGTGTTCTAAACTTTTTTCACAAAGTTTTCATATGTTTGCACTTTACTTATAGGTCACCCTCACTCTTTTGCTGGTCAATAATTACATTAACTATTACCTAATCTCAGAAGACATCTTAACCATTATGTTTCAAATCTTCTAAATTTTCTACATTTTTGGTACTTCCTAGCAACATGTCATGTGACAGTGGTGTAAACCATCTATGCAGCTGACTGAGGGCATACTTTAAAAACATTGTATAATTCCTATGATGTATATCAGGCCACTGTAATCTGATCAGACTGCAACATCAGCAGTAAAAGTGCAATGAAGTCAGCTGCAAGATCTTTCCCTTGGCCTACATGGGCTTTTGGATCAGAATTGCCTAGTCCTATTATCTCCTTCCCTGGCATTTACCCTACAACACTGCACTGACACTATACGGAGGAAAATACCCCTCACTTATCTTCTGAAAAAGTTTGGATCCAGCTCTACACCAAGAGATTAAAATTTGCCTTTTTTTCTGGTTCTTTTGTCATATTATGTTGGAAACTTATAAATATGTAATGCCTTTGTATAATGATATTTTTTTATTATTATTATTATTTTTATTATTAGTATTTTGATTATTATTTCTTCTCAGGGTTCCTTTATTAACAAATGTTTGTACCAATATTTATAATATTTAATCATCAAATTTCTTATCAATTTTCTGATCAATATACATACAATATACTCTGTACAATCCTTGATATTTGCATGTTTAAACATAGCTACTCCTTCAAATATGGTCAGGATTTAACCTGTGTATTGGCATTGATATGGTTCTACACCTTCTGAGGTTTTAAGAATAAGGTAAATCTGTCTTCCTAGTATACATCATAGTTACACTGGCATCATAGTTAAGTCTCTATTTCATCATCACATAACAGCATCACCTAAAGATAATAACACTTACTGAAAATATGGGGTCTCTGTCTCAGACACCAGTTCCTAATGACTAATTTTAAAAAGTAATACTCAGTAGAGACTCTGGTTCACAGTTTGAATGAATAGCACACTTTTATAATAGATTAATATAGTATAAATCGTTGTAAGACAGAACCAATGCACTTTAGAATTTAACTAAGATTTTAATTTTTCATAAGATCTTTGAAAGTGATTTCAAGCAAGTCATTAAGCGTAATCATTATGAATAAATAAATTGCATTTTTAATTATGATTATGAGCTGAACAGTGAAAGTTTATTCTTTTACATAGTAGAATCTCTGTAATAGGATTTTAGCTTACCAAAAGTCATGCTGATTTCTGGCATTGAACCAGAGAAGATAATAAGCTGAGAAAAGACTCTTCTCCTCATACTGTCCTGTTCTGTCTCCAAAGAAGATTCAGAATATGCCTAACGAAATAGATCAGGGCTTGGAAACCACCAAGAGTATTCAAAAATTGTCACTGGTAGGCTTGATAATATGAATTGATGACACCTTGCTGGTGAATGAAATCTCCTGGACAGTGATCCCCTTCCACCTGAAAACTGTGAGTATTCCCCCAGGAAACACTAGGTGTATTTTTTATTATTTGCATTATAAGTCTAAACACAACATCAGTCTTAATTTAAAGACACTTGGAAGCCCACACAGACTAGTACAATAATATTTGTTGGCCTCTGCTCACTTTCAATACATGAGTCCCACCACAGTGTTCAATTTTCCTCAGGTTCTGAAAGACCTGAAAACCAGGTGGGTCACAATGTTTTGTGCATCATTAGTGAACAGATGTGATTTTAGTTGCTTATGTCTCAGAATTTCTCAAACTGAAAACTTTAAAAACTAGTGACTTGCCTCTGCAGCATTTCACCAGTGAAGTCTTTTTGAAGAGAAATAAGAAATGCCTTCTGAGACCAAACACAACTTGCTGTAACCAGATAAAATCTCAAAGGCAAGTTAATAATCCTTCATAATCAAAGACAGCATGTTCCTTCTATAATGGAACTATTGAGATACACATATGAGCAGTCCACAAATCACAGAATCACGGAATGGTAGGGGTTGGAAAGGACCTTCAGAGGTCACATTGTCCAACCCCCCTGCCAAAGCAGGTTCACCTAGAGCAGGTTGGACAGGAATGCATCCAAGCGGGTTCTGAATATCTCCAGAGAAGGAGACTCCACACCCCCTCTGGGCAGCCTGTGCCAGTGCTATGTCACCCTCAAAGTGAAGAAGCTTTTCCTCATGTTGAGACTGAGTTTCCTGTGTTCAAGTTTGTGCCTTTCGCCCCTTGTCCTGTCGCTGGTCACCACCGAAAAGAGCCTGGCCCCATCCTCTTGACACCCGCCCTTTAGATATTTATAAGCATATAATACATTACACTCATTAAAGGTTTATAGACTCAACCAGATCTGTCACCATACTATCCATATATCTGAAAATAAACTAAAACAAGCCTTCACAGATTAAAGTTTGCATATCTGATATATTTGATGCATGGCTTGCTTTGTCTGTAACTGAGTTAGACCCTGTTGCTTATATCCAGAGAAAGAGAGAGATTCTTGCATCCACTTCAAGTTGTGCTGCTTCAGTAAAGCTCACCAGAAGCACTGCAAAGCTGCAAAATAGAGGTCTTGCCTGTTTCCCCACTGATTTGGGTTGACAGTGCCCTATGTGAAATGCTCAGTACCAAATCTGTGCTAATCAGAGCTAATCTGTGACTTCCAACAGAAAGCATTAGAAAGGTAGGCATGAAGAGGAAAGGATTTTCAAACCCATGTAAAGAAAGGGACATTCTTCGTTTCTAAAGATGTATATGAGCTATAAGTGAATATGAAAGTTGGTACTGAATATTTTTCAATTAGTTAAAAATATGTGTAAATACTGAATGTTTTTTATTCCTGTCACTATAAGTACAAGCTTAATTATAGTAATAGCTGGCATTGGTAACAGGGAGGGTATACAAGAACAAAGAACCAATCCTTTTGGATATTTTATAAAGAAACTTTGAAGAGGAAGTAGAGTGTACCACTTGAACCTCTAGTTCTTCATTAGCCTGTAGCAATATTTTTCTGCAGAGTTCTACTGGACTAAGAGTCTCCTCCCAAGGCTGTTTTCATATATCTCCATTATCTGGAACCAGAAAAGGAAACATAACCTTACTTCTGAAGTACCTCAGTATTCAGCTAAGCTATTCAGGAAGAACACCATGACATAGGATTTAAAAAAAAAAATTAATAAAATTTCAGGGCTCAGACACAGGTTCTTGGTGCCTGCATTTCTCAGCCTGGTTCAAATAGCAAAAAATGCAAGATCTGGATCCTTACATTTTACAGGTGAATATTTGTAAAGAATTAGACATGTGCTGTTTACTTACATATCACAATAAATAAAGGAAAGCTTTAGACTGAAAGTAAATTCAAATACAGGGCCTTAAATAATCAAAGGTTTTAGATCACTTTGATTAATTGCTGGAATATATTAAAAATACGGTTTCAGCATATTTTGCACAGAACATGTCTTTTAGTCAAACTCTAGTTTCTCTCTTTCTATCTGGTCCATGTGTAATTCATGAACTTTTAAACATTACAAGATTCTGGAGAGCTAAGCTGACATTTTTACTTTCACTTAGCAGCCTAAATAATTGGTACACTCCAAGCATTTTAAATAATAAATAATCATTGCTTTGAATTCATCTTGTGATGTCATAGCAGCTGACAATTGACATAATAAATATCAAGAATATGAAAGCTCGAAAAGAATGTTAGAAATATCTTTTTTTAATACATAACAATTAAATGATCTATAACTAGCAGTATATTCTGATGTTATCTTTAATGAAATGCTTTTTAAATGTATGATGTATTGTTATTGGTTTTACATTTCTGTGCAAGAAGAGAACTCATTAAATTTTTCAGTGTGTTTTCCTCAAAGTCAGAAAGATATATATAGACAAAACATCAAAACTATTTAATATCTTGAATAAAAATGGAAATTCAGTGATGAAAATTAAAAATTTGACTTTCAGTGTAGGAAACTACCAGGAACTGTGTTGTCTTCTCCTTCTCAGCAGTTGCTCTGTAAGCCAGTCCGAACTAAGAAACAAACCATTAGAGCCTGTGTCAACTATAATTTAACATAGGAGCTGGCTGTAAAGTACATCAAACCCCAGCTGGCGACTGATTTCCTAGGAGACACTGGAGGACCTGTAGCCCCTCAACGACCAGTGCATGGTGCAGATCCTGGTCCCACAGTTCAGAAATATCCAAGTGGACGTGCAGACTTCCTTGAAGACTTAGACTGGATCTGTCCCAAGCTACGCAATTTCTGGAATAAAAGCCCATGATTTGGAGTACTGCAAATCAGTTCTTTCCTAAGGGAGACTTCCTCTGGTTTGTGTGATTTCAACAGATTAAATATCTATATTCAATAGATATTGAATAGAAGGACAAGACGTCCAACAAAACAGAAGACCAAAAGTTGAGAATTGCTCCCTAAATAACATGGGGCATGCTGTTGTCAGTTAAAAGGACATCAGCAATTATGACTACAGAAATGAGCACAGAGACAGTTTATATAATGTTGCATTTCTATAGCGCCTATCTTTATTACTTAATCTTCATTTTCTCCTTTAATAATAATCAGAGAATAAATGTTGCATTTACCACTGGGCTTGCCAAGACACGCGGTCTTGCAGTATATACACTAATGCTTCCAGAATCATCACCATCTAAGTAGTAGTATGTATGATCTTTGGGCACATATGCAATTCAGTTTCTTTACCCAGAGATTATGCTGCCCTCCATAGGCAACAAAATATGTACTGAATACCAACACTTTGGGATGGGAGGAAAGAAGTCTCACTGACCTTTTTAATAAATCTTTAATTTCTTGGGGGAAAAGACAGTAGCTTAAAAAAGAAAGAGTGAGAGACGTTGCTTTCCCCAGCCACACAACCACACAGAGGTATGGATTTTAAGCAAAGGCAGTAATTAAGACACTTCTTTTGGACTGAGTCCCATCTGCTGTTCCAGGTCAGTGATCTCTCCTGTTGGTCGTTTAGGTGAATGTCAGAAACAGCAATGGGGAGAGGTTTTGTTTGACTTGGTATTTTTTTTGGAAGAAAGGCAGAAATGAGGATGGACTGCTTTCACTTAGCAGCCTTTCCCCAAAAGAGGGTCCATAGCTCATAAAATCTCAGGAGTTTTCTTTTTCACCTCTAAACTCGGATACCTTCTTGACCTTTCTATTGACAGTTCAAGTCTCCTCTCTGGCTTTTGTGGATTTGTATACTAGGGCAGGAGTTCTGCATGGTTACAAAGAATCTAAGAAGTAAATGGTAAAACATTTAGGATTGCAATGGCAAAAACCTTTGTAATGGAATGCAACTAGTGTACACCCTCTGCAGTCAATGGGAAAATGAAACCTCTACAGAACAATGCAATCTATCCCTAGCACAAGTGGGATAAGCCTTGCTAGAGGTCTCTCTCTCTCTTTATTAACTGTAAGACAAACCTAGACAAATAGCTTTGGTGGAAAAGGTTTTTCTTTTCATAATGTTTCACCAGAACTTGCAAACGCATCACATTTTCTGAGTTTTGCTTACTAAAATACAGTGTTGACCCAAAAGTTTGTTATTTAACATGTTACCCAGGTGAGGAAAGGTCAAATACAAAAAAAAGAGGAATTTGATGTCTGAAAAAATAATTAATGTTCATGTTCACAAAAAATAGTTGCCAAATGGAGAGGCATAAAACTTACTGCAAAAGCTACATAAGTGTTGTGTACAGGCTCAGGCTATAAAACTTAGTAGCTGTATTAGTGAAAGGTAAAGATGTCAGAACAATTGAATGAGATGTAGTAAATATTCATGCCTACGGAGAGACTCAAGGAAGTAAATCTAAGCTTATTTTGCTGAAGGAATTTTCTCTGAGACACCTGGTTGGTTGACATCTCAAATAATATCAATTGTTTACACGATGCCCATAAAACACAAGAACCTGGAAGTATAAACTTTTTGCAGAAGTTCCTTACACTACTAATGAAATGAAAAGCATAATCCGGAAACGTATTTTCAGAACTCTTTTAGTCTACTTAAAATGATTGCAATCAGGATTTCTCTTCATATGCAGCTATCTGGTATTAAAAGATTGGTTTATTCCACCATTTTCTTCAGTTTTATAATGGATTACATGGGAAGCAGATCTGGGAAATACGTACCCAGCATACAAGTGCCAAGCAGTGATCATGATACGAGCACGATTAGGCTGCAGTCCTACATAAATCATGGTAGTGACAAAAACTCCCATGATAACAGTCTATAAACAAGATAAGTTCTCTGCTGCAGAAGAAATGGTTTTACATTTTCTACAATGAGTGAACAAAGATTTCCATATGGATAATTACCATAAAGCTGACTGAAGTTTGTGCAAAATAAATTACTCAAAAATTCCTGTCACTTTGTCAGATGAAAGGCAGTATGAAAATGGAATTAACCATAAAGATAATTCTATCACAGCATTTAAGAACAAAATACTAAATTATTTTTAATGTCTAATTGTGTTGTTGACTGTCTTAATTGCTAAGGAATTCAGAGATCAGCAAGATGGCTTCTGCAGAAGTGTCCTATCTCATTAACTACAACAGCAAATTGAAGCGCGTTTCCCAAGTTCTACTTGTAGCTAAAATGACTCATCATATTAAAGTTTTCTATATTGCCATCAGTGTATTCATTCTTTCTATAATTAAGGAAGCAATTAAAGGGTTGATTGAAAAGGACATATTTGTTTCCTGTCATCACTGATGCTTAAAACCTTAGAAATATAAAAATATTGATGAAAGTCCTTTGTCACTACAGAGCCAAAAGGGCAATAATCCATTTCTGTTTCATTATTTTAAAGACATGAAACTGCATTAAAAATATTTGCAAATGTAAAATGTATACTACAATTAAAAATTTTGAACTTTATATAATCATTTGCAAATTACAATGTCAAATTCAGGAGATAGCACTCTCTTTACAAACTAATGGAAAATGAGAATGACTTCCTGCTAATTGTTCAATTATGTCATTCTTTTGATTTCAAATATTCCAGATATTTTAATTTCAATTACTTTTCTCCATCTGTCAAGAGAGTTTCAGCGTCACAGAAGGAATATCATTAGGTCAACATTAAATACATGAAAATTCTGAGGTATAGCCCCCCCAAAATTATTGATGTCTATACATTTCAATTAAAAGAAACCAGAAGAACAAAACTTCAGCATATTTTCCAACATATTAAAAGTTACTTTAGTATTTTAGCTGTATATTCGCCTGTTGAAATAATTTAATTTTTTAAGGCAATGCAAAGGCACTTCTCATGGATGGATATTGTATCTCAGTAAAAAAGGTTCTTTTATGATGCAGTCTTAAAATTAGAATAGTCTGATCTGGTGTGTGATTAAATTTATAACATAATGTATTCTGCTGAAGGGTAAATTATTGATGACGCTATCCTTAGTCATAAATGTATATCTTGTATATCTTTTCTAAAAATATCACAGCAAAGATGAAAAAGGGAATGAAATTTCATTTTTATTTATTACTTCTCATATACTTTCAAATTATTTTCCAGTAAACAAATTACTGAAGGCCAATTCATCTAAAACATTCTGGACTTTCCAGAAAAGAGTAACAGTAGTGAAAGGCTTGAAACATGACAAAAGATCTGGATGCAGATAGAGGAATTTTAAGAGAAACATCATGTATTGTTAAATTCCACAGAGCATTTGATCTTGCTTCCACCATTGAATATGAATGTGCTATGATGCCCTTTCATGCAAAGTTTTCTTTCATTTCAAAGTTTCTTAAAACTTACAGGATATGTTAGGTACACTCCTGACTCGGCTGTGTCAAGAAAATAGGTATTTTCCTTTTGCGGGTGTGCTAGGATAGGTTAGGAGATCTGCTGAACACCAATTTGGTTGTGAATTTCCAAATAAATTTAGTTTTAATTCAACATGCACATTATTTCCTTAATTAATTTCTGAAAGCAAAAACTTAACTATATAGAAACTGCTCGACATAATTTAAGAGAGCAAACTGGAATATCACAAATGGATTGTACATTCAAAGACGGTAGAAATATATGTTCAGAGTAGAAATAAATGCAGTTTTGCTAGCATCCCCTTTAAAGTATTGTGCCTTGGTTTTATGTGTTGTCTTTCTGACGAAAGAGAAAAGATGGCTGCTTTCTACTTTTCTATCTCCCATTCAAAATCTGCAAAAAAAAAATATCACAAAGATGATTAACAATCACCAGATTTTTAAAACAACAGTTAATTATTTTATTTGTCTTTTGCAGCCAGCACAATCTGTGATCCTGCTTGCTGCCCCATGGGCTTGACACTTATTTTGTTACTGCTTCTTTGTGAAAAATAAGGTGTTCAGGTAGCAACCCTACTCCAGTATTGTTATTTGAAGTTTTGCTGTAAAATAGCAAGAGCTGGCAACAATGCGGTACAAACACAGCATGAGATTTTATGAGAGCTGAATCTTGATGGGGGAAGATATATAAGTCGTGAAAGATGTCCCAAAGGACTGAATGTTTTTCTGTGTTTTTTTCCCAAATGTGGAATGAAATCCTAAAGCATTTGTTTCTAAAATCTCTGCTATAAACTCTCCCATCCCTATAATCTCGTCAGCTCTGGGGCAACAGAATCTCTAAGGTCAGCCTTGCTGTTAACTACAACGCTTATATTTCTCCTCTATTTCATGGCAGTAGAAAGGAATGGATGATTTATTTTTAGCGAGTTGCTCAACCCTACACAAGGAACTCAGTAAGTGACTTTTTTTTTCTTTAAACTGATAGGATTGCCAGCGATAGCACTGCTCACAGTAATATTAACTACATCTATAAACTCCAGCATCACTTCTCTTGGCTCAGCCAAAGTCATATGTTCTTCAATTTTTCTTTGTGATATTTCAGGCTCTTTTTTCCACAACATGTTGAGTAATGTGCGAGATAAACTGGCATGTGTTATGAGACCAGTACAGCATGCGTGGGTGAATTAGTTACATTATCAGTATAAATGACAAAAAAGTCTTCTGACCGATAACATATGTTTGGGTGAGAAGAGAGAGATGCAAGAGAAAGCAGTAATGACATGATACTGCTATTCTGTCTTAAAACAGATGTTTCTTTTAATAAAACAAGAATAGTAATAACAACAACAAAAAAGTTGTTTAGTGTTCAGTATTCTTTTCTTTAAAAAAAAATGTTGGTTTCTTAAGGAAATTAAAACTTTGTAACGGAAGGGTCTCTTCTCCATTCCCTGACCAAGCAATTTAAATTTTCATCTGCCTTACCTTAAGTGGAATTTACTTGCTTAAATCTGCTCTGATTGAAGAATCGATACTACAGTATTCATATCAGAAGTCTCTCTTTCCACAAATAAATCTTCAAACAGAAAATAAAAATCTGTAAAACCAGAAACAATATTAAAGCAGAACCAGAAAATGATGTGGTGGATGCTTTAAGCAACGTTACAGTGAGGATGCCATTAAAAAGTTTTGTGAATATACAGATGATTTTTAAGATGCACTTGCCTAAAATAATATTCCATAAAAAGGAAATAGAAAGTAAGCTTTATTGTCTATGGAAATCACTCTTTAAAAGGTTCTTTCAATTGCAATATATTGAAGCATGTCTGTAAATGCTGACTGCAGTAGTAAGTTCATTTTACAGCCAGCACATGGGAGCTGGAAGTGTTGATCCCAGGCAGCTGAGAATGGCAAGGCTATTTGTTAAATCACCAAGCCGGCACCTTTGCGCTTTCTCCCTTCCTGTCTCGCAGATTTGCAGGAAGGTTTACATAAACAGTCCGGAAACCATTTCACTATCATTCCTCAAACCTCTCTGTAAAACAGCCTTTTGCCATAATGCCTCCACAGGGCACGATGGAAATCAAGCTCCTGTTCTGCGGGGCTGCTGGCCACGGGGATGCACGGCACGGGGCCTTCTGCACGGGGCCGCTCCTTCTGCACGTGGGACAGGTCATAGCCCACAGCAGCCTCTCCGTCTCCAGCGGGAGGGCAGAGCAGATGGCTTGGATGGCAAGGTAGGTGCCTCGGTTAGAGGTGCGACACCCCGTCCCCCAACTCTACCTCTGTTCCTCTGCTCTGCCCCATCCGTGTCCCCTCACCCCCTTCCGTTCTCTGCTTGAGCTATGAGTCGCTTGGGATGGGCTCGTCTCTTCTGGCTCCTGCACGCTTGCACCTCAGCTACTGCTCTTCTGCAGTTTAGTAGTAACGAGTATGACAAACACAGGTGTCCTCTTGGCTTTGCTAATTGCTACGAGATGGGACCTGTTGGAGAGCAGCACCCAGTGCTCACTGGGAGTCCACTCACCCCTCCATCGCGGGGGCCCCGCTCATCATCCACCAGTGCGATACTGGTGGAGCCGCGGCCGTGGCAGTGAGGTAGGCAGAGGCTGTGCATGGAGCAAGGCACTGCAAAAGACAAGAAAGGTGATGTTTCACTGGGCGGCAGAGGCTTTCAGCGGGTAGTTCTTGGGGTCGCCTGTTACTGGCGGAGATTCACAGAGTCCACGTGGGACTCCTGATTTTTCCTCTTTTCCTCCCACCAGGTTTGAGGTTTAAGTAAATGAATAAACTATAAATGGCAAAGGAAAGAGCCAGGAGAGGGTTCTGGCTGTCATGATGCACATCCAGAATGCTTTTGGCTCCAGCTGTGTTCCGTTTATACTAACAAATGAAAATACAAAGCCGTATTTGTGCAAAAAATACTAAAGAGCTGCTCTGTCAGAAAATTATTCTCATAAACATCACTGTTTATATTATATTCTTTCTCTACATAATTTACAATATAATCTCAGCAGAATGTTTCCTGTATGAGGTAAAAAATTTATTTTTTAATTATTTTTATGGCACCAACAAAAGGAAAAAAGAAAAGTACATAGCTGTCATCAGATATTATTCCATTGCCTCCCAGACTCATTGAACAGCAATACAGTCTATTCATATGTTAATTATTTATATTGAAAGACTCCACCATGTACAAACACAAACTTTTTAATAAAGTAGGCTGAAAAGTGTTATTTATATTTTGGCATCAAAATAACTGGCCTAATTTTTAGATGTGAGAAATATCTCCACTATTACTGACATGAAGAGTGCAAACAAACTTCAGCTGGTAGATCTAAATGCTGGACAAGGTCTGATTCTGATACAGCAGGCTAAAATCATATTCAGCCTCCAGTTCACTAAAACAGCTTTTTGGTTGACTGGATAATAAAATTCAGTAATACATATGTGCCAAAGTTAGGTTATTTATTATTATATTCAGTTCTCTTCAATATCTCCATATATTTTTTTTTTTCAGTGTAAGGCATATTGTTTGAATAAATGTTTTGCTACTACATTGAAGAATTTTTAAATCAGACTTTTTGGAACCAAGGAGACACCTAAAATGTCTTTGTGAAATGATCCGTTATCTGGGTATTCCTGTTGAAAACATAAGCCATGAAACAGTTAGCAGCTTCCTATTTAAATTGCTGTTGTCAGACTTCAGAGTTAGTATCTGCGATGAAAAAGTGGAGACTTAGTTCATCCAGTTCACGTCCCAGAAACTCTGCTTGCAGCCTTGAGATCTGTAATGCAGGTTTTCCGTGACTGAACCATTCCTGTGGGCTCCCACGTGGACAAGAGTTCGCCCTGTGTTTTTGTTTCGGGCACAGTGATAAGCAACAGGCAGTTTAGGTAACCTGCCATTTGCAGTCTTGATCTAAACGGAGCCCAATTCTTCCTCTGGAGGCATAATGATTATTTACCTTAAGCTACTTTTTCTGAAAAAAAAAAAATAGCTTGCGTAGGCCAAATATGTATAATGTTTACTGTGTTTTACTAACAGTAACTATCCTCCTTAAAAAAAAAAAAAAATTACTCCAAGCTGAAAGCCCTCCTCATTTTAAAATAACACTAAGCTAGTTTACATAGAGACTTTACAATCACATTATTTTTCAATAACTTATTTTCATTGATCAGTCTAACAGTTTGACATGTTATTTATGGGCTACTGTGATGAATCACATCCGTTTCCAAGGTAAAGTAAGCAAATTCTCTGTTTATAGGATTAAAGTTGAAGGTCAAACTTTGATTATATTTTCTATTCTACTACAGCAATATAAAGCAAGGCCTTTAGACTTCAGAATTGGCAACCAGTCATATGAGATGCTTTTATACTTAAGAATTGACCACAAATCTTGAGTAAATCATAATTAACATCCAAGAGGCAGGAAACCTAGCAGATGACTGTGACAGACTTTAAGAGAAATTTATTTTGTGTTTTGAATATGCATTTTAATTTTATTCTTTTTTACCTTGCAAAGAGGATTTATTTATTTTTAATCTGTTTTAAGAAAAGACTTTATGTCTACCGGAGTGTGAGGGCTGGGAAAACACTAACCTTCAATGCTTATGGTGTCATGTGGTATTTATCTAACTCACTGGCCCACTGCTGTTGAACTTCTACCAGTGTATATTTATCAGTAAGCCATTGGCAGGTGCAAGTGAAATTTGCCGCGTCCAGAAATGTAATGTATAAACAACATTTAACCCCCTTTTTTAGCAACACATTATTAAAGTCTGAGTTGGGATCTGGGAGCTGCCGAAGTACTGGCAACCTTAAATTGTAAAGGATGTTGTTGTGCAATGTAATAATGAAAAGTAATTACCCGAATGCTCTTCACTCGAAACACACACAATGCCCGGCATGCTCACATAGCCAAAGGGAGGGGGAGGAGATGGGGGAACCATTTGTGTTAAAAGATAAATGTGTGCCGATGAGAATCTCATCCAAAATATCTCCACTAAATTATTTAACAAAAGAAGCATGAAAGGGAAGATCGCGAAGTGTATGATTTCAAGTGAGGCGTGGAAAGGTTGCTTAGGAGGCTTCTTGTGAAGCAACGCAAGGATTGTTGCATTTAGATTAGAGGTACTGACCTTGCTTCACCACCCAGCTTTATAAACCTGTCTCTACTGTGCATGGTTTTTTTTGTGTTGGGAGGATTTATGTCAAATCATTTGTTATCGCATACATTGTTGTGCCAAGACTTTGCAAATCCTGGCCTGCAACTGCAGCCGTCCTTTTAGGTCAGGATTAGGGAAAAATTTTGCAGCATCCAAGGGAAACAGGCAGGATTCTTCCTTCAGACTAGAACTTTTCTTTAGAGATGTCTGAATCACGCTTAAAGATTTTTGCACAGGGAGGCTTTGCAGACTCCCTCCCTTACAAGCGTGGGAGGGGGAAGAAGCTCCCATTCACACAGGAGCATCCCCAGTCCACAGGACTTTGTGGTGATGGGTATGTCCAGGGACCTGTCCTGGGACTAATGACTGACCTTCAGAAGAAGGGGTTAGTGCAGAAAGACAGAACCATAGGCTGTGCCGTGGCCCCACGAGTGAGGCTGTGCAAACTTTGCTGTCTGTAACTACTACTACCATAAATCTAGGGATCTCTCTAGTCCAAATTCTGGAATCCATGCTGGCCTTTTTTAGCTGTCCTGGCACTCTCCAATGAATGAAAAGGGCTGAATCAACTGAGGAGACTGAGCTGCCTCCTGGGTGTTATAGCTTTAGCTGTATCAGGGTAGGGATGAAGAAGAGCTGAAAGCATGCTCGGGAAGTCTGGCGGAGCTGACTGCCCTCAGGAGATCCAGGCTGGATGTGGAGCTCTAGCACAGTCCTGGAGAGCTGGCTAGTGACACAGGATTTCTTAGCTTTGAAGACCCAGAGTGTGCCTTTGAGCTCAGCTCCGAGCAAAAGGAAATATATAAATGCCCCAGTGCAGGAAAAGCTTCCGGAAGCACAAACTCTGAAACAGTTTATCTCAGAGACACAATTTGTGCCATAGCCCATACCTACAGATTGCTGCATCCCTCTATGCAAACGGCTTGGCTGGAACAGCAAGTTCACCGTAAAGACAGAATGAAGGTTTTATCTGTTTCCTTCCCTGAGTATTTGCCGCCTTAGACAGGGGCAAATTAACACCCCGTAGTGAAGCCAAAAGTGAGTTTTGTGGTAAGGGAGCAGCTGGACCTCACGCAGCTTCTGCCAGCCACCCCGTGGATGCCTCCTGCCATCAGCTACACACTCAGTTTAGCATGGCTTGATCCAGAGTTTATGCAGCTTGAATGAGAGGCAAAGTGGAGCCCCTGCTCTCCTTTATTCTCAGGCAGAGATACGGAGTGTCACACACAGCCTTGTCCTTACTGAGTAAAATTTTGCACTCTCTTCAGCAGTTTGCTATTTACCTCTAAGTCACAGCACCACACCGATTAAATTATTCCATCTTTGACTTAGCACACAAAAGCATTTCTTTTGTAAAGTAGGTCTTCAGCTTTGAAGTTTAGTGCAATTAAAACTAAATACTGCTACTTAGTAACCCAGTGCCTCAGCTCATTACCCAAATGAATTCCGTCGTCACAACTTAGGACCACTCACATGAGCAAGAATTTTCAGGATCGGACTCCATATTCATGAAGGAAAAGGCTGCTTTTTTTCCTAAGTTGCAAACAGCAGATGGATCACAACAGGACCCTTACGCAGCATAAAGGTGAGCAAATAGATAATGATTTACAGGGTCAGAATCCTCCCGAACGCACGGTTTGCACTTCACCGATTTCCGCTAACAAGGATTAAGCTGTGCACAGTTTTCTTGTGTGCTGTGACTTTTGACAACAATAAAATGTTCCCTATTGCCATATGACACAGCCAAGTCCAGATGTGCTATTTTGGTTTGAGATGGTTAAACTTTTTTTGTTACTATGGAGATTATCTACTGAATGGTTTACTTACCGCCCCTAAGCTGTCATCGCGTACTGTTTAATTTATAAAGCCGGTCCAAATCTCTGTGGAAAAAAAAGTCACCAATATTTCTCACAACTTTCTTTGATTTATTTTTCAGTGTCAGCCAAGACATAACATTTATTATGATTCACCTTAGCATGATGACATTTCATTTTTCTTACTGAAGAAGATGTTCCTGAAAAAGGAGATCAAAATCTCCTTAGCCTTCTGGATATCACATAATAAATGAGGGGGTCTGTTTTTCCTCAGTGCCTCAATAGGAAGAAGTGTTTATGTTTCAGGACCAAGCCCCCACAGAATATTTACAAAATTTGTTGCGAGGTGTTGAGCCATAAATCTGAAGTTCGAAACCTACATCAAATAGAAATGAAGACCTATAAAACACAGTGTAAAACAAAAAGTCAGAAGAAAAAAATGTAAATATTTTTAAGAATTATTGAAATCCTTAAGTGTCTTCCCCATAAATAACACATAAAATTTATTTTATCAAATGGACTTTGGTGCTAACATTCTAAATATTATAAATGAATTAAATACTTTCATTGCAGTGTGCTAAAATAAAAAAGTCAAACATTCTAGGGTTGCTATAGATAGCCAACCAAAGCCCATTACACTCTTCCTTGAGCGAGAAAGAGAGAGAGACTTAAAATAGCATCTGCTTTACATAAGAAATTGTTACCAGAAGCTAAAATCCTAAACTGAAAGTTACTTTGAATTTCATTATGGTAAATGAATATGAATTTATTTTATTAAGGGGAAAAATGTGTTCCAGAAAGCTCACGGAAAACAAGCCACAGTAAGATATGATAAAAAAAAAAAATAGCCAGATGATCTTGCCATTCAGTAATTAGACTACAGTTCCTTAGAAAACAGCATCACCCTCATGATCATTTCATAATAACACTCGCTTTATCTCACCCCATGATCTGTAAGGCATACTAGAGGTTGCCTCTGGGAAGACTGAGAAAAGTGTCCTGATACATTTATATATAACTGGTATTTGTTGAAGTGTGCGTATTTACTCTTCTGTATTTTTATTTATTAGCATTAAGAAATTGATATTATTTAAATTTATATTGAAACAGAATAGAATAATTATCATCCTATACTAAACACCGTATGCAGAGGGAAACAGAGTCTCGGAGGCTTTTCTATTCTGGGGCTCAGATCACTTCTCAAGTCATATAACGGCAGATGTCATAGGGGTCATACAGAGGTCTCCACTCTGATACTAGCTTTAAGGAGACCCTCTGTGGGAACACCCATGTCGGAAGATTGCGGGCTTTAAAAACATGTAGCCTAGCCCAACTGCCAGGACAAGAGCAGTTAGACAACATCAACTTCTTACAGAATAGTTTCTGGTTGTCAAGGAAAGGTATTCTACAAAACAGAGATTTCATTGCTGCAACCATGTTCGTGCACATGAGTGTGAGGTGTCACTGCCTCACGCGCCTTAGAAGCATAAAGCTGTTTCATTTCCCCAACTTTATGTTTTCTCAGTAAGTCCTGTATCTGAACACTTCCATCCCTTGCTTCTACTCAGTCATATTCCTCTCTTACTTCGTGCTTTCCCTCCTGCACACAGCGTGTCAAACAACTGCTTATTCCCCTGGATTTTAAACTAGTGACTGGGAAGCTTGCTAGATGGGGCTGGCTGGCCACATAGTACTGGCTATTCAGTGACTTTACACAACTAAAATCTTGCTGTGGATTTAGGGTATTTTTTACCGGGTGATTTTTAGCCAGGCTATTCCCTGTTCCAGTCTCCAATGCCATTGCACAAGTACATGTGTCACCAGCGGAGAGGTGAGAAGGTGGAAATAAGAGGCTGGAAGAATGGGGGGCCAGGAACTTTTTACAGCAGCAGCAGCAGCTTCAGTTCGCATCCTGTTACAGCTTCACTCAACCTCCCTCGCACAGGACTGTGCTCAGGCCTATGTGCCTCCAGCTGCAGCTGCTATTGTTTCCGGCTATTTCACAACTAGACACTTAATTGTGCCTTTCATTTCACCTGAAGGAAGGAGATTTAACACATCTGTTGGTCTTAACCTGTTCTGTGGCTTGCTCGCAGTTCAAGGGTTCATGTGGTGGCTGTCTTAACCACTGGCAGGGCAGCAACACAAAGGCTCTACAGTGAATGGAGGAGTTGTTTTTAATTAAATAAATATGTATTTCATTGTCTCAGCTGATCCTGAGGATCTGTATCAGGAGACAACATCTAACATGCCCAAAACACGTATCTCCCACTTCTGCCATATGAGTCACGGGTCGGAGCCACCAAATGGGAACTGCCTTGTGTGTGCTCCCCACTGGGACTGCACAGGTAGGAACTGGGAAGCCCTGGGCATGTTGGGCAGCTGGGGTAGACAGCCAGGTCATGCTTGGAGCGCTGGTGGGTTAGGAAGGTTACAACAATCCACGAAGAGAAAATAGGGAATAAGCACCAGAAAACTGTAATTAGAGCTTAAAAGTAGAAAAAAACCAAACAGTCAAGGGAATGAAATAGTGCCCCCCCCCTGCAGACTGTGGTGGCTCCGCCGGGCAGCCGAGCCTGGTGGTGCTGGAGCCGAGGGTCTCCCCCAGCGCGGTGCCACCCCTCGGTGGGGCTGGATTGCCCTCTGAGCTCTCTGGCTCTCAGCACAGAGATCCCTGCACCTGACTCGCTTCTGCGGTGCAGATTGACCCTAACGCTCTTGTACGTCACTCCGGGAATGAAATACAGATACATCCAGATTAAGGCTTGTTCATACTGCCAGTGTGGGATAAAGCTTTACTTTCCCTGATACGCGCACACTCACACACCACAGATACACATGCAGTCCTTCCACCAGCTCAAGTTATCCTCATTTTACTCACTGAAAGCCAACCTCATACAAGTTACCCTGCTGTAACCATGTATGCTTCATCTCTCTGCCTCTGATCAACGTATATCGTGCATGTAACTTGTGCCGCCATTTATGTCACAGCTGAATTTGGCCCCGAAATGTCATTAGACTGGTGGGTTTTTTTACCTTCCACATTTGTCCAAAGATCTTTGGTAACAGTATAAATCACAGCCAAAGCTGAATGCTAATCTCCTGAATTTTGAAAGCACAACAGGGAAAGTCAACCTCTGAATACATCTGAAACACAAGCACTCGGGATACAAACATTCAAAGGAAATAACAAAGAAAGCCCTGCCATTTCTACAGTCAAATAATAGCACTAGTGCTGAACAGAGAACAATTTTAGAGAACAAAAAGGTAGCAAGATTAAAAATATACCTGATTAAAAGGGACTCTTTGTTTTGCCAAATGCTTGGTCTTTTGTTAGAAACAGAGAATTCCCTTCAATCGTGTGGGTCGAAATTTATGGGAACAAAATCAACAGAAAGTGTAGGACATGATTTTCTGCAATGGGTGGCCAAGCAGTTATTTATCTGCAGTGCGGCGACAATGGAGACTTGGTTTCTATTTGCTGATGTGTGAATTACAAACCAGGGGGGAAAAAAACCTGCAATGATCTCACTCGGGTGCACCTCAGTCCAAAACTGAGGAATACCTAAAACACAATTTATTTACAAACAGGTCCTTCCTTTTTGTACAGCTCATGCTGTTCCAAGTGAATGGCTATGTCCTACAGCTAAGTATGATGTCACATCTCTAGTCATCCCTTCTCCATTTAGTCACATGGTGAAATTAAAATTGCATCTAGACCAGTGCACACAAAACCAGACCTATTTCCAGAATTACGTTGCAAAATTAAGAGTTTAATTGCTTGGCAAAGCAAGCTTCTCACTCATTTATTTATCTTTTTAGTCAATGAGGATACATTCTCCTACACATAATCAAAAAAATATATCCAAACAACATTAGCTCCTAGGAAAAAGAACTGAAAAGCCGTCCCTGGTGACAAGTGATAGTAAGCAGGGAAAAAGGGTTCAGACAAAATAGGAAAGATCATATTTTCAGCTAATCTGACCATCAAAAAACACTGGTATATCTTTTCACTTGGTAAGTGTCAGAAATCTTGGTGTTCACAGTGTTTCACATGGCCTGCCTCCCAAGCGATGGAGAACACTGCCCGGTGCCCCAGACCACAGCTCCAGCCTTGGAGCTGACCTCCACCTGCACTGTGCCAAGATCTGCGAGGGATGCCCGCTCGCTGCCTGGTGTACCCAGGAACACCAAATCCCACTCCAGCCCTCTTCTGGCCTCTGCGTGTGGCACAGGATGCGACAGCTCCCAAGCATCATGGGCCCAGGCTCAAGTATCGCGGCAGCTGGACAGCCCAAATCACAAAATAGCCCTTTGCAATGATTGGGGCAATAGGGCTTGATTCTCAATTCACTTACATCAGACTTGCCCCAGTAGAGCTGCATGGACTTCTACTGAGCTATTATTGATTTACCCCGATGTAATTAGGAAGCAGCTTTTCTCAGTTACCTTCCAAGTTAAGGGGGTTGCCCTGGCAGAGCAATATGAGTAAGAGTGCATCAGCTACCTGTCCACAGCTGAGCTAAACCCTATCACTGTCATCTGTTTTTTATTCTTCCCAAGTCTTCAAATCATAATTTAAAAAGGATACAAAAAGGTACCGTTAAGCATCCAGCCCTGCCAGCTGATCAGTCCCTTTCTAACGCTCTCCACCCATGATCAAAAACAGTTACGTGGCATGGAGCGTGAAGACAACGCTGCTGAGGTTTACCTGACTGATTTACAGGCAATCAAATGTAGACACCGATGATCCCCCTACATCTCAGTCCTTCACTCTTCTCTCTTAGCACTAGTAGAGCTACTGATGTGGTACGTTGGCACAACAGGCTGTTTAATAGAGATTTGTGAGAATCAGTTCAAAGTATTTATGTGTGTGGGGGGTGTGTGTGTGTGTGTGCACGCATGTGTGTATACACAGGTGAGACTGAGAAAAAGAGGATTTTACAGAGCTAAGAGTATGGACCAGTTCACTTTTACTTGAAACTGTACTCTTCCCTCTGTGCGCTGAGGCTTTCTTCCCTGGCATAGTTGGCCATGGCAGCCTGGGAAATCCATAAAGATTTAAGGGACAAGAGGAGATGGTAGGACAAAGAATAACATTTGCCAAAGAACTACTGGAAAATATTGCTTGGTAAAAGAAACTATGTTATGTCAAGATTCCCTGCCTTCTTTCTGATCAGTGCTTTTCATCATACCCATTTTTTTTATAACACTTCTTTTTTCTCTCTTTCTTTTCTCTCCCATTTCTCTATTTTTTTCCGAGCTTTACCTCAGAAGTTTAATCTAATCTGTGAAGTTTTAGTTAATTCTGCTGCACTTAAAGCTCAGGTGCAGTGGTGCTCCTAGCACCAGAGTCACAAATAAACAAACAAAAAATAGGAGGCAGGGTTTCCTGCTTATGAAAGAAACACCAAGCAGGAACCAGCTTTCTGGTTCCAGGTTTGAATAGTGTCTGGCACAACAGGGTTTGACCTCTGACAGAATCAGCAGGAACAGCTGCAATAATATTCAAAACACAATCTGCCAATTAATTATTCTCTAAAAGCCACTCCACTTGTCCATGACCACTCTGGAATCTATGCACTGTATGGGGCTGGTCTTCGGCTAACGTGAGCAAAAATAGCTCTTCTATCATGATGACAAATTCATCGGTAAAGGATCCTGCAGCCTGACTTTGTCCTATCTACAGACAATTGTGCCCAGACATTCCCTGTGTTGGTAATTTTAAATTACCCTTATCGAGCAGCAGGTTCTGCTCTTTATATTTTGATATTCAATATCATATTCATTTTCTCAGCCCCAGAGTTCCCAATACAAGGCATGTGCCATTCTGAAGTGTCATGGATGTAAGCAGGAATTCAAGCACTTCACTGATGACACAAAAGAGCTTTAAAATGGGTATTAGTCCACACCAGAGTGGATGCATTCTGGAATCCACTGCATGCCTGTCTGGAGTGTCTTAGATACATTTTTCAAACATTGTGATATATAAACAAAACAAAAAATAGTGGAAAAGACTAAGAAAAAGTGCCTGCTGCTTACTGCAGGGTAAAATCCAAGATTGTATTAAATAGTAGAGATTTATAATTTTACCTTTTCACCCCTATAAACTGAATCTGTCATTATTTTAATTTGGTTTCAATTTTGTTACTTTGAAAAGGTGTTTAAAAGTTAGTAGAAATATCTATGATAAAAAGCTCCAATGAAAAATTAAGAAACCTTAAAATAGAGGAAATCAATTCAGAGCCCTCCATGTTAATCTTTAAACATATTTCATAAGAAATTTGGGGATCCAGAAAACAGGATTCAAGATAATAATAACCTTCATTCCAGAAGCACGAATTTATGCTGGAACTGCATAATGTTTTGAACTGCACATGCACACAGAGAGGCGCAACGACCCCCAAACTGTCGCTGTCTCCTACTGGCCAGCCCATGAATACGTTTGGCACCTACCTAGTGTAAGACCCTCTATTTCAGAACAAAGAATGACCAGAATGATGCAAGCTATTTGTTTTACTAAGAACGTCAGGGATTTAATATGAAAATAATAGTTTGAGAGTGTATCACTTAGAAGAAACACAACAATGCAAAGAACTGAAATACAAGAACGAAAGGAACATAGGTCTTGACGTTAGGGTAAGATTTGTTCTTCTCAGACTATTTGGATTCCCAGATCAAGTTTATGAACTTTTGATCTGAAAGCAATCTCTGAAGACTGTGGAAAAGAAGGCTTGTTGGGAACTGGGAGAAGATTTTGCATAAATTGCTTGTATGCCAGTTTGTTTGAATGATCTAAGTTCAGAGGTGATAGGCTGGCAAACCAAGAGGACTGAGATACCGTCTTCAACACTGATATCTCCTAATTCTACCCTCAGCTCTTTGCCCCAACTACGTCTAATTAAGTGGCTGATGCAGACTAAACTGTTACCGTTAAAATCAGGGATTTTTGACATAATAATAACTTTGGTGCCCGATATGCAGAGATGAAAGACTAGGGAAATTAGCCCACCTAGCACTATAAGAAGACAGGTTTTAATGTCCATTGAAAACAAACAAACAAACAAACAAGAAAACCTAAAAAACAACAACCAAACAAACAAAACCCCACCGGTGCATCTTCTCAGAGACAGATACCATACTGATGTGCTACAAATCACAAAACTGCTGCACAATACTGTGGTGCGTGCTCCGTGTGTGTGAACGAGAGACAGAGAGACTTCTTGGCCTTTGCCATGTTATTTCCACACTGTTACAAGGAGGAAACTCAGGAGCTGTTAGACGTTATCTCCGTGCAAGATGACTGTCACGTAAAAATGTGAACGTTACAAATTCACTGCTGTGAATTTTAAGCAGAGCGTCAATTTTCTGTAATTCATGAGCTGGATGCTAGTCAGCCTTTGAGTCATGCTTCGGGTAGCTGCTACAGGGTGGTAAAACAGCTTGCGAAGAGGCAGGCACAAGGCTGAACCTGATAGTACCCGAGAGCCCCACAGCAGCCCCTGGCAGTGTCCCTGGCAGAGCTGAAGGCAGTGACACTCCTCTGCGGCCGGCTGCGCTCAAGCTGCAGTGTTGCTTTCAGCTGGGCTGAGGCATGTTGTAATGCCTGGAGGTACAAACTGCAGGCATTTTCCCCACGCTGGAGAGCTAGGGAGACGCGCTTTGCTTTAAAGGCTACGGCCGCAGTTAAGCAAGGATTGTAAGGCATATGGTGCGTGTGGGCAGGAGATACGTGCTGAGGTGCAGGGAGCTCATAAACGTGTGTTTCTTACTTGCCTGCCATTAATCAAGGAAACCTTTTAAATTAATCGACCCGGTAAGCAAACTGAAGGGAAACTGTCTGCCAAGCGACCCAAAACCAGAGGGCAGCCCGGCACGGTGTCCGCGGAGCTGCCCGCCCGGCGGGCGCGGAGGAGCCCGGCGCGGTGCGAGCCCTGCCCGGGCAGCGCAGCCCGGCGCAGCCGCCCCCCCTCCGGCGGGAGTTACAACCCATTGATGCGTTTTGCTCCGCGCTCAGAGGCGTGGGTGTGATGTCTAAAATTATGCAGACTGGCATCTTTTCTCTTTTTTTTTTTCTCCCCTTTTTTTTTTTTTTATTTGTATACTAGTTTAAATGATTGGTAAAATGGGGAGGAGGGAACAATAGGACTTTGCGGCGCGGGGTGATACGCGGTGGAATAGGATTAAGAAGGCCAATAATTATATGGAAGAATCTTGTTTCCTAACCTCCTACGTGATGAAGTGTAAAGTGTAATTGTAAATTACAATTAGCCGGAGAATAAAGGTTTCCCCGGGAGCGAGGTGGAATTTCATCGTGGTGTATCGATGAATATTAAACCCGAGGGGCTTGGTCGGCACCACCGCAGGCGTTTTGCGGAGGGGCTGAGCCGCTGCTGCCGGGGGTGGCGGGGAGAGGGGTCGGGGGCAGCGCCGGCCGCGCAGCGGTGCGGAGAGGACCGGAGCGCAGCGGAGCGCGGCCGCTCCCTGCACGGCGGCGGTGGCGCCCGGGGCTCCGGTTCCGCCGCTGGCAGGAGAGGGGCAGCGGCTAATCGGATTGGGAAGGCTCCCGTAATCCCAGCCCGACCGGCGGCGGTGTCTCCCTCTCCAATATCACTAATGTCACTTCTATTGGCTGCATTAGACAGATGTTCAAAAGCTCCCTCTCGCTCGCTTGCTAAATCTGATCCCCCTGTAATACTTTCACTGCTATTAAATCCACATGCACCCACTCTTCTTTCCNCTTCTGGCGAACAGACAATGGGATTGCCCTCCCTCCCCATCTGGTTGTCTCCCACTGAACCCTGTCTCCTCCACAACCAAAAAAAAAAAGTAAAAAAACAAACACACACACACACACGAAGTCCAGCCAAACTAATACTGCCTGAGATGTGACTGCTGCTGGCTATTCAAGGGATTTGGTTCTCCGTTCAGAAAAGAGAGAATTATGAGACTTACCTCTTCGACGCACAATTGCAATTAGTGTTGGGATGCTCTAGATCCCCCTACATAAATGAGTAGATGGATAAACACACACACACATCTGTGTAGACAGATCAGATACACATTTTCGGCAGGTGCGTCTTCCCAGTTTGTTTATCCGGACCGAGCTGCCTTTTCCCCAACTCTCCTTTTAAAGAAGGTTAGGGAGCATCCAGTTGGACTAGCTTTTAACTTCTTATTCTTGTTCTTGATCAGTTTTCCGACACTCTTTCCTGCTTTACTTCTACTGTTCTTCCTTACTTTTTGCGGTGTTTTTTCGTTGTACTCGCCTTTCCCTCTTACAGGGTCACAATCCTCTTTGTAAGTGTGTGTTTTATTCCCCCCCTCCAGCTGTCCTTTTGTTGTTTTCTCTGACTAACCCGCAGAAATGAAACACATATGCAACTCTGTCTCCTTGCATTTTCAGATGTTTCTCTCACTATTGTCTGCTACAGCTCATTGAAAGTGCAAAGTGAAAACAGATGTATAAAAGATAAAAAATATATACATACACGCACCAAGACCATGGTGCAGAGAATAAATCTGGTAAATCCCATCAGAGAGAAAGAAAAACAGAGAGAGGGAGGGAGAAAGAGAAGGAAAAAGAAAGAGGCGAAGAGAAAGACGGAGGAAGAGAGTGGGAGAAAAGAAAAGAGAAAGAGAGAAAGAAAGAGAGAAAGAGAGAAAGAAAGGAGAGAAAGAAAGGAGGAGAGAAAGAAAGAGAGAAAGAAAGAGAGAGAGAGAAAAAGAAAGAAAGAAAGAAAGAAAGAAAGAGAAAGAAAGAAAGAAAGAAGGGAAGAAAGGAAGAAAAAAGAAAGATGCAATGTGCATCTCGGACTGCTAATTAGCACAAAAGGGCATTTTCATAAGATTTGATCATTTCCCTGTGCCCGGACAAGAAGAAATCAATGGTGTAGGAATCTATAAATCAGCCATCATGTCAGGACAAATCAAAATAATGCTTCTATTATTTCAATCAATAAACCATTTTTATACCTAACATCTGATCTACACAATGTGTTTGTGTTGGAAATTTGCAGAGCCGCTTTGCACAAAAACAAACCATTAACATACGTGTCAATCACATTTGAAACTGTTTGAAATGGCCGGAGATTTCAGCGCGGGGCTGACTTGAAAAATGCCGGGAGAAACAAAAATGCACGGGGCGACGTGGGGGGTGTGGGACGGATCGGGTTGAAAACACTTCCGAAAGTTTGTCTCTTCTGTATTCTTTCCTCCCCAAAAGCGCTGAACTTTGCAAGCGGTGGACTCCAGCGGGCGAGGGGGGGAGGAGGGGAGTTGAGTGGGGTGCCGGAGGGGACAGGCAGGACCCTGCCAGGTCCGTGCCCTGTGAGAGGTGTGTCCCCCCACCGAGCCTACAGAGGTCGGGCTGTGCGGAGGCCGGCAGCCCCTGTCCCCCCTGGCCCTCCCCGGCCCCCCGGCAGGTGCAGTCCCCAGCCCAGCACCGAGCCCCGCCGGGGCCGGGGCCGCGGCGGCGGAGCAGAGCAGCTCGGACCGGCTGTCGGAGGGAAGAGCAGCCTGATGCTCACGGGTTCTCTCCCTTCGGGCCAGGTCTGCTCAGCGCCTCCGCCGCTACCTGTCTGGAAACCTCTCCAAGCCCCAGACAGGGACGGGGAAGGTGCCAGATGGGTTTCCCCTACATCTTGCTGTACAGTGCTTCGCCTTGCTTGTTTGCAAATCCACCAAATAATTCATGCCAAACAACCATTTAGAAACCATTTTCTTTGTTTCTTTGAAACCCTACTGTACAGCTCCATCTGTCTGATATAAATGAATAATCCTTCTTGATACCATTCCTAATCCATTTCTTTACAGTCGAATTGGAAAGGGGGGTGGAGGTGGGATTAATCATCTTTAAAAATGGAAACCCCCAAACAGCCACAGATCCGGCGTATTTATTGCTCCAAATTAAACAGATGTCCCCCACCCGACCCCCCTCCCTTGTGGTTGGATTTAGGACAAACAGGGGCATTTCTCAGAACCAAAATCCCATGCAAAATTCTTTGGAGTTTAGAGCCTGGATTCGTTTTTGGTTGTTTTTTGTTGTTTTTTTTTTTGGGGGGGGGGGGGGGGGGGTGTTGTTGTTTGTTTGAGTTTTTTTTCCAAGTGCTAAGTAGCATCAGGCATAACTCGTATGTCTCAATCAAGAAGAGGAGGAAGAAGGAAAGCGATTTTAGCCCTGGCGGAGGGGGGCCAGTCCCGCGCTGGTATCTCCGCAGCGCTTCACCTCCCTTCCGTGCCCGGTCCCTCCCGGTTTGTTCCATGTCGCCGCGTTACAGCGGGCACGGGGCCGCTGTAATTCATTGTTTGTTTGGGAGGGAGCGAGGGGGAGGGAGTGAGGGGGAGAGCGAGTAGCAACTGGAAAGGTTGCAGATTTTTATTTTTTTTTTTCCCCCAGGAATGATAAACAGGGTGGGGAGGCTGTTTAGCTTGTAATATACATCCCCCAAGGTTTCTCCTTTGCTAGCTGCTTTTTTTTTTTCCCCATTTTTTTTTTTCCTTCCTGTAAGTGCTAATATTTTTTGACGATAATGATGATTTTCGTGCGCCTCTGGCAAGGCACCTCGGAACAAAGAACATTTGCACCTCTTCTCTTGGACAATCAGCGCCTGTTCACACCAGGCACTTTTGCTCTGCCCCTCTGCCAGCACCCCTGGGGTGTTGTTTTTCTTTTTTTTTTTTTTTTTAATANTTTTTTTAATATTGAAATTTCCAAATCGAATTGCTCCTTTCCTTCACTGCTATTTTCATAGATGTTTTATTTCCCGCCTTCCCCTCCCATTTTCAGATCAAACGAAAGCTTCCCTATCTTCCCGGGGTGGTGGTGATGGTGGGGGATTAGGATATTATTAGAAAGCCAGATTCCCACAGTCAAAAAGGAAGAGAATAGGGGGAAAAAAAAATATCTCAGGATTTAACGGAGCCGGGACTCTCTCGCAAAAGGCTGACGATGCCCGGGGACACCGGCGGGCAGCCCCGGGCGTCGTACCGCGACNCGAGGGCACACGCAGCCCCCCGGCGGGCACGCGTGGGTTGAGCCCCACCGCGCGTGGAGCCGTGGGCATCCTCCTCCGCGCCCGTCCCCGCCGCCCGCGCGTTTGGGCAGCACACATTTAGTTCTTCTCCCGAACACGGCAACAAAGGCGGAGAGAGAAGACGCCCAGCAGATGCTCACTTTTTTTAACTCAGAGATGATGCGAGTATGTTTTCGGCCGAAAAAAAAAACAAAACACCCAGCTATAATTAATGGATTCACTAAAACACTGATATTATTATTACTATTATTATTACTACTACTACTATTGAAACCCTGGGGCTGGGCTGTCCGGTTCCGAGCCGAGACCTAAACATTTCTTTCCGTTTCATAATTTCAAACCGGTTTAAGTGCTGCATCATCAGTTTTTTTCCTTTGTCTGCCCCAGTTGTAAATAATGGCTTTGAGATTAGCTAATTACGGCGCATTAATCACTGATAGAAAGGAAATAAATCAAAGCCGGGTTCGAATTTTCAAACTCACTAGTAGAGACGTGCATAGCAACTCTATCTGCAGCAGATAGGTGCTGTTTAAATTACTGAGGCTACAGAGTAAACCACATCCACGTCACTTTAAAAAATGAAGATTTTATTTATACATACCAGTTGTGCCGTTAAGTGGAGGTTTAGGGGAATTTTTTTCAGTCTAGTTTTGTAAAAATGAGTTCCTACAGTGGTGCAGTCTGAAGCCAGCAATGTTCACATGTCGAATTAACAAACTTCTTGTAATAAAAGCAGAATATGGAGGACACAAACAGAGAGATGTAAAAGAGAGAGAAAGAGAGAAGATATGCAGATAAAAGTCTTGTCAAAAAGACCCATTATACTATTTTTCCTGCGACTACATTACACAGAACTCTGTAACAACAGTCATGTTAGATGCTGTATTTTTAAGGATTTCACTAGCCCTCACATCCTTCCTGCTGTCCTCCCCGCAGCAGAGTGCATTTTGTAGTCACGTCCTATCAGTATTTTGAAGCATTTATCTTCGGGGGTGGGGGTTAGATAAGTATACGCCAGAAAGCAACAAGCCAGCTTCTAGGGGAAGAAATCATGTAGGTCTTCAAAAAAAAGTAGAGCCTGCAGACGAAAATTCGGGAGTCCCAGCCAGGAGACCTAGAAACCCCCTACAGACACAGACGGACGGACACACTCCACCCCAAAAAGCACTCCTCCACCTGGAAGGAGGCAGCGCCCACCCCCGCCCGGGGGGTCCCCAGCCCGCAGCCAGCCTTGCCCTCCGTCCCCCGCGACCTCTCCTCGCCCCGCCCCGCCCGGGGACCGTACCTTCGCCGGGCTCTCCGACCCGCGCAGCTGCCCAAAAAAAAGCGGAGCTGCAGAAGCCTCCGCAGCCCGGTCACCGCGGCTAGCACCCTTGGCCGGCCACCGCCGCCAAGCGCAGGTGGCCACGGCTCTGAATACCAAACCCGGCTAATGACACCGCCTCCCCCCCACCCCCCGTCCTTTTAGTCAAGAACCTTATAATTAATTTTAAGTTACTCCGCGTACCGTATCATTAAAAACAGGCTGGGAAACAGCGTCAGACCCCGGGAGGGGGGGGATGGGGAAGGGGAGGGCGATTTGCATAAAGCTTTGTCTTTCGTGCGGGTTGAGCTGGCACGGGATATAACGCTAATTGCACCAGATTAATGCGCAGATTGGTCTCCACCGCGCTCCTGTGCCCGGTTCAAACCCGGAGCGGCACCCCACCACCCCACCAC
>VUYV01000098.1:3038751-3067368 GCA_008711295.1 Anarhynchus alexandrinus
GCTCCCGCGGGGTCCTGCTGCCCCCTGCCGGGACGCAGCCGCCGCGCAGCCTGCGCCGACCCCGCCGAACCCCCGCCGGGCCCCCTCCGGCTGCTGCCCTGGGCGGTAGTGTGGGTGAAAGCCTGGTGAGAAGGGGGGGAGCCGAGGGCCCGGGTTAGCGCACCCATGCTGCTGGCTATCCTCGGGGAGGTATGGTGTAGGCTGTTTTCTTCTGCTTCATTTTGGGAGACCGGATTTGCCACATCGCGCCTAGTACTGAGCAGCACCTTGATCCAAGACTGCGTTTTCTCCTTCATGGTATCGTGTGAGCATGCAGCGTCTCGTTAGGAAATACAGCCGTGGCCAGGGCCAGGGATGGGGAGAGGGACAAGGGCAGGGAAGCAGCACCCCAGCTTCCTCAGCACCCCATGTACTTCTCTCTTGAGGAATCTGACGTGTGATGCTTGCAGGGTAAGAGGACTAAAAAGAGCTGAATTTTCAGTGGAATAGTCCTTCCATAAGAAATTCTGCTTAAGTGTTGTGCTGAATGAGTTGAGATGATATTCAATGTTACTAATATCTAGGACGAACAAAATACTATTTTACTATGTGGTTCTTCATACCTTCAGTATTTGTGTTAGTCTGAGACCAGTTAATTTTTCTTCTTATCTCTCTCCCTGAGCAGGCTGTTTTGGTAAAAGCAGCTGTAGACTGTGGCCAGGCCAGGGATCTAGGTGTGCATAAGCTCATCCCACTCTGTCCTGCCAAAGGAGCACCAGAATAGAATGCCTCAGCAATTAACAATCCAGAATCTGAACACAAGCCCGTTTTACGATCCATTTAAGCTAATAAGGAGGCAATGGTCATTTCTAGCAGGGGCTGAGGTCGGTAACTGTTAAATCACTGCAGTTAAACCAGGGCTCACCTGTCAGATATGTTACTGTGCAGCTGTGCAGATCGTGATGGCGACCAGATCTCAGTGGGTCCCAGATCACAACAGGTTTTCTAAGTACACTTGCAGCACAAGTTAATGAGCATTTTGGCTAATTATTAGGTTGGTATAGTTAGTTATCATTAGCTTGGCATAATCAATTATGATTAGCTTTGTGCTATGGCAGAACAAAAGGCCACACTTCTTGCGTCCATTACTGTGTAAGCAAATGGCACAACCAGTCCTGACTAATGGTACATTACACGCTTCAAAGTACTCATTAGCCACAAATCCCATTACAAGTATCCAGTGGACTTTAAGTTTAGCCCATGCCTTCCTCTGCTAGCTGCACGTAATTGTGTCCTTTCATTAACTCTTTCCTAAAATCTTAAGAGTTGGATTCATATGTAAGTAGGGTTAAAGCATGCTCAGAATTTTTACATTTATTTCCAGATACTATTAGAAATCCACAGGTCATGGGCACTTATGGATCAAATATTCTCACGTTAAAGTACTTCAAAATTTGTGGGTGATTTGTGTGTAAATTGCACACAGAGCCATACTGCCTGTCAATATGTTATCAAGCTGAGAGCAAGTGACATTCTGTGCTTTGAAGACTGATAGCTCTTGTACCCCTTCTGTTACATCCCCCATCATCCCATCTAAATTAAGAACTTTATTGACCACTAGGAAGTCCACAACAGATTCTTTCCCCAGGCAGGACAAGGGATCCCAGCTGACCAAACAATGAGGTGAACGGTTTCTTCATTATCATTGCAGAAGTGTAAAAAATCCGGTGTTCCTTGATTCTTAGAAGGTATCATTGCAGGAATCACTCCTAATCACGTTTAACTAGAAGCCATTTGTTAGACTCATCGAGGACTAGCAACTTGAAAGTCAATGGCACTATGGCAATTGCTCCTGTTTAGGATCTGGCTGTACCAACTAGAAATATCTGAAACAAAATAAATTAGCCACAGAAATTTCACTTGTCATTCTCCAGCAATCAAATAAAATGGCAAATAGACCCTTTTTGGGGGTCTATTTCTTCTCTGTTTCCTTTTATTGAAGCTGCTGGAAATAAAATTAAACTGTGAAACTATTTGTATGATCATTTCATCACCTCCCCAGGAGAAAAACTATATATATGCCTATACACACAGGTATGCACATACACATATATATATATAAAAATTCTTCTTCTTGCTATGACAAAAGACCTTCTCAACTAGTCTTGTGTATAACTGTATAAAAGTTACATAGTATATTATAGTCCATTTAGGCTATGGGTAAGGCATTTATTAAAGGTGAGCAGATTAATAACTATTTATAATGATAATAGATACATGATTAATAATATCAACAGTAAAGGCTATACCACTTCTATCACAACTACAATAGAAATAACAACTACTTTCTCCTGTGCTTTATATTATATACCATTGTTATATTAATTAATTCACAAATTAAATGTTAATAAAAGTCTCTCAAAATTATCTTTCAAATGTATTCTGCCATATCACTAATAACCATTAATATGTCTTTCTTCACCCATTTTATTTGTTGTGATATGAAATACCAGAGAAGTTCAGTAGCTGGTGCGCTGGTGTTCTTTATATGATTATACCAGAAATTAATTTGACCCACACGTCTGCTTAATTCAACAAGTCCAAGCTGGTACCTCACCCGCTGTCTTTACATTTTGATTGCCCCATATCACTGACATTTCCACTCTGCAACATGTGTTTTTCAGCCACTAATTTTTATCAAGATGTCTTAAAGACCTACTAAGGTGTTTGCCTTTTCAATATTACGTCTGTGTCCCCCAGAGTTTAGTTACACCTTCTGCTCTGTGGCAGAAAAGGCTATTACATCATTTACTTTTACCCATGCTCTTTTTTCCTGAGAGAGAGCATTGTGGGAGGATCCTCACAGGGGTTCATACCCTCCTTCCATCACTGCCTCATCAGTTCTGCTCCTGAGACAATTCCCTGGGCAAAACTCAGAGAGAGCAGCTCATGAAGAGGCAGCCTTTCCACAGGTGAGGGCAGGAGCTAAGTGCAGAAGGCTAACCAGTGCTGAACAGGAAAGAAGTGACAAGAGCACTCTCATGATGGAGAGACTGAGAAGGATGTGGTTTCGTAAAAATCAAGAGTGCTTGGGAGCAGGCCAGTTAGAGAGAAGCAGTGTGCGCTAAAGCCCAAAGCATCTGCTCTCCATGAAAAGTGCAAAGATGAGAAAAAAGAAAAAGATTCCCTTCAAGAAGAAGCAAACCTATTCAGGATAATACATCAAACCTAAGCTTAATATGTGGCCATGTCTACGTTTGTATCTATGGACAGTACTCTGAACACACGTTTTGTTACATTATAAATTTTCTGGGGCAAGTACCACCTGTATTTGCCCACGCTGGGGGTCTGGCTGGGGACCGGAGGAGCTACCACAACAGGCAAGCCAAGCACCTACCCAGCTGCGATTCAGGAATTGAGAAATGATATCCAATGAGTCTGTGAAGGTCTTAGGCCTTATGCATAGCATCACGACTACATGAATAATAGCTTCAGTGAGAACCACTGTAACGGATTCTCACAACTGAAATATGAAGTCTCTTCTATCTTATGGGAAATTCTGCTCTTTGGGCTTTTTTTCTGCTTTCTGTTTTTGACGGAGTTGGGATAGATCTGGGCATTTCTTGCAATTCCAAATCTGGAGTCAATAGCGAAGGAGGGCTGTGAAGTGAGGAGATCCAGAACCTAATAGGGCTCTCTGGCATTTGCTCAGGAAGAGTATTCCTACAGACACAGTGATTACATCAGAAAAACTCTACTTTTAGCTTCCTTATGGAATTTAGGTAGGCCTAAACAAAATCAGCACATTGTCCAGATGAACCAATAACAAAACATTAACCAACACATCAGAATATTACAATCTGCTAGAAAAGTACAAATATTCCTTCTCTGTTATTGTGTGCCCATTGACGTACTTCTCAGCCATCAGGACAAGTAAGACACAGGTAGAATAAAATGAGAAAACACACTGGAAGGTTTAACAGTTTGTTGCCTGGATGTTTCCACACAAAAGAGAATCATTGATGTACCTCTAAAATTGCATATAACTTAAATCCCAAATAGCTGCAAAGGCATGTGATGGAGATCACTGCTGCATAAAAGCAGTAGCTGTGCAAAGAAGGAAGCCCATGGTACCTCCGCAGATTGTAGCTAATTCACAGACGGTTTTGACACTGGAGACCTGCGAGGTAAGGCTTGATTTCTCATGGGTGTATGTGAGCAGGAGCTTGTGAAACCCAAGAGAAAATTCAGCTACTGCAAATTTGTCTTGAGGAAGGAAGGCAGAAGCACAGCTGGCAGCATCCCTGCTGAGTCAGTGCGTAATGTCTGTGCTTCACTCCCAGTTACAGACAGGCTGGTAGCTAAACTTGCACAGGACTCACTGACTGTCCTGGTGGTTGTCCACAGGAGGTTTTTCAGGCTGTGCTGAGTTTCACACTGCTACAACATCTTGTAGTTAGCTAATTTAAGTTAATCCTTTCCTCACAAGAAGAATTATGTAAAAACTGCAGAAGTAGTGAAGATCCCACAGCGTGTAATAAGCTATTGCTAAATACAGTTCTGCATTCAGCAGTCATAAATGTGGGGTAATCATTAAGCATCCCTGTTAAAACTGTTTAGTACAGAGTGGTCACAGTGTCAAAAAAAAAACCCTTTTGGTTTCTTCTTAGCAGCTGTGCCAACTAGCGCAAGTTAATTCTGTATGTTGTATTTGCAAGCAGTCATTTTCCTGGAAGCAGGGAAAAGGGCTGTTCCTTTGGGTCCAGCCACTAAAGATGTATTGCAAGGTAGATGACTATTGAATCATTGAAGAAGATAGCTGAAAGAACTGGAACATGGTGCATCTGAGTGTAAAACTCTCCAGTAAACTTCTTTGTACAGTACTGCTTCAAGTCAAAGTCTATATAGGAAATAAAAAAGCACCAACACAAGAGGGCAGTGCTCTGAAACAGCCATCTCCAAATTTTTTTGAGTGCACACTCCTGATATATGTATATTTATTTATTTTTAAGTTGGAGGTTCTAATATTTTCTTTGCACAGCGCTGGGTCATCTTGTGCACTCCCTGGAGTGCATGCACCCCGCTTTGGAGACCACTGCTCTAAAAGAACTTATTCTAATGTTTTACACTGTCCTAAGAAATATTTTGTGGTATCTTACACAAGAAAGACCCAAACGAAAAACAACACAGTTTCAGCTAAGGGTAACATTGATACTAAGAAACCTCTTTAACATCAGTATGTAAAAACATTCAGAGACTTTGAAGTACCATATATATTCCAGTTAAGAGCTTTTTATGAACACAAACAAAAGATTGTTGCTAAAATTTGACCACAAGATTAAACCAATTTTAGCTGTGAATGGTATGCAGCTGGTAAGCATGCTTGGAAGTGGTGTACCCTGGACAACCTCCAGAGTATCTGGAAGAAGAGGGACACCCATCATCAGGTCTACCATTAATAGAAATGTAAACAGTTGTAGTGCTTGCTTTCTGCTTTTCTAGAAATCCACATTCTGTTAGCTAACTCCCTCTCTGTTAGTCTTCCTTACACCTTGAGACTTGATATAAACAGCATCAACGTTATCTTCTCCATACGAACAGCCACCATCAAAATGTAATCAAATTCTAGTTACCCTGCTTTAAGAATTTGTCTCACTGCTGAGAATTCTAAGGACATCTTCTTTAATGACAATTATATTTCTTTTGTCTCTTTTGAAGTACAAAAGTGATGTTCTCGCACAAAGTGATGTTCTGAGAAACTGCAGAATGAATAATGTGCGGGTTAGTGTTTTAGCTTGCGACCATCCCAGAGCTGAGTGCTGAAGCCTTTGAGTTAGACATAAAACACCCCTGACATCAGCATTTCACATTGATCCTCCACCCATCCCCTTGGTATGTGTGAGGCTCATTACAAGGCACCTAGTGTTCCTGGCTTTGGCACGAGACCAAGCCGGTCTGTACTGACAAGGCTGACAGACTTTAGGGCATGCAAAGAAACAGAGAGAGTGAGAATTAGCCTCCTAAATCTGAGGATCAGGATCACTTTCCTTTGTGACTTTCCCAGGGTTACAAAGGAGGCAGGTGAGGAAACAGGGAACTGAGCCCTGGCAGCACAGCCCTGGTGCGCTGAGGGGTGACTGCAGAAACAAGCCACCTGCAGGGATCACGGGGAGACGTTCAAACCTGCGTCTCTGCTGAAAGCGGAGTGCATGAGGGCCTGGATGGCAGTCAGTAACAGGCAGGAGGAGTGCCAGGGTTTGGCTGGAAGCAGAACACTGTTTCTCTTTCCCTTGCTGCTTGGCTCCAGTCTGGAAGTCCCCGTCCCGTACGTCCAATCTCTGATTGCTCCATCCTGTCCCTCCACCTCTGATCCACCCACCCTCTTGTCTGGGCGCTGGGACCAGCTGAAATTCCTTTTCCTGCCTGCCCCTGAGCAGAATCTTGATTCTGAGTGACACACAACCTGCCTGCAAATGGGCTTGGCAGACCCGATCCAGCCACTGGATTCCTGTCCAAATTTCTGCTCTATGTTTTTGTGAAAATAAAAAAAAACAACGCCACCTCTAATAGAAGGGCAATTATATTATTCTAAAATCCTACAGAGTTTGCTGAAGTGTATCATCCTCAGAATGGTTTGTAAACACTAGACTATAATCCATAGAAATCACCAACTCGTCTATAACATACATTTGTCAGAATAAAACATCTATGGAAAAGTTATTCTCTGTTAAAAGCTGCAGGCTTTTTCATCAGGAACTGACACTTTATATATTTCTCATAAAAAACTCAGGCATCTCCCACCTTTTTGGCACTAGTTCCTCTCTTTCATAGTATTCTTGTGTGCTACAGATGATAAAAGAGATGGCTGAGTTTCAGCCAGATGCTTTTGAAGCACCAGTGGGCGATCCTCAATGAGATGATTACCTGTCAAACAGTTGATCCAATTTGTCATGTTCTGTTGGGATTTAAATAAATGAAGGAGGCAAAAAAAGTGATTTGCGTAGAGTCAGAAATTGATCCAAACTTTCCTTCCCTGAACATACTACAGAGAACTCCAAACACTTCAGGTGTTTGTTTTTTGTTGTTTTTTTTTTTTTTTTTTTTTAATGAGGGAAGACCAAGCTATAAATCTCAAAACAAGATTCTTATCCAGATTTGAATCATGATGAAGCTCAGTCAGGATATTTGGCTCTAGGTTTTGGGTCATCCTATTACAGGAGTAAGAAGTTCACTGTAACATTTAAGATTCAGATAATTTTCATGTTTTCTGACATAAAAAGACATTTTGATTTGGGGTTTTGACTACAGAGCATTTTGGGTTTACTTTTATCTATGTTTTTATAAGTGCATTTTCTTCCAAAATCAGTTTGAACTCAGAGCTCTGCCTGGGGACAGGAGCCTCGGTCCTGCAAGATTTCAAAGATAAAGAAGGAATGGAGCGTCTCTCTAACCAATCTAGCAGGGTGAGAGGGAATGGGTTCGTAAAGTTTTGCATACATTTGGACAAGCATCTTCACTTTTCGATGGTTATCTGAAACATTGTTCCAACCTTTTGGAAAGATGTCTGGTACTTTTCAACATTTACGAAATACTATTCCCTATTGTGTGAGAATCTGGATTAAAATAATTGCACAAAATCCAATGGTATCATGACACAGTTGTTAGATTTCTGTAAGAGTTAGAAAAAAAGTCCTCAAACCGTAATGTTAATCTAAAGCAAAGTCTTCCTGATTTTTTAACTCACTTTCTTATTTTCCATTACTTTCTGAAAATTGTTCTTTTAAAGTCAATCTGAAGCTGACTCACAAAATCTGAGTACTTGGCATGGTTGTCTTGTTTAGACTTTCCCTGTTTGAGAGCTGTGAATAGCGTTGCTGTCAACCTGCCTCACCAAACCAAGCATTTCTCAAGCATCTTGAGTCCTTTCATTTCTTCTTGACCAACCTAACGGCCTTCTGCAGGGCAGCTTTCTAGAAGGCATCAAACCCAGCAACATCTCCTAACCTCCTGGCGACAGTAATTTCCACAAATGGGACAGTTAACTGTGTTCAGAAACCACCTGCCTTGGGAGATGTTGGTTACATCCACTGTGTCCAAAATTTTCCATGGCTAACAATTTTTTATTACCTGCTAAGGAGTGATGTTGGCAGCACTTTCTTGTGATGTCACTAGAAGAGCAGTAGGAATGATTTAAAAGCCAGGAGCTTTGAGTTATTGTTTGAGATACTTGATTAGCTAGGTACTGTATTCTCCTCACATTTGTCTACAAGAAAAGATGCATTTATGGGAAGTTTTCCAGGTCTCTCTTCATTAAAATGAAGAGGTCACATTTTATTTGCTGCTAAATAAAATAGCATATAACATTGTAGATTATTATACCTAAGTGTGTGTGCTTGGACGATACTTCACAGAAAGCAAGTCAAGTGCAGAGCTATAATTTGTTTCTTCTTGAGAGCCATCTTGGCTCAGAAAAGACCTTTTCTCTCCAAATGTTAAAGGTTTTGTGGAACACTTCTAATCTTGCATTCTCTGTATCATAATTTCAAATGCTTTCTGTTGCCTGTTTGAACATTAATCAAAGTACAACAGGGCAAATTTTGCCTAGCAAAGACCTGGAAACCAAGTCCTACTGGATTAGAGCTTTAAAGGAGACATATTTGGTTTTGTAATGTTCGACTTTCACGTGTACTTCTGCCTCTTGAGTTTAACAGCTCCAGCTGTGTGTCCAGAGTGCAAGTAGACAGTCTAAAAGGGGTTGTGACTTAAGCATTGATCTCACACTTTGGGAGTTAAAAAAATGAGTCCTCTCTTTTGACCCAAAAATAGTCCTACATGAAACACCCCCATCCCATCCTTCAGGAATATTAGATGGCATAGCTTCATTTTATGTAAATAATTAAAGATTGCAGGATAGGTAGCAATCAGAAAAAACTGTTGAACTGCAGGAGGAGGGGTACCTTCAGCCAAAGGGACAGGTAGAACAGGTTGGTCAAACAGTAACTTGCCTGGCCATATCTGCAGGAGCTCAAACATTTCAGCTAACCAGAGCCTTTTCCCTCGTGGTTATACCCCAAAGGGCTTCAGCCCAGACCACAAAGGGTATTCTACATCCACCTTGCATTTGGAAGTGGTGCCACACGTATACTGCACAGGTCCTGATGCTTGTTTGGCAATTCATTTATAATCATCGTGTTTCTGTGGCACTGATAACTTGTATTTGATTTATTTTTGCAGTTAACTTGCAGTTGTCTTGTAAGTTCCAGCACAGAAATCAGTTTCATTCCCTGTAGTTCTTACATCTGATCTAATAGTGGATAGAGTATTTGTAAAAAAATGATTGCTTTCCTTGCTAAGATAGAATGGAACAATGAGGTGTGTTCTAAAAATAGCTGCTTCATAGAATTACAGCATCATAGGGATGAAAAGGCCTTGAAAGGTCATCTGGTCACCTATGTGCCCCACAGTAAAATCAATTATACCCCCATTATTTTTGATAGATGGTTAGCTAACTTATTTTTTGCAGCCTCTGAGGATGGAAACTCCACAGGCTCCAGTGCTTCACTATTTATATAGTTAGAAAGTTTCCATAATGTCCAATCTGAATCTTTCCTATTGCAGTCAGAGCTCACTAGCACTTGCCCTCTAATCAAAAGTTACAGAATACAGATCTTTCTCTTTGCAACGGCTTTTGTGTAAGCTTTTGTGTTTCCCTTCATGCACCTCTTCTTTGGCAAAACAACAAAAAGCAAATACACATGCTGTTTAATCAAAACAGTTTATTTTTTAGGCTAGGTTTATATGCCAAAAGGAAGAGAATGGATGAGAGTGATGGTGAGGTTAAATTAAATGTTCAAGTGATAACTTATTTGCTATGAATTACTACGTCAGCCATACCTTGGCATAGGGGTCTGCACTCATCGCATGTGGGATATCACTTAATTTAGTGTCAGTTCAACATGCAATAGCATGCTTACAGACATGAATGACATTGCCAACTCAGTAGCACTGGAAAGGTCTGGTTCCTCACAGGCTCGTATGTAGGTTACAAAAAAGATTTCTCTTGGGTCTCTTCCTCATTGCTGATATCGGAGTCGTGGTGTTCCTGCAATTCTGTCCACTCACTGATGTTGTTTAGCCTGCAAATAACTAACTACAAAATGCCATTCACTGTATTTTTTCCAGCAGCTGTAATTATTATTTGAGATGATTCTGGAGGCCATACAAACTTAGCAGGTGAAGTGAAATGGTGGCAAGGCGCAGGATCTGCTGGTGATCCAGGGTTTGTCTTCCAAAAGGGAACCGGCTGCCAGACTTGCACTCTTGGGACTGCTGATGTACAAGTCAAGGCTAAAGCACAGCTGAACTGCCTGGTACTGTGGGACTTCATAATCCATTGGAAAAACAGTTATGAAATCATGACTTTTGTGAGTTTAGGTATTTGGGGGCATTTAAAATGTTATTTATACCAGAGACTACAGACATTGGTCTTTCATATATAGATCTTCTTCTCTTACGTATGCAACTGGAAACTTTAGCAGCTGCTAAGGTCCAGATTGCATCCACTTAACTTCAATTCTGGGTACCCAAAAATAACCACTTACACTGCCTGTATCATGCACTATAGTTCTCATGAGCCCAATCACAATACCCCTTGTTACTTCTTTCTTTTCCTTTCTCTCCAGCACACACCTTCCCCCACATGTCAGGTTCACTCTACATTCTCATATTTCAATTGCCCTGGTTTGAGGAAATGTCATGTTGTGTTGGAGTCTAAGAATAGAAGGTGCTCATCAGTCAACATTTTTATAGTGTGCTAATCGTCACCGCAGTGAGCTGATTTGGTACTCTGGATTTTGACCACTGCCTTGGTCAATCACTGAGCAGCTCTATTCATCATCTACCTATTCTTATGGATTTGTTTCCATCATGGCCACCTAGACTAAAAAGAGAGGAGGGAAAAGAGGACAAAAATCATCAAAATTCATGTCTCCAGTGAAAAGTATTCAACACAATCCGAATTTAATAAATGCTGAAAATAACCCACATTAAAAAAGAACACACATTCCCCCCAAAAAAATTCCAGTCTGAATAAACATGAATAAACATATACTATGAATAGATGAGGGGATCTGATTTTATCAAATACAAGTTTTGTTTCTAAAAAAAAAGTCCCTACTTATTAGAAGAATGGTTTTCTTTCCTCAAAGGCATTCATGGATGAAAAAGGTATATTTTCTATGTATCTACATCCTGTACAAAAATGAACTTTGGATACAGAACTTCAGTGCTTACCCTGATCATTGTTTCTGTAATTAAGAACCAGCAGTGTTACTCTAATTATAGCTTAAGTTACTGCCATAGTCAAAGAACACTTATCCCATTTCTATTATGAAAAATAATATGATAAATATGTTGGACAAAAAAATTAAGATTCTGATACTCTAACGCTCTCAGATTCTTTTATGGATGTCTCAGCTACTTTTGACAAGAAAGAATAAGTAAACTTAATAAATAAACGCTTATCAGGCAAGAATATATATAGCCATATATAAGTATAAAATGTACGTAAGAAAAGCAAGAATACAGATTCAGAGACTGTGTTCCAACCCATTTCTCCAGAGCTACAACCTCCCATGAAGTATCATTTTTCTCTAGCTAGCCTTGGTTTCCCAGCTGAACCGCGGAGATCTGACATGCATGCCACATGGAAAGACTTTCCCTTCCTGAGTGCCAAAATTTTGTTCTATCTTATCAGACTATGTAATGGTTATTGGGAGCACCCAGTAACCGGGTTGTTTTCCTCCCTAGTGGATTGCTGTCAGTAAATCGGTTCTTTCTCACTGGCCTGTATGTCTCAGACACATTTGACAGGAAATAAAGTTGACCAGATTTCACAGAATTTGCTCAGTTCTGAGAAAAATCCTTGCCATAGCATGCAGGCCCCTTTTCTGGGATCTTTGGCAATAGCACAAGTATATCCCAGTCCTGAGTGAGCTCTCTTACCAGTCTGAGTGGGAGTCTGCCCAATCTAAAGTTAGTGTCCATGAAGTCAAGGCTACTGTCCCAGAGGAAAATGTCCATTTGAGTAAGGAAAGTTCTACATTTTAAAGGAATAAGGACAAATTCACAAATGAAAGTACATCCTTTGTGAAGAGAGGTGGATTATGTCCAAGATTTAACTGAAAATATATGGGAGAAGGAAGAAAATTACCTTAGTAAAGAAAATAAGAGGGAAGAAAACAAAAGACCTAGTCAGGTCTGGCTCTATTACCAAAAAAAAAAAAAAAAAAATTGTGTCCCATTCACAGAATCATAATAAAATTCTGGCTTGAAAGGGATGTCCAGAGTTGAGACATGTCTATGTCCTGCCTGAGGTCAGGATCATAGAATCATAGAATCGTAGAATCATAGAATGGTTTAGGTTGGAAAGGACCTTGAAGATCATCGAGTTCCAACCCCCCTGCCATAGGCAGGGACACCTCCCACTAGACCAGGTTGCCCAAGGCCACGTCCAGCCTGGCCTTGAACACCTCCAGGGATAGGGCCTCAACAACCTCTCGGGGCAACCTCTTCCAGTGCCTTACCACCCTCAAAGTGAAAAACTTCTTCCTAATGTTCAATCTAAACCTGCCCTCTTCCAGTTTGAAGCCATTCCCCCTCGTCCTATCACTACATGCCCTAGTAAAAAGTCCTTCCCCAGCTCTCCTGTAGGTCCCCTTTAGGTACTGGAAGGCCGCAATAAGATCTCCCTGGAGCCTTCTCTTCTCCAGGCTGAACAGCCCCAACTCTTTCAGCCTCTCCTCATAGGAGAGGTGCTCCAGCCCTTGGATCATCCTCGTGGCCTTCTCAGGGCCTTTTCCAGCCAAGTACTGAGGATCTTCACAGATGGAGATTCCTATGAGGGGCTCACCTTTCTAGTTCACTTTTTCTTTTACCTCGTTTAAAAAGATTATTTACTGAAATATTTTGTCATTGATCTTCTCCTAAGTATTTTTTTCAAAAGGCTCTTGTTTCAGGTTTGCTTCAGAGGCCTCACAAATGCAAGTTGTTCATTTTGTGCTTATGAAACCTGGTGGCAGAGAGGTCTGTGAACTGACCGCATGTTCTGCTTCAGCAGCAAGAACCAGAGTGCATAAGGTCTGGTCTTAGCTTGCTGGCTCATCCCAGCTTCTAAATAGTTCTTTTTCCAAGGGGTAGGGGCCAAAAAGAACAATTTTTAATGCCTAGGAAAAGTGTTTCAAATAGGAATAATTATATTCCTCCTTGAGAAATAAAACAATATGACAGCTGTCCTCATCATGCAAATATTCCTGTGCTTACATATCAACACAAGGACTTCCACTACCTTTTGTAACCCATTGATTTTGATGGGATATCACATCTGTCTACATCTAAGTGTGCTAGTAAGTGTTTGCAAAACCGAGGTATTGGTACTGAAGATTGCTGAAACTCCTTATGCTTTGGTACCTGGAGCTGGGGGACACAGGTAAGAAGAGGGACACTGAGGGTCTGTGCCCAAGAGAGGCACCACAATTCTAAGCCTAAAGGGACCCCAGTCCAAAAGGAGTGTCCTGTGTCAGTTGGAGGAACCTGGATGTTCATCCAGGATTTCTGGGCACGTTGCAGAGGTGCTGCTACTGCTTTGGGGCTGAAGAAACCTAAAAAATGTTCTAGGGTCCTCAACGACATTTAAAAGCAAGGAAAGGATAAGGAGTGTAACAACTTTAGCTCAGTGGTGTTCTCTGATGGCACAAACTCTCCTGGTGTTCCCCACAAGCCGTGACAGCTGTGCTGCTTCCCAGGATGCCACGGAGCTGTAACGGGAAGATGCAGCATGATGCTGCTCTGTGGTGCTGATTTATATGCTAGAATGAAATATTTTAATTAAATTATTGTGGAATGAAAATATGATAATTTTCAGTAGACAACAGAGTAATTGGACATTAGAGGAAAATGAACTGTGGCTGGGGCAGCAGTTTAGTACTGCAGGAAAATTGCAGTAATCCTAATGAGGTGCTAAAAAGCAAAATGAAAGCAGTCCCAGTCAGATAGTTGATTTAAAAACCCAGTTGCTTTAGGGCTTTCATGTAAAATGTATCAACCTCATTCTTATCTAAAACACTTTATCTATTATTGTCAACCACTGTCATGACAGTGTGAGCTTCACCAAATGAGCACAAAGACAAGGGGAAGTTGAAGTTAATTAAAAATGCAGTATTTTAAAAAATTAAAACCTTATTTAAGCCCTGGTCAAGTATAGTCTTTGTTTTACTGTATTAGTTCTGAAAGTAACATGAAAAATTGAAATAAACTCTGAAAGGCCTTGCTATTTCATAAACAAAATATGTATACAGAGGCTGTCTTCCAGCATGGCTGCCTAACTCACAGATAAACATTATACTAAATATTCACCAAAATAAATCCAGTTCTACATCAAAATACATTTGCCTGGCATAATATAGAGGGCATTCATACAGGGCACTAGCTTAAATGCATTAGGCATCCTAATTTTCAGCATTTAGCTACAATCCATAAATAATTTCTTTCTTTGTATCTGCAGCGTTATCTGTTGGCTGATTTTAAAAAAGATTTTCTCAAACAATAATATTCCTAGTTTCAGTCTGATCGCTGAATTCATGCTAGACTCATGATCTAGCAAAAGTCATAGGTATACGTTTAATTGTGCATATGCAAATAGACTTATTGAGGTCTTGTGTGGTTAGAGCCAGACACAGTCAGGAGTGTTCTACAGGATCCTACCAAACCTCCACTATTTCTTGTTGAGAAGGTGTAGGAAGGTCGAGAGAATGAGGGAGGTTGTTGGTCTAGGACTCAGATAAAGGAATTTCAAGGAAGGAGCTTTGTTGTACTACATTAATGACTCTGCGAATAGAAAGCGAGATTAAATGTGTGTTCTACTAATTTGCTGTATTTGGAAGAAAATTAAAATCAAGGCATGAGTCTGCATATTTTCCACACTCTCTCTGTGTATAGAATATCCCCTGCAACAATGATTTTTTAATTAAAAAGAAGTGCCAGCAAACTGTTGATTTATTCTGAAGCCAGAGAAAGTCTGACATTATAATATGTGGACCAGTCAAGTCAGAAAGTGGCTGAACTCTGAAAGAAGATTGTAGAGTAAACAGCAAATCATCTCCACTGTCTCTCCCACCCAAAGATTACGTTCCTTTCAGGGAGACAAAGACAAGACCTGCCACACCGCTGCGTGGAAGCCTGCCGGTTGCCACCCGTGGCTGCCAGCCCGGCGTTGTGGCTCAGCAGAGCATCTCGTACAGGCTGCCGCTTCCACCGTGGTGCGAGCCTGACATCTACTGTGTGCTGCAGCTCAGGAAGCAGCGGGCTATGCAGTGGAGAGAGCTTTCAGACAGAATGTGTTCTTGAAAGAGTTATTGGTTTCATACACCGAAAAAAAAAACCCCAAAATTATGATGTAACGATTCCCATTTCTCTGAACCTTTTTTTTTTCCCTCTGGCCCTTCTGAGCCAGTGAGTATTTCTCAGGTAAAACACATTAGTAGTGAAGGGTTTATAATAATCTCTAACTTTATCATTACTCAGCAGCAATTTCATAGAGATAAAGTGTCTAAGGCAAGGAACTTCCAAGGAAAGCCAAACATAACTTCAAATCTGCAATCTCAAAAAAGAAAAAAGTTATTTCAGCCTGCATAAAAGCTATTGACTTCTGTGACTCAGAGAGCCAGAGGATACAGTAACCTGAAACAGTTGGCCCTGAGCCCTGCCTGACCCTTGAGTTCTCCACTGGCTGAGGACCTAGAGCCAGCTAACCAGAAATAATAGACACTGGATTTAAGACAGGAGTGAAGCCGCTGGAGCCCAGCTGGAGGTGAAAATGCTGCTAATTCTCTGTCACACCTTCAGTAGAAAGATATTAAAAAATTTAGGGCAAAGTGTCCAGCTCACTTGCAAAAATAAACTGCAAGAAAAGATTTGCAAAGTCAAAGGCAGAGTTTAAAAAGCATTTAGGCACACAGAGGTACACAGTGGGTTCGAGAGAGGGAAATCAGATTTGGATCCTAACTCCTTTTGAAGCCTTTTAATTGTTTTAATTTAGGTGATTAAGGTGCCTAGATAGTGTTGAAAATTCTACCTTTTTGGTTAGTTAGCTAGTCATCCAACTCCCACCTGGAATTCAGTTTGATTCCCACCTGGAAACAGGTCTTAATCAGGGAAAAGAAATAGCAACCACCAGATGATGACTTATCCCCTTAAATGTACATAGTTTAGGATGGGCTAAATTATTCTACAAAGGTTCTTACCTTTTCCCATTGACAGCAGAGAGTAGGTAATTACTTTGACTCTTATATGTCACTCACATTAAATGACCTTCTAGAAAGCGCCCGATGAAATTGCCTCAGGAATCATACTAACCTAAGAAATAATCTGGTTCCTCACCACCAGAATAGGGATTCCTGAATCAGATGATTTCCAGGATATCCTCAGGTGGTATAGAGAACATGAGAATACCTGAAGAAAGCATTTTCTTCACGGAGGTACTCTTCTGAAAAAACCCGAGCAGACCCATATGCAAAAGACAAGAAGAGAAAATCTTATAAACTGGCTTCGATTTTATCGCCATAAAAATTAAAAAATTCTGTGAGCACCACCGAGCGAGGACTCTGGAGCAGTGTGTGCTGGACAGCTCTGCAACGCCTCAGCCTTCAGGTGCATCTTCCACACTGTGGGCAACCAGCAGGAGTGGCAGGTAAGGTTGTTGTTCTGCCTGCTGGGACAAAGAGGAGTAAAGCAACATTGAGAATTTGGCCCAATTTATGTTAAAATTTTAGCAGAGCAGAATAACATGTAGACATAGATGTCAATGCGTTATTTTTAATAAGTCCTCTGAAAATACTATTCCTCAAACCTAATCCAGACTATAGCACAGCACCTGGTGCCATTAATCAGTTCTCCTATTTTCATAGCTGACACTACGAATAACCCTGAATAGACCACAGTTCCCCAGACTGATACATTACATTACATTACATTACATTAGGCACAGGCGTAATGATTCACTTTAATAATTTTAAATTAATTCTCACTTTTTTCCCATCCTCTGTTTCAGTTTTCCACTTTCTGGTAACTGTCTTACACTTTTATCTCGATCAATAAAGTTGTGAGTAGTCAGAGTACCTGACAGATGACAACATCTTTGTTATTTAAGGAGGTCTCTTATGACACGGGACCATCTACTAAGGGCATTTTCCAAAAAAAAAAAAAGCTTTTACTTTATAATATACTGCAGATGCAGAAGGAAAGTGATGTATTACGTGAAGTACTAAACAAAGAAATAAATAACCAGCTATAGGAATATTTTTTCCCTTCCTGTCACAAAGCAATCTAAATTTTAGTATTTATTCTAGAAATGTCCTAGCCTCTTAGAGGAAAATTATGCATGAAATAATGCAATTAAAACTGAAATAAAAGATTTAAATGCAGCCTCCAGAGGCATCGAATGGCACCACACTGTCTCACTCTTTACTGCCTCTTAAAATGAATGCTCAATTTATAGGAAAACCTTTCCAGTCCTGGCTCTCAGCATCCCTTGGTTTTGATGGCACTAATCATAATTCAGTTTTCCTATGCCATGGGAACACGTCAACGTTTCCTTCATGCTCCAAAATGAACAAACAACTCAACGACCAAACACAACCTTATTACTCAGTGCAAGGAGGAGTGTCTAAAGTCCTGATTTTTTGACTGGCTTGTTCCAGCTTTTTCAGAAGATATTCTTATATCCCTGCTGAGACTTTCAGTTAATACTTTTGTCATTGGCAGCCTTGAGAATGACACTTGGAAAATCACTGATGGCACCACTATGAAGTAAGGGATCTTTGGGAGTGGTGGATGCCATCTTCAAAACTGCTATAAATATGTTCCCAACACTATCAATGGTAAGGGTGGAAAAGACACACACATTTGCAGTGGTGTAACAACTTGCAAAGAGCCTGAACTGCTCATTTTTTTCTCTTCCCTGACTCTAAATTGCTAAAGAGTTTTGATGACAGACATTCAACACCCAGAAATACCAGAAAAATAAATGAACATTTCTTTCTGGATTCACTGGCCAAAAACAATGACTTCACAACTGGTTTCATTTGGGAAAAAAAAAATCATGGTGAAAGAGGAAGGGTTTAGGTCAATTTCCAGTTCACAGAACTTAATAAATAGGTTATATTTATCTAGTGGCACACCAGGATTGTAAATAACTTCACTAAAGTCTCTCTGACTGTAGCAAACTACATTGCATAATCACAGAAATTGATTTTCTTAACAAGAACAGAGATCAATCTATGGAAACTTCTCTTTCTGACTGTGAGCAATGAAGGGCTGTCATGGCATCAGAATAACTTTAGACAATGCATTTGTGTTGTAGAAAATGTTTGAGAGGATCACAGGTACGTCTGACTGCTAGCTTGAGTAGCTGCAGTATCAGAGAGGAACATCAGGATTTGTTGTCATACTATTACTGTGGTGCTGAGTTTCTAAGAAGGAATCTTGCAAAATCTCAGTGATACTTTTATGAAAACTAGCAAACCAAAAAGACCCACTAGTTGGAGATTTTCAGAACTTGTTACACGGGATGTCTAAAAATAAATGCCATGAACACGAATGGCATTTGAAGTAGGCCACAAAGTCAGATTTTGCCAGTTCCCAGTAGAAATTAGTGATATATTGTTACCTGAAGACTTGCCAACACGGGTACACCAAACAAGGCACGGCACGAACATGGTTATACCCAGCAAGTCCTGACTCGCCACAGCCAGCAGAGTTTCTACTTACATGGCCTGCTGCCAGTGATCCGGAAACCTGCTTGATTATCCCCACGTGGTGGGGCAGCAGATCACTGCTGTCAGCAATAGTACACTGCAATTTTGGTCAAGTTCCAGTTCGAACATTGTCACGTGACCACTCAAAGCGGTGTAACCTTCCAAAATGTTAAGGTATACAAGAAAATGACAGAAGCAACATCTCACATTGCAGAAAAGCTAAGTTGGCTTCCCCTCCATCGTACCAACAGGTGCACGTTTGGTACGGGTTGGTTTAGCTGGTGTTGACAGAGATAAAAGAATTTATTTTTCAAGGGGTCCACTTCTTAAACAATCTGCTTAAAAGAGTTTAAATAATTTACCTATTGCAAATGCTGCAAACTTACCTGTTTGTTTAATTATTAAACATCATCATTTTTGCTGCTGTTAAGTTAGTATTTAAGAAGGATAGAAATATGTACAGAATTCTTTAAGCGAGACTACCACTGCCATAATTAGAGTCTTTTAGGCCTAAAAGTGCACCCAATCCTTTAGCATATTAGCATATTAGCCAATATGCTAGTCAAAATGTTCCAAGCAATGTATTTGAAAGCACGACGAAGTCAATGCGCACAGCCTTTAGCATCTGAGAATTTAAGACTTTGACTCCTGCATGCGGTATAACCCTTCTTTGCTCAAACAACATTTTCCAGACCTGTTAGTTAGAATATTGCCTCGTAACGTTTTCCTTATGGTGAAACAAGGCCCAGAAAGCTGCGGGTCTCTACCAGTGAGAGAACCTAAAATGCAAAAGGACGGCGTTCAATAAAGGTTGCTTCCCAAGCTGCACAGAACTTACCCCTAGCCGAAAGTTAATGGCAAAACGTCATTAGTGCCAAAACATCACTAAATCTCATAGAAGATGGGACAAAGCAGAGCAAACATGATGATCTGTGTTAGAGAAATGATCATACAAAAGGTATTAGGCCGAGGATAAACTGTATCTAAACATGAGGCATAACAAAACAGCTAGGAACAGCGTATCCTGGTTCTAGGCGTGGTTGTAGGCAACAACACACCATGTGTTGACAGAAAACATTGTGACTGAAAGCATCTGTAGAAAAAAAATCATTTCTGTCACTACAGACTTCAGAATAGCCCATTATAAAACCTGTGTGCTAGATAACTGTTATTGGCATGTGGCGTTCACCCATTACTGGCCCATGGAACCAAAGCAGCTAAAATGCCAATAAGAATCTGGAGGTCATTACAGACACGTCCAGATTTGTTGTGTAAGGGAGTGGTACTGACAGAACATAATAATGAGAAACCTAATTTATAGAGCACAGACTGCACTACAAAGGTAAGTAAGCAGTGCCAGAGATAAGATGTTTTGTAGATGCTTAGTCAAAGAGTGTATATATAAATACCAAAGCAGACCATATAGCCTTTGATGGTAGAGTTTGATGATGTCTAAAGAAATGGGACATTTTACAATGACTCATATAATAAAATTGAATCACAATGTACTAGCAGCTGTTCATGTTGGCAGAATTATGCTTGCTTGCCTTAGATATATATTAAAAATACAGACATAAACTGCCAGATAGGAATAATAGAGAAGGCAGGAGAACCTATGGGGTTAGGTGGTTTAGTTTTATCATGAAGAAGCGTCTCACTCAAAGGGACTAAAAGCAAGGTACATAACAGTGTGGGGATTTGGTGGCCACAAGGAAAAAAAATGTCCAGAGTATTTGCAGCTGAGGTCCACTCAGGAAAGAGTGGGGAAACAGGATTACAGAATACAGTCAGTGCTGAGACATTATTAGCACCATTTCCCTCCTGCTGTCAATTTTCCTGCAGAAATGTTGCATTGCTACTTTCCACAGGAACTTGAAGAGTCCCAGTTAAATTGAAATAAAAAAAAAAGAAAAAAAAGCAGAAATGCCACAGTCTGTATTCATGCAAAGTATTTCAACTACTGAAACAAATCCAGGTAGCTTAGATATTAATGCAGCTAACAAGTACTAGCATGGAAAAAAACAATTGGAAGCAATGTCTCTAAAGTATGAAATCTTTTTGGTTTATTTTCGGGATTAGCTACTTTTCTCTGAAGAAAATTCAACTGTTTGAACAGACATAGAAATGAAACTGGTACAGTCATTGCCCAGGATTCTAGACAGTGGAGCAACTTAGTAATTAAAATATTAGCAGCCATAGTTGTACCCAGGGCAACCACTCAGGGTTTCATGGGTAATTCCAGTCTTGCTACTAAAGTCATCACCAACTGCAAAAAATTTTTCCTTAGAATTCTGCTGGTCTAGTAAGAAGTAGCTAATGTGATACTTCGTTGTTTATTGGAAACTGTTCAGGGTCTGCCTTCTGTGAGCTGGAGTTGACCGCTGTCTTTGCACCAGTCCTATGAGCAATTGTCCCGTACAACAGCAAAGGAAGATGTACGCTCACTGAAGATCACCGTTTCTATTCTGGGTTATCAGAGCTGTTTTTTATTTTGTCACTATGTGTTTTGGCATTTTTTTCAAATCCTCAAGGCAGAAGCGGGTTCTGAGAAAAATCCAAAAGAGATGATAGTATTTGTAATACTGTTGGTACTATTTGATACTAACTGTGTTTGTATTCCTGGCTTTGAGATCTACTTCTGAAACACAAGCACATTACCATTATTTTATTATTATTATTACTCCTATTGTTACTCCTGCTGTTGTTATTATTATTATCATTGTTACTCCTACTGTTGCAGCCTTTCACAATGATCTCATTGTGCTAGGCACTGTGTAAACACCTCAGCAGTCATCACCAAACTCCTTCTGCAAAGGCAGGTGCTTGGCAGCCGCCGGTGCACGCCGCAGTTCTTCCTGCCACGCAGAACCCTGGGCAGCGCTTGGGGCACTTCGACAGAGGCAACAGAGAACAAATGCACTCTGTTATCTTGATCTTTAATCTTTTCCATGTTTTAAATGAGAATTTCTCGTACTTCTTGTAATGTGTCTCAGGTGTTTTGCAGTAGCTGAGCAACAGCTGCTTAGGAGCACTCACAATATTTTCCATTGTTTTGACTGCACAGAGCTGTGAAATCACCCCGCTGTTTGATATTCTCTCAGAGTATGCATTATGAAAATCCAGGAGCACATCGCTGATTTAGATTTTTCATTTTGGTCTGTTGGGATCCATTTTGTGTGGAGTCATCCTGGGATTTAGAATGAGGCGCATTTTCAATTTATAACAATTTTTGTTTCATGTTTTCTCTTTTAAAAAGGGCATTTTCACTCTCCTTTTAATATTGGCTTAAAATTTGGAACCAATTTTCTGCTTATATTCAAACTTTTCCTCCATATATATTCCTATCTTGAAGTGCAACTGTGACATGTTCTGTATAATTAATATTAAATTACAGTCTTTATACTTCCTGCTCTCATCTCACTACTTAATGTGAATGTGGGATTAGTGTCTTTAGAAGACGTGCAAGCCTGCCCTTTCAAAGCAATTATTTTATGAGGCATTTCAAAGATTGCTTTATTTTTACATAATGCGGAAAACAAGTATCAGGCTCTGTATGTCTGAGCAGAAGGCCTGGGGCTTTATCAGCCGTGCAGCCAGTAGGTGTGTTTACACTTCTTAAGTTACAGCTTCTTTATGCGTACTGCCACGGCATCTCTAGCTGATCAAGTTATATGCTGTTTTGAGAGTGGAGAGAGTGGAGGGGAAAAACAAAGAGAGAGAAAAAGAAATAAAATAAAGGGAAAGAAGTGAATTACAGTAGATTAAAGGACGCAGGAAGACATCAAAGTCTGCGGGAATCAGTCAGGATCTTGCTTCCTCTTGGCAACATCAGAGCTGGAAGGGGAATTAACAGGCAGGAACTGGAAACTGAGTGGTTATTTTCTTGTAAAAAGATTATATAAAAAACATGAATAAAGGAATTACATCCGTACGGGTGCCAAGAATCTTGTGCCAAATGGATGCACACCTGATGTATGCACATCATATTTTGGGAATCCATTCTCTCTGAAGTGTACTATCTGTTTTCTTTTTATATTATAATCTACACCCAAATCAGTCTTTGAGCTGCCAGATAAAATAATTGCTTTGAAATTGTGCACACACATGATTTCAAAAGAAGGCAGTCTAACCCTGCATTTCTACTGAAGCCAGATCAATTTATTGAGGCAGCTACGACCTTCCTTCATTTCTCTGTCTCTATGTCTCTACAATCTGTCCAAAAACTATGTAACAATTAAAACACAGATTTATAAATCCATTTACCAGAACAATTATGAAATGTTTCCTTTCTTAGGCTCAAAAGAAAACCTTAAATGTATAATGTGTAATGAAAATATTTCTTCCTGCCATCACCCAAATATGCAAGGAAAATAAGTGTAAAGACTGATATCATCAGAAAGTGTTAGATGAACTTCAAAGCAGATGTATAATTTGGTAAGAAAAATGTGACGAGACAGAAGTCTATAGTTTTCTCAGTAGCCTGTCTACAGCAATGCCTGGTAGCTGCTGTACAGAGAAGAGTATTAGAAACAAGGCAAATACAGAGGTTTGGGGTTCGTCTTTCCCGATTTACCCCCTTGGTTTCTGTCTGTAATGACAGGGACTTTCTGAGCTACAGATTGAAGTAGGATCATTGTATCATCTGACGGATTTACCCTCTCTTAATTTATCTAATCCTATTTACTTTTTTAGCCTCCACAACATCCTGTGGCAATGCATTTCACAATATCATTATGAGTCATGTGGAAAGCACCTCATTTTTTATGTTTGATTTTGTATATTTTATTATGTGCCTTTTACTGCTTGTGTTATAAGAAATAATGATGCATTATTTCTATTCACGTTCTTTATGGTACTGATGACTTACATAACCTTTTCCCTTAAAAACACCTTTCCCAGAAGCTGAAGAGCCAAAGACTGTTTATCATATGAGACTCTAGCCATATATTCACCCCCCTGCATTGTTTGTAGCTCTATTATAAAATGTGTAGATCTCAGTATCTGAACAGTATACAGACCACAGGTGACCCTAGCACAGTGATCCATGTTTCACTCTGAAATTCCTTCCTAGTAATTCCTATAATTTAATTTGTCTTCTAGACTACAGCTGAGTAGAGAGTTGATAGTCTCAAAGGACTATCTCAAAGGACCCCGCAGCTTCTTTCTTTTTGAAAGTAACTTGCAAATAATGGCATATTTTCTCACATCATTATTCATATTTGAGGAAAATGTTGTCTCATTAAGAGCAAAGTCTCCTACGAAAAACAAATTAAGTTCATAGAATCATAGAATCATAGAATCATAGAATGGTTTAGGTTGGAAAGGACCTTGAAGGATCATCGACCCCCTGCCGTACTGCCATAGGCAGGGACACCTCCNGTTTGAAGCCATTCCCCCTCGTCCTGTCACTACATGCCCTTGTAAAAAGTCCTTCCCCAGCTCTCCTGTAGGCCCCCCCATTGTATAAGTTCTCCCATACAAATTGTTATGTATGGGAATATTTTCATTCTTGTTGGTATTCCTGTACTTTCAGTCCCCTTAAAAGCTCTGCTTCATAGTCAATGGACTTGGAATGGCCCTAGTGGGCAGGTTCTTGCACATTCAAGTAGTTATCAACCACTTCTAGGCAGATGTCTGTGGCAGTAAAATTGTGAGATCTAATTTTTACCACTTGTCTAACTAGTTGACAAGAGGAGTGAAAGACTAACACAGATTTTTATAGATTTAATACTGTGAAAAATAGACATTCCTATCTAATGTGAACTCCTGCATAGCACAACTCATTGTGTTTCACCCTGTGAGTCCTGTAACAAGCCTTACAGATGTCTTTTAGAAAGACATATATTCTTTGGATGAAATCTGCAGGTAACTGCAGCCCGTTCCTGGTGGTTACACCTGCTGAAAAATGGAGTGTGATTTTGCATCCTGTTCGTCTACTAGGGGCTAAATCGTTTTGATCTTTCTCTGCCAGATTCATGAGTTGCCTTTTAGCGGATCTACTTCCCTCTCTCTACCAAAGTATCTCAAACACTGCAGAGAATGGGAAATAAGAGCTGTTCAGATGATTACAACCAGGCATGATTTGTTTTCCCCCGGAAGGATTACTTGTCCAATTACTACTTTCAAAAGTGTTGCAGCTGATGTTATGGGACCATGTGGAGTTAGTGACTATATATTACAAAAGCCTTTAGAAATCAGCACAGATTTCAAAATGGACCCATACAGGAATAGTGTCTAGAGGAAGAAAAGGGACCAGGCTTTAAAGGCTATTACAAAAGTAGCTAGTTTTGTTCCCAGCAGAATTTACAAAAGCAGCTTTATCTCACTGCAATGCTCTTAACTTATTTAGGCAATTCTGTAAATATCACTAGGCCTCTCTCTGCTTTACACCTGCACAAATTTTGTCCAACAAGACTGATTCTGAAATTATTTTTTTTAAAAAGTTCTCACCAATACCATATTTCTTTGATGCTCTCACAAACAGAGCTGGTAGAGGATAGGAGGTGGAATACAAAACAACATGTGAATGGCTAAGTGAGAGGAGGAAATGGAGACTAACAACCCAAGACACTCTGCTCAGAGACATTTTTCTTTTAACATGTGTTGAAATAACCTGGAGTGAAAAAACAGCTGTAAACTCAAAGTTCTTTTTTTCAGAGAAACAAAGTATCTATAAAATAAAGAATGGGTTGATAGTAGGAAGACAAATGTATTGTGTGCAGGCTAGAAAACTGCTTACAAATTAATGCAACACAAACTGGAATTACTACTTTCTTCAGAGGTTGGGCGTGGTATGTTATATCAACTTACATTCCTGTTTGGGGCAGAAAACATGAAGAAAAGCTGACTTTTTGGGGGATGAAAAGAAGGTATGTGAACGGTTTCATGAAGACTGTGGTACAGCTGATCCTCGGATGACTTGACAAGTGTATGGAGGGAAAATAAAGCAAACTCTGAATGCCAGAATTTTCACTCAGCACTAAGCTCAGTGAGAAGTTTTCTTTCCTAGAGTGAAATATAAGCAATACAAAATTGCCACCAGATTGGAAAATCCAACACAAGTAATTTTGAAATAAAGCATTTGATGTGGGCATCTTTCAATGACTCTTAATGAATAGTTCAACGTTCTGTAGCAGGGCTGGGGGCTGAGGATCTGGGCATGCTCTTCGGGGGGATTGAGCATCCTGAGATCCTCCTGAGTTTCCATTTTCCTAATGCCCTTGAAGAGTTCCAGGGATCCCTGAGTATCCTTATGACTTCTTTGCTACAGAGCAGCACTCCAGAAGCAGAGATCCCTAACACTGCTGGGGGTTGGCTGGCTGCCCAGGAGACACAGATTTGGAAATACAGGCTCCTTGGCTGTGCACTGGCAGTGTATCTGTTTTTCTCTATTTAATATTTATTCACAGAAGAACAATACATCACCACAAAACATCCTTAAGCTTTATTGAATTGCCGCTTTCCAATAAAATTGCTTTTTCTTCCAAATATTCCTATGCAGTCTTATTGCTGGGGCAATAAAAAATCAGATATTGTAATGTACATCAGCACCTAACTGGCTGCAGCTCCCCATGCTCGTGCCCAGAAGTGATAAAAGGTGTTGAAATCCAGTTCTGCTGAAACCCAACAAGCTGAAGAAATGTTTTTTAAGATGGAACTTAAGGTTGGTAGACATTAAATGATTTTGAAAATTTTGCTCTTGATCTTTGGCCAGACTGCAGAATTTTTCTTGCTGAAGAAGTAGTCAGAGGCAGTCTAACCCGGAGCATGGTGCTCAGGTAGTCTGTGGAGCTTGCTCTGCAGGTGACAGGAGGACGCATCTTTGATTTATAAGCTAAGCTGAAAAACAAGTCTAAGAAACCGTCTCTAACTGCATTTGCAGGGCTTCCATTAAGATGTCCTGCTGCTTCTCAGCATACTTTTCAAGACAAAATTTTGTCACCTCCTTTTCCCTCCATCTGCATAACCAGAAAAGGTGTTTTGCAATGACTTCTAAGTAATGCGATACACTGCCACTAATACATCCTCACACACAGCAATTTGCCAGGCACCTACAGTAGGTCCCAGGGCAGCAGGGCCCATCCACTGTGTGTGGCAGAACCTGACATTTTCACTCTGTTTTTCTGATGAAATGGTTTCTTTCAGTCATTATCAGAAAGAAAGAGGGGAAGGAAAAGACCACAACTTTGTTTCTTTTCCTGTTTCTTTCCCTTACTTTTCTTTTAATTGAATGCCTGAATTATAGGCATAAAGTGATTATGAGAACTGATGACCTTAATTTCATTCCAAAGATTATGTAAGCACACGGTTTAGCAAAGGGCACTCATTTGCTGTGATGTGCCAGAAAGGTCGGTTCTGCTGCGTGACACTGTCTGGTACCTTTTCTTTGTAAAGAGTAATGTGCTGGATACAGTTCTGGCCCAAATGCCTGTGCCCTGGTAGTGATCCCTGAAGTTCCCTTGCTGTTCAGTCCAGAGGCAGGAGAACACCCTGGAGTTTCTGTTAGGCTACCTAATTATGTTGTTTAATTGCACGGTGCCAGCATCCAGGAATCTCAGCCACAAATGAAACCTCATTGTGTCAGACATCCAGAAGCTCAGAATCAAGAGCTTACCGCCTCACGCTCCTTCTGTGTCCCTTCTACCAGCCTACTGCTGCCTCCATCTTTGCATTAATAACCACATTTGTTGCCTGGACATACTGGCTTTCTGTGGAACAGCATGTGGCACTCCATGCCAGAGGACATTTTATTGCTCAGTGCTTCAGTTTCCTTTTCTCTAAAATGGAAGGCAACAATAACCCTTAGAAGTACTGTAAGTGAATCTTAATGTAGTCAATACATTCATAGCTGTGAGTTGGCTAACAATGGTGAAGATGTAAGTAAAAGAAATATCTATTAAATGAATAAGATGTTACAATAAATCAAAGCATTGCCACAGTGAATTTCTAATTAAGAAAGACGAGAGACTAGTAGGATATGTTGGGGAGTTTTCCCCACCTATTTATACAAAGTATTTAAAATACCACAGTCATTTTTTGGGGGGAATGTATTAATTTTATTGCCACCAAGCCATTTAGAGCACCTGGCTAAATCAGTGTTCTCTGCAATAGTTCCAGACAAGCTTATGTTTAAAATGAACAGGCATATCGACTCTTATGTCTTGGATAACAGCTCCAAGCAGTTAAAGATTATTTTTAGTTTTAGCCACTTTTGCCAGCAGTCTAGCTTTCCTCTCCTTTTGAATATATATCGTTTCATTTATGTCTCTGTAAAGAGAGAAACAAGGATAAATCAGGGGAAACACAGGGACAAAGACCATCCAGAGAGTGCTTGGGAGTGGCTGTCTTGTATATCACTAATTTTTAGTTACCTCGTGAGACGGTAGCACATTTTGGCAATTCAGATTTCCTAAATGCATCTCGTGTATTTCTCATGCTAACTTCAGGGCCAGTCTTTCAACAGGGAAAACCTTTTTTCTGCTTTGCCAGGGTTTAATATAGACAAATGTGTAATGATTTAACAGTTGCTAGCATGCCAATATATATTTAGCTTATTTTCTTTATTTTTTAAAGACCATTGCTAGTGTTCTTTCCAAGCAAAATAAAATAAATATCTTGTGAAATAAGCATTCTCTTAAAGCGTAAACCATACAAAATACAAACATCCAGGTTATATGCCATATCATGAGCATGAACTGGTATCCTCTTGCAGCCCTATTCTAGATGACATCTCAGTAAAAAGACAACCTTTATTGTCATACTGAAAGAACATTGAAAAAGAATCATATCATATTCCAAGAGAATCAAATCTCCCAAGTCTAATGCTGAA
>VUYV01000098.1:3067625-3197799 GCA_008711295.1 Anarhynchus alexandrinus
TTTTTTTTTTTTTTTTTGCTATTACCTGTGGGGTTAACAAATATTACAACCATGCAAGAGATCAAAGTTTAAAATATGTTTTAAAAAGTCTTTCCTTAAGGAAGCAAGCAAAAAAAAAAAAACTTTACTCAGGTGACAGGAACAAATAGTTTGCTGAGTTGCTTTTAGAGGTATAAATGAATCCATTCTGGGAGAAGGAAATAAATTACTTCAAAACTGGAGCTTCAACTTTATAGCCCATCATTATTCCCCTCCCTGCTGGCTAACACTCAGGCCCTGGAAAAATTTCAGAAGTCTAACAAGGTCTGTCTGGAAAATCTGGGATTACAAGGCAGAAAGCATGAAGATGACCATGGTAGCTGGATCTTAATAGTTAAACCAGAGTGGCTATGCTCTGATACAATGTGTGGGGGCAGCTGCACCCAGTAAAAAGACATCTTAAATTTATATACAAACCAATATTTACTTAAAATTCACAAAATATGACATAGAAGGTACTTTTCCAGAGACTAGATGCCTGCAGGGTAGCTGCAGGTAAGTACTTCTATAATACAGAGCACGGAAGGTAGGTGTCTTATATCTACTCTTTTAGAAAAACTGAGCTCATCTCGTTTTCTTTTTTAGTGATTGCCAAAGATGGCGCTGGCTTTCATGAAAGAGCACTATAGTTTATCACTAGTAGGAGACTTGGATCTATGTTTTTTTTCCTTAGACTGAAATAATTAAATTTCATATCTGGTCCACTGGGAAGAACAGACCAGGTTGTGGGTACACCAGTCACCCTTTCTTTGTCATGACTTGTCTCTTATTCTGGCTTTAGGAAATGCCCCGATAGCCCATAGGAATTCGAGTAACCAGGTTTATTCTCAATTTCAGATATTTATGTTCAGAAGCAGGGCTAAAAAAAGTCCTATGACAATGATTCACTGGAGTTAGTTTTATGAGAAAAGGACAACTATAAGATAGCACCACTGTTTATGTGGAAAATAACTGGGCATATAACACTGCACACACACTTCTCCATCACCTGAACACTACCCAGAACCCAGTCCTTCACTGGTACTGCTGGTAGAAAACACATTGCCCACATACTCACTTTTCTGCAGCTCTCATTCTATAAAATCATGGTTTTGTGTTTCACAGATTAGCTTCCCTCTCTCCCAAACTTTTTTACTGACAGCTGATATCAGCCAGGACTCTCAGGCCTGAGTCCCCAGAAAGGGGCTGAAGAAACATGTCCTCGGTGTTGTGCTTGAGCCAGCTTTCCTCAGGGACCATTTTGCATTGTTGGTATTGTTGCGGAAGAGCTCTCCTCTCTGCCCACGCAACCAGTGACAAAACCCAGAAAATACTTGCTTTTACTGTGCTAGTTACTGTTACAAACTAAAAAAGGCTTTGTATTTGTAAAATATGCGTTCTCTGTGCTTTCAGCTCTTTTTGGTATGTGTTTCTTGTGTGGTTGTACGCCACTGTCCTCATCTTCTTTGTGACTTGTGTGTTGGTGTGCCATGGCTTTACATGAGTTATGAGTTGAGAACTGCTGCCCTGCAGCATGAGAAGAGTAATGGAAAAGGAGTTTTTGGAACAGAGGGAAGAACCCAAATCTTACCTCCTACACAGAATAAATTGCTACCATCAGTTCCTGCATCTTTGACACAGGGCTGCATCGTGTTCAGAAAGAGGTTTCTACCCTCATAGGCACAGCTTCTTAGTGATATTTTCTTCTATATACGACACACTGCATTCATGACTGTAGGAAAAGCATGAGTTTTTGAGGCTCATCTATTTTGGGACTGCTGTATGCATGTGCAGAAGGCAGGCTCTGACTTGAGTTTAGCATGCATACATGTATTTCAGGGGGGTGTGGAGGAAACAATATAGTGCATTCATCTCACACAGCATTGATGAGACTCCAAAACTGATTATGCTGAGGTGAGCAGAGAGTTTGACAAGTGTTTGAAAGCTCAGGCTGTTATATTTTTGCTACTGCAATGCTGGTGTTAGATCTCAAAAGTATCACTCCCTAAGACCAGCAGGGAGTTTACACATGTTGTTTATTTTTCTATCAGCTTACGTCTTTTATACAGGAGAAGAATCATTTGAACAACAATGTGTGATTGGTGACTTCTCTGGTAGTACGACAGGCCAGCTCTTCTGATGCTCAGCCAGGGCCTGTGCCCCAGTGGCACGGACACTTTCCATGTGAAACTCCTGTAAGTAAGAAGAGACAGAGGCAATACTGTCTAGGGTGAACACAGGGAAAGGTGAGGAGGTGGGTTTTCAGCCCACAGAGATTGCCCAGGAAAGGGATTATGGACATAGCAAGGTGATCTGCCTGGTAGGTGTTCTCCACAGAATCACAGAACAGTTTCATTTGGATGGAACCTTTAAAGGTCATCTAGTCCAACCCCACCCTGCAATGAGCAGGGACATCTTCCACTAGATCAGGTTGCTCAGAGCCCCGTCCAACCTGACCTTGAATGTTTCCGGGGATGGGGCATCTACCACCTCTCTGGGCAACCTCTGCCAGTGCTTCACCACCCTCATTGTAAAAACTTTTTTCCTTATATCTAGTTCAAATCTACCCTCTTTTAGTTTAAAAACATTACCCCTTGTTCTATCACAACAGGCGCCACTGAAAAGTCTGTCCTCATCTTTCTTATCAGCCTGCTTTAAGTACTGAAAGGCACAATAAGGTCCCCCTGGAACCTTCTCTTCTCTAGACTGAACAACCCCAACAGTCTCAGCCTGTCCCAATAGGACAGTTGTTCCATCCCTCTGATAATTTTTGTGGCCATGACAGGGTATATTTCCAAAACAGCATTGCAAAAATAACTTTTATGCAAATGTTTAAAATGTGAGAACAGAACTAAGAGTTTTCTTGAGCAAGAATGCATGCTTTACCCTAAGTGAACCTTTGTTGCTGCTGGAGTTGAATTAAAAAAAGTTCAGCTTGAACTTCCAGGAGACAAGGGAAATGCAGCTGGGCAAACAGGAGAAGGTGAAAGACCCTTTGGCTCAAATGTGACTGACGATAGCTCTCGGTTCCAAGAGAATTTGTGGGAATGGCCAGATTTCCAGGCACGCTCTCAGGCATGCCCTGCAGGAAGCAAACCTTGCCCAACAAAACACAGCTCAGAAAAGTAGTTCTTGCCCAGGCTTTCTCATACCAGCAGTCTGGTCCAGTATGGATGCTGTAGGAATAATCCTGTAAGTAAAATTGCTTTCTCAGCTAAGGACCCCTTAGGTGGTTGGCCCAACATCCTGAGCTAAAGAAATCAAATCAAAAGTAAAGATACCGAGATGAGCTCAAACCAGCAAAGGAAGGAGAGAATAAATTTCACTTACTGCTGAAAGCGCTCAGTGAACCAAAAAAAAAAACCTCCCCAACATCCCCCTTCAAAATTTCTGACTACTATAGCATGATTTTCATCAAGTGATCACATTATGTTGATTAATCACTGCAGGAAATGAGTACCTCAATTCAAGTTTTATGCAGACCAGCAAGAGGGTGCAAGGAAGTCTGTGTTGCATATTGCTACTATACCTTTCAAGTTTTTATGGCCCTCAAGAGAAATGAGGCATTCATAATGTGGGGGAAAAATAAAAATCATAGAGAGCACCATAAATCTAAAGGACTAAGTTGTGGAAATCACATCTTTAAACTGACACAGCTGTGATTAACTGGCAATGGCTTTTACAGTTAGAAGAGTTTTTGGATATAGTTATTTGCCCAGAGAAAGTTTCTGGTGGAAAAAAAAAAGAAAAAAAAAAGAGCAAGTACAAGTATTTAATCAAATCCTTGTTTTGGGGCTGGTGGGATGGAATATGTTAAACCACAAGCCTTGCACCTCAAGAAGCTTGGTTTTGAATCTGTTCTGATCACAGAGACCTAACTTTCCGGTAGACGTTGGCTGATATTTTTTCTATAAAACCACCCACAGGATTCAGTAGTCTCTGTTCAGCAGAGCACTGGAATAAATCGTTGTTCATGACTGAGCTCTACTTGCTCAGCTGTCTTTGCAAGTTTAGACAATCTCTGTGTATATAAAACAATGCTCCCCACTTTCCTGTATTCAAACACTGACTTGCCAATCAAAATTTAAAAGGATATCTGCATATGTATGTATGCATAGTTAAAGAAAACAAAGGTAATTATTGTTGATATTGAAGTCTATGTAGAGGTCTGAATCATAATTGACTTAAATGCTGTGGAATCACTTGTACTTACTCAGGATGTAGGAATAATGCTACAAATCAAAATAATAGCATCCTTCAGCCATTTTGCATTTGCTTTCCCCACAGGAGACTGTACAAAGTGAAAAGCAAGCACAGCAGTGCCTTAAGAAATGTAATCTTCCACCAAGGAGTAGCTTTACTGCTACAGAGCAAAGATCTAGGTCTAGACAAACAAACCTCCTGAGTTTGACCAGGATGCCTGTGCCTGTACAAGCAAATTGAACAGGCTTGAGAACATTGCTGGGCATGAAACGCAACTGCATTGGCTTATCCAATGGGTCAACGATACCCTAAAAGCCAAAACCAAAATCAATCCTCATTTGGACCAATTCATAAACTGTTGCACTACACCAAAGCGTCTGCTGCCCAGGCCATACAAAGAAAGAAGTAAAAAATGTTCATAATAAAACTCATATACACATGCCATCAAATCTTTCAATCCTCTACGGAAAAGTTTGATTCAAGTAAATGGACTTGAGGTTTACAAACGTAAAAAAATCTCCGTGGAAAGAAAGCAAATGCATATGGTAGCTTTTGGATGAAAAAGCCCATTTCAAACCAAATCATGGAAATTTTTCAAGCAGATTAATCTAGGAGATCAATAGCATTCCTTAAAGTACCTAAGACCCCAGTAAGCTTTCCTAATAATAACAACACAGGAAAAGAAGAATCTGGGAAGGAAACACCAGCAATCCAACCTGAACCCTATTTAAAGACATAGCTAGGACTACAGGTAGGGACTATTTTAAACTTACGCTGCCAATTTTGCTTAGATGAAAGGAAATTATGAGAGGAAATTGTGCATATAAAACTCCTTAGCTTTTAACAGCATCCTTCTTGGCATACTCTTCCAGCCACACATTCTTGTTCTCATGTATAAGTTAATAGTTTGTACACATGCTTTTCATATTGCAGGATTGCAATTTCAGTACTATTATTCGTGGCCACACATTTTTGCATTTTAACTGAAATATCCCCAGTATTGTATTTTAATGCTAATATTTGATGCCTTTCCAAAGGCTAGCTGTGTGAGCAAGAGAGTGAGTGACAGAGAAGAGAACGGCAATAGATGAGAAATTCAGGTCACACTAGCATAGTTAAACAGAATATGAAGTCACTGAACAACGTAACAAACAGCAAAATGGTCACCTCCCCAACAAGTCCTTTCTTTTTTATATAAATTTTTGGTAGTAAAAGAGACTACTGGAGACTTAAAAAAAAAAAAAAAGAAGAAGAAGATGTGGACAAAAAAGATAAGACAGCCTAAAGATAAGGCAGTGCCACAGCTCAGGTTTATCAAGTCGTTTAGCAGCCACCCAAAGACCTTTGTAACACGGGCATAAAATGGACCGAATGCTACTGGCACTGCCAAGAGATGGGGCTGAAAAAAAGATGCAAAGTTCCAAAGCATATGTATCTGAAGGAATCTGAAGAAAGGTTGATACTAAAAGATAAGGTAGTAAGGGAGATCTTGGTGTTTCCTTCACAAACAATAGCCATAAATCAAGAGGCTTTTTAAGCAGAAAAAAAATATGTTACAAGTAAGAGCAGCTCAGCAGCCACAGAACAGACTTGAGCTTTTTGATATTTATGTCCTACTGATTAGCATGGCAAGCATGAAATCTAAGTTTGCAGGAGATGATAAAGAGCCAAATAGTGGAATAATACAATTTCACACACATGGAATATTGCATGAAGAGCAACATGCCAGCTACACGGTAACACGTACAGAGCAGGCATGACCGGCCCCTTGAAATTCCCCATGGGCAAGAATTTAAAAGCCTGTAGCAAAACATGTCATTGCCAAAAAGACAGCAAGTCAGATCTGCTAAAAAACAGCAAGTCAAATCTACCAAAAACTACCACACTAGGGTAGTTAAAAACTCTATTTGTAACACACTGCATTTGTCAAGAGTGTTGCAAATGGTGATATACTGATCCTTAGTTTTGGTTCAATAGAACTGTTTTAATTTACATTCCTATATATAGATGCAAACATATTTACATGTAAATATATATTTACATTAATATATACATTTAAATTAGCTTGGGCTCTGCTTCCTCTTGTCCTCAAACTTCTGCATACTGAATTAACCTTGGCAGATGATTGTGAGCAGAAATACCCCCCAAACCTCAAGGTATTTGTCTAGGAGAGATGGAGGGAGCAAGATTTTTTTCTTATAAGGTAGGCAAAATTGTTTGCTCAACAGCTCACATGGGAAGAAAAATCTGATCAGAGTTGAAAACCAGCAAGGAAAGTATCAGCCACCTATTCCCTTTCTGGACTGTTCTACCTGTACAGGCTCCATCAGAATATGTAAATAAAATATGAGACAGGCTTCAAGGAAACTGTCAGCTAACCGAGCCATTCTTCATTCTGCCCCAGATCTATAAGAAAGTTGCTGCTGCTGTAAGTAAGCCTGCTACATGCAAGTACAGTGGGACGTTGCCCCAGGCATGCTATTAGACTGGGCTATACAGCTACAGGACAGCAGGTTGAAGAGAACTAACTTCTTTTTTTTTTTTTTTTTATCGTTTCTCCCAAACAATGGAAAGCTTTCTCTTTAAAAGTTACAAATTAGAATTGCTTTGCTGATGATAAGTTCTGGCTTTTGTTGAGCAAACCTTAAGCCAGGAGTTCCTGTATTTTTTTCCATTCATGATCTCTGGAGACTTGTGCTGCTCCTGCTTCTGCAGCAGTCACTGTTCCTGCTGCTAGTGTTATTCCCACCGCTTCAGCATTTTGCAAAATGCCAGTTTTCTGGAACTGGCTGAAATCCAATAGCTGACGCCTTGCACTGGGGCTCGCTACTTTCAGTGCTGCTACTAAAAGGGTCTTATGCCCTGTTCGGAGGCTTCAATTTCCGTGTGTTGAATTACACTTCTCTCCCTCAAATGTGAATGGAAAATGTTTGTCACATTTAAGAAAATCATCCTGAGGGAGCTATTATGTGGGCTAATAAAAAACGCCAATTTAAAATCTATGTTGTTTGTCGTTTTTTCCACATGCTGTTCCTCTTTTTCACCTGTTTTGACACTAGGCTTTTGCAAGGCCCCGAGCCCTAAATTAAGCCTTTGTTACATTCCTTAAGATTTCTTCTCTTTAGTAACTGAAGAGCTTGCACTGTGCTGAGAGCTGGGGCATAGCAAAGTTGTGGCCCTCAGCTGCTATTTGCTTCGTTCATTTAATGCAGTTCTATTTAAGCAGCCTCCCGGTATTTCAGGTGGACAAAACCCTCTTGGAGAGGGCCCAGGCTGTGAGACCTGTGCAAAATTATTTGCTGCAGTCTGCATTGCACAGTAATTCACAAAAAGAAGTTGATCAAGCATGCAAACGTAATTTAATGAATACAGCACATACTTTTTCCAATGGCCATATTTTCTTAGATTTTCTGCTCTTCCTCCTGTCAAAAAGACAGTATTTGCATTTGAAAGCAGCTGTGGTCCATTGCAATAATTTTGTGTTGCTGTCAATTAATGTTTGGATTATCAGTCTCTTGGGTCTCACATTGACCTGTTCAACAGGTGAATACAGTATGCCATAAACTCTCTCAATGGAAAACTGACTGTTGATGCATATGGAGAGAGCTTGCAATGCAGCGACTTGGAAATGGAGTGGCAGTTAAGCCAAAGCCAGTATAAATCCTGCCCCTCCTGCTATCTGTGGGTACTGATTCTAGTGAAGTCTGAGATTTCACCACTGATTCGGGTCTTGTTTTGCAAGTTGGAAGTCACTCTTTCTTTCAACTTTAAGGTCCCCAAAATATGGAATATCTCTTCCATTAGAGAATTCAAGCTCCAGCCTGTACACTCCAATCAAAGGCAAATTATCAGTCATTTAGGGTAGCAACGATGTATTTTTTCCTCAGTCCCATAGTTATATTTGTGTAAAATATTTAACAGCATTCAAAATAATAGTACCACTTTGGCTTTTCCAATCCAAAATCCACAATAACAAAATAATAAATTTGACAAAGCAAAGTAAAAGTTAAAACTTTCAAAAGATACATGTTAATATCCACCCATATAATTAAAATGAGCTCATAGGCAGTGAAAAAAATAGTACAGTCGCTGAATTAATAACCAGTCCCACAAATGTCTGTATATTTTATGAGCTGCAGATGTGCATTTATACTTTAAACATACCCACATTAAAGTACGACATGGTTTGTCATATATTTGCTGTGTTTTCATGACAAAACCAGCTCTACAGAAAACCAGGGCTTCTTTAAAAACAATTATAAAATGCATTTTGATACATCCTTATGCATTTTATGTGATATTGTACATGCAAAACACTGCTTTAATTCCAGTATCTCTATTTTGAACCAGTTGTGTAACCCATTCAGATCAACACAACATGGAAAGCTGTTTTTACTGTTCACCTAAGTGTTTTTAAAATGATCACTGCAGAATAATTTTACTCCAATAATACGTGTAAAAGCACGGCATAACCTTTAGATGTCATTGAGATTAGAAAAAGTCAAGAAACTCCTTCAGATGCAGTTTAATTCTTAGATGACTGTTTTAACTTCGAACAGAGTTCTCAAAATAGTGCCCAAACGCACAGTACTTGTTGAACAAATTCTGATTTATTGAAAGTAAACATTTACATTGGCTACAATGTTATAACTGTTACAAAGCTGGATAAAAGAGGCTTAAATAGCAATAGAAAGCAAGTGCAGTAAAAAGTGAATAGAGAAAATATTTGGCCTTAGTGATCTTCTGGCAGTATTTACATTATATACATTTTGTTAAATATTTGTAGTAACTCTAAGGCACCATAGGCTAAATAGCAGGCCGCAGTACTATTTTGTGCACAGAATTTAACAAATTTATTTGAAGAAAAAAGGCTGTAGAGTTAAAAGAAACATAGGCATATTTTATGTTTACATAAAGGAGTGGCTGCTTCTTAAAATTCAAAGATACAATACATACTGGGTAATTTAAAAAAATATTTTTAGAACATTAAATTATACTGAATGTCTGTGTATAAGGACTATTTTTACTGACTTGCTGGTAAATGTTTAATGTAACGTATTCTCAACAGGTTTTTCACACGCTAGATATGTTCATCTAAAAACTACTCGACTTTTTTTTTGGGTTGTTTTTTTTTTTTTTTTTTATTTACAAAAGTCTTATACCTAGTATGCATACAAAATCCCAATGCAAAGTGTAATGGGTAGTAATTTACATCGTAGCTGTTCTGCGGCGGACTGAAACCTAGCAGGAGCATGCAACCAAAATACCACAAACCAGCAGCTCAAGGTGTTGGGCTCCCCCCGCTCTCGCCGGTGTCCGTGGGTCCAGCCGGTGAGCAGGGGTACGGACCTGCCAGCCCGGGACAGACAGAGGAGGTCAGCGCTTTCAGACCTAATATTCCCAAACCCAGATCCAGAAATTCAAACTACTGGCGACATCCTCCTGCGTTTTACATGACACCGTGCTCGCAGAACGCCGCTCTGCTTTGAGTAAATCTTCCCATTTTTGTTTATCCCCTTCCGAAGCACAAGTGTCCCCGCACTCCTGAGTGCTTTAAGGAATGAATTTGATTGTTATCACAGTTCTGGCTGACGAGACTCAAGATCCTTTCTGAACAACTTCCAGTGCTACACATATCCCAGCCACTCTCCAAACAACAGACAAGACCTTGCTCCGTAGAGTCAACAGGCTCGTCTTTCACCTTGAGGCAACGGAGAAATTGCGCGGGACACCAGATTAACCACACAACCAGGACACCAGGTGTCGCGCAGGACACCAGATTAACGCCTCGTTTTTGCAAATAAAGTGCCGCAGGGGCCTACGTGCCCCCAGAAACAAGTGGTGCTGCCGGCACCATGGCCGCGGCGCGGGCAGGCGGCAGAGGGGCTGTGCACAGCGAGGCTGGGCCCCGGCCGCTGCCGCCCCCCCAGGCCCCTCTCCTTCTCCCCCTCACCCTCGCCACCATGGCTTCTGTCTCCCACCATGGTGCAGCCGAGGAGCTGCTGCGTCCGCCTAACTCCCACCCAGCCCTACCGGCCAGGCGATGCCCCCCATGGCCCCCACCATGGCCGCGGGCCTTCGCCTCAGCGGCTTCCGAAAAACTTACCATGAGAGGCAGGAGTGACAAGTACAAAAACCATCTGTGCCGGCTCAAGGGCACTGACCCGCGGCACCCGCGATGGGTGACCAGCACAAGGCGGGATCCGGCCCCAAACCTATCTGTTGTGAAAATGCTAAGATTACAGAGCGCTTTTGCTCCCGCAGTTTTACCTCAGTCATGGCTCGTAGTCTCTGTGTCTGACTTACATTTGCTGGAGCCAAGAAGAAAGCCATCTAAATTAACGTAACGCTTAAATAACTAGATACTGGTTTTATATTTGTTTAGGTCTTTTTTAAGCGTTTCTTTTTAAATCATGAAGCTCTTCATTCAGTTGTCCCTTTTTAGCTTTTTTTTTTTTTTTTTTGTATACTCATCCGTGTTGGAAGTACACTAATCTCTTCCACAGTAGTAAGTGGTTCATAAGCAAAGTATAATTGATCTAAGCACAAAGTCCTCATTTGGAGTGATCTTATATTTGTATTAACAAAAGCATAATCTTAGCATTATTCATCAGATGCATTTTTAGTATCAACAGCTATAATATTAAAATTGTACAGCATCAATAACAGATTTTCAAGGGTTTAGAAGAAAAATATAAGCATAAACAACTCCGGTGTCATCGACTAGTTCCTGTAAAATATTAAGCAGAATATTACACAAACAGACCATTTTATCATAAGTAACAGGGAGCCAAATTAGGCTTAGGTTATCAAAACAGTGTAGCACTGCTGAAGAAAACAGAGCTATGCTGATTTGTATCATAGGAGAAGATAACTCAAATTGCTTAACCCCTTGAATGCTAAATATCTACCTAAATCTCAAGAAAGGTTTAAAAACATCTTTTTGGATTGCTTTCTCAATGTTTAAAATATTCAGAAGTATAAATATGGCAATTCATAATTAGGGTGCAACATTAAGCTATTAACACAATTTTCCCATCCAACCTTCCCCATTTGAGGGCTTGTAATTTGTTGTGGGATGTAGGAAGAAGTTAGAAAGTTCTTTCCCAAGAATCCCCTTGTCTGGTCTGTGCTGGACACGGTCACAGGTAGATAGGTATGGCTTCATGGACTTTTCTACCAAGAGAGTTAGTAGAGCCTGGGGCTCTGTTTTCTTTGATTAAAAGCTGTCTGTGAAAAGCCTACAACTTTACAGCGGGAGTTATAAAGATTGTTCTATCACCAATACATGTGCATGATAACAGGAAAGGAAATGCAAGGGCTTTGGGGATAACACAGGGTCCTTGCTCAGGTGAGCTTGGCTTTTTATTTTTCATCCCCTGGAATCCATGTGAATGTAAGTATTTGGAAGAGTTTGGCAATATGCAACTTCCACCCTTGGATAAAACCACGAGGGAAAAATCCTCTAAAGCAAATGTCATCCTCAAGCTTTTTCATTCCAGTTCTTGGTGATAAAGTCTTTGTTTCAACTATGAAGTTCGCTATAGAAAGGCTATCTATTTTTGAGTAACAGATCCCCAAAAAACTCCGTCTTTCCCCTCACCTTTTAAAAATGATGAGAACTAACACTTTGTTAAATGATCACCTGCAGATAATATAACACCTTAGAAGAAGTTTCTCGTTAATATATTGGCTAAAAAAAAAAAAGTAGCTAGCAAGTAGATTTTGGTTTAATTCAATTCCTGTTTGTGTGTGACACTGGGCTTGTGTCCTTGCACTGTCCCCTACAGTGTGACACCTTCCCAGGTGGCCCACCTGCCCTGGGCATGGTGCTGTCCCTTACCTCCATGGGCTGTGTTTCCCCACACTGCAGCTTCATTCTCCCTTTTCCTGTTGTGCACCGCATGGGACCTGAGTTGCTAATGCCGCTTGTTAGTAATTCCGTGGCTCCTCTTTTTTATTCTTTCTTTCTTACCAGCAAACCACGTGTCCCTTCAGAACCACCTGTCTCCCTGAAAAGTTTTGCCCTCTCCCACCGCTTTGTAACACCTGTGCTCGTCACATTCTGCCTTTTATTACTGGTCACCCTCCTTCTCCCACTTGGATAAGCCAAGTCACCTCAGTACTCCCTGAAGTGGGCACCTTACAGCAGCAAGGCCCCCATATACCTCAGAGCCCTGCTTTCCTCCACACTGTCCCTTCCTCCTGCTCATCTGCTTAAAACAAACCTCTGACTAGTCTTCTAAATTTGGCAGAGATGTATTTTGCCTCTCCTTTCCAGTGGTTGTACTTACAATGGCACCATGCATGGCCAGTATCATGACCCCACCGTGCAAACCAAGGCTGATTCACTGCCATAGCTACATTCTGGGTTCCTTCCTTCAAGGGGTTCACTTGTGACTCTGCTGCAGCTTGAAGGGACAGGGAAGATGACTGCTTACTTGGCTTCTCCAGTTCACTCATGGTCATCTTTCTTTTCTCCTAGTTTTTTGAGGAGGCCTCCCAGAGTGGTGGACTATCAGCCCAGCAAGTCAGCATAGGATATCTTTGTGGACTTGCTTCCCAGTTTCTTTTTGTTATGAAAAACATAGTGATTCAGACACATATGGCAGGACAAACTACAGACAGTTGGTCATTCCAGGGTTTCAGCTCGACTTCTGAATTATGCTGATTTTGTGCAGATACACAACGTAAGGCAATCCTTACGTAGACAGACAAATTTCTGGAGTCCTCTTTGTTTCAAGAAGTTAACCTGTGTTCCAACACAAAAGATAACAATTAGAGTAGTGATTCTCAAGTTAGGGGTCCACCAAATGGGGGTGAAATTCAACAGAAATTCAACAGCAAAAAGTCGATTTGCAAACAGGATTAGCTTTACAAGTCTGGACGCCAACCCAGAAAAACTGAAGTCCTCAGCAAATAAGTCTGGAATGCTAAAATATATCTGCAAGTATGTGCTCCTAGACCCAATAACACTACTGTTTGTACGGCACTTCAACTGCAGCAAGTAATGAGTGTAGCTTGAACCAGATACAAGGAATCACCCATAACAGCATATCTAATGCAGCTCTGTTTAAAAGAAACAAACATGCCTGTGCTCTGTTGTGCTGCTTATGGCGCTTCTGTATCTTTATTATGAAAACAACATAATAGAGGATTCAGTCTATTTTTGCTTTCTGAGGTGGCTTGTAATAGTTGCCCAGATGGGTAAGTTGAACTGCTCTCCATATTTAAGGTTGTTGCTTCAGGCTAGCTACTGTGAGGGCCACCAAGGGCATTCATCAGGGCACAGGATATGCTTTGGAGACTGGGCCCCTCCCTACCTGTGTCGCCATCATGCTCACTTGGAAAAAATAGTTGTTAATTTAAAGGACAGAGAGATTTGAATTGGTTTGTTTTCCCTTAGGAATAAATTAATAAAAATATTTCGCCAACAGAAAATCAGTAAAATTTTGCATTTGTATTTTCTGATGTACCAACAATCAACTCAATCATGTAAGAGCCTTAATTCAGCACCGACTTTTAAATATGTGGCTAAATTTAACCACAGAGCAGTTTCACTTAAATTAAGATGAAAACATTAAAGAACCTTGTTGATCTAAAGAAACTGTAAAACTTAGTATACAAAAACCAAATTCACAAAAAGGAAGTTAACAACTTCAGGATTTCCAGATGCTTGCTAGGCTTGTATAATTAAAAAATACAACTGAGCTGCTTAATGGATATGACAGTGTTTCCAGAGAAGATAAAGAAAACTAAACATACACCATCACATTCCTTACTTTTTGCTTTGTTTCACTGGTTAAATAAAAATGTATTTTTGTTTTAACCTTTGACTCTAAATCCTAGCTGCATTTGCGTAAAATAAAATGAATCAAAGATAGCTGCAGCTAACCAATCTCTTTAATTTGACATATCCAGACAACCTTTTATTGTGTTTAAATACGAGAATATTTTACTTATTGCAAAGTATCCTGTGTAATACAGGTGCTCCGCTATAAAATCTTCTCTTTTGCCTATAATTGTCATTCTAAATTTAAAATACCAGTATACAGTACTAAAACCTCCAATTGAAGTTAAATATAAAAATATCAGCACAAAACTCCTTTTTGAAGTCTGTTTATTGTGAGCAACCCAAATGCCTGTTTAATTATTATTAGTTGTAGTATATTAATAGACTTTGCACCCCTACAGTTGCTAATTCATACCATCTCGGGTATTTTGATGAGATAAGAAATACTAAGTAAGAAAACAGTAAGTATTCAAAGGGTTAATTTGCTTAGAATAATAATAATAAATTAGTTTTTTGCATCTTCTTCAGTTCAAAATCCAGCTTTGAGACTGAGGAAGGCTTCCAAATCACATCAATTAAATAAGAGTGGTCCTTTTAACCCGTAGCAGTTTGATTGCCAATGACTCGAAGAATCTCTTTATGAATGCTTGGTTCCTGTGTATTTATACTTGTATCACCCACTTGACCATCTTCATAACTAAAAAAAAAAGTACAGAAAATAAAATCAAATTAGTGTCTTATTAATCTGCCTGAAACCATCCAAAACTCCATTTCATTCAATAAACAAGAGTGCTTCTTCCATATGTTAACATGTTTCTATTAAAACGCTCTGATGCACTTCACCATTATATGCACACCCTAAACTCTAGAGAGCGAAGGGTGGTAAGGCTGCCATTGTCATTGAAATCCTGAGGCTGAATATCTGCTAGGACCCAAAGGGGACAACTCATAGGTGAGAGGGGAAACGTTCACACTATAGACAGGGAGCCTTTAAAGAATTCCTCAGCTTTAAAACATACAGCCAAATAGAAATTATATTTTATGATACATGGATAGACTTACTGTAACATGAGGTAATGTTAAAGAGTGGGAAAAATCAGTAACTCTCCATTAATTTATCATGTAACAAAGCATCGACTAAACCTCTGTCACTAGCTTATCCATACATTTCCTAACAAAAGTAAGTACAGAGAAAGATAAAAAATGAAGCGATACCAAAAAGAATTAGGAAGAAACATCTATTATCTATTTCCATTACAACTATTGGAGGGAACATGGGGAAAAAGGTCTAGGATGAACAGAAGTTGAATGTTAAAAGCTTTGTACTCACACAAAGAAAAATCTTGTACACACGTGATCTGTGTTGGGAACTACCCATATCTCTCCATGTTTGTGCAGATCGGACGAGGTTATCACTATCAGGGAAAGAATAAATTTCACATTGATGAAAACATGCCTGGAAAATACTGCTTTAAAAGTTTTGCTATTTTATACACTTTAAACAGCCTTCTAGGAACGTGTAGTTTTCCACTGCATGTCTGTGGTGTGGTTGTAGACTCTGAGTTGGCTGATAGTACAAAAAGGGAGATGAACTTGATTCTTGTTTCTAAAATATGTTATATTTTTCAGAAAATACAAATGCTTGATGTATGGGAGCCAGTTGCTAATTGGAATGAAAAATGAAAAAAATTATTTATTAAAATCTGATTTTAAATGGCCATAAGGCTGTTAAGGAGGATCTGAGTCAACTGATTAGCCTTTGGAACAGAGATATTTGTGTTTGATGCTGACTGAGCCAAAAATAAGATGTTAAAGGCAAAGTCTGAAACTGAGATATGACAAATTTGGGATTTCTAATTCGACCAAATATTTGGCCCCTCAATTTAAGAAGGATGTGAAGGTCCTCAAACACGTCCAGAGGAGGGCGACAAAGCCTGTGAAAGGGCTGGAAGGAATGTCCTATGAGGAGCAGCTAAGGACTTTGGGTTTGTCTAGTGTGGAAAAAAGGAGGCTGAGGGGTGACCTCATTGCTCTTTACAGCTTCCTGAGGAGGGGATGTGGGGATGGAGGTGCTGAGCTCTTCTCTCTGGGATCCAGTGACAGGACATGTGGGAATGGTTCAAAGCAGCACCACAGGAGGTTTAGAGTGAATATTAGGAAGCATTTCTTTAGCAAAGGGTGGACACATGCTGGAACAGGCTTCCTAGAGAGGTGGTCGATGCCCCAAGCCTGTCAGTGTTTAAGAGGCATTTGGACAATGCCATTAACAACATTTTAACTTTTGGTCAGCCCAGAATTGGTCAGACAGTTGGACTAGGTGATTATTGTAGGTCCCTTCTTACTGAAATATCCTATCCTATCCTCTCCTGTCCTGTCCTGTCTTGTCCTGTCCTATCTTAATACTATCATGAGTAAATGCATGTTTAATTTTCATGCCATTTCTTCCATGAAATGTAATTTTTAACAAACATTTATCTCTTGTAATAATTTTATTTAAAATCTGTATTAACCACCTCCCCTAAACACTTTTTTTTACAGAAAAATGAAGTGAATATAAGTAAAATATATTTTACCGAATATATAAAATTCAACCTTATAAAATCGATAAGTGTGAGAAAAGAATGACATAGATGAAAAAGTCCTTGTGAAAGATGTAATTTTTATTTAGAAACTTCAGGCATTAAAGGCCAAGTAAATTCTAGAAAACCCTAGATTCATATCTTATCTTCTGAAAGTTTTAGAACTAAACTTGTATATTTTTCTGTCCAGATCAAATTTCATTTTTATGTTGGCTGACTTCTCCTTAATCATATTAAATATTTCACTTGAACAGTCTCAAAATTATATATATTAAAAAGTAGCACATATAGCTTAAAGCTTCCGTTTTGAACTAACATCTATTCTACTGCCTGTCTTAATTTTGTAATTTTAAAAATGAACAAATGCTCCAAATGAAGGGCAAACTGAGTTTAATATAATTTCTTCTTGTTTGGCCAGTGCGACAAATTACCAATTACTGGTACCATTCTTATTCAAATCTCTTAATTCTTTGTTCTCAAAACCTGCTGAGGTTTCACTACTTATTAAAAGAATAGCTAAGTCTTACAAGAATGACTGTACTCATTCATATGCACTGGATTTTAGCTTCACAAAATTTTTGAAGCAGTCAGAGAGAACAGACTGGTTACCAGATGAATAGTATACTTGTCTGAACAGTAAAAAATTATTTGGAAATTCAATGGGAATTTTTTATTTTCTGACTGTTAGGTGCTTAACGCATTTGTGAAGACCTTGCAAGAAGTCAGAGTTTCAAATAATGGCCATCTTCAAATAAAGGTTATCTTGATGGCGTAGGAATACAATCATATTTGAAAGACAGACCAGGTGATCAGTTGCTACGTGTATATGATTATTTCATGAAAATTCAGCATGTGTTAACAGACTTTGTTTGACGAGGGAATTGTTCTGAGCTGAAATATAAAGGTCAGCTATTAAGCAAGTACTCGTACGCCTACCAGTAGTCTCTTACCTAAAAACAACCAATACTGGAACTAAAGGTCTCACTGATTTGTATCCAGTAACACTGTGTCTATGACTAAAACAGTTTTTCAAGGGCTTTCAGCTTACCTTCACATAAGGCTATGCATTTTAAGTTACGGCTTTGCAAAAATTGTGACTGTTGTCCTTTCTTCTGTGACTGAGATGTAAAAACATGATAAAACTTAATTAGTGCAGTAAGACATACTGAGTGAAAAAGTAACAAAGGAGAGCACTGCTATTTTCAGTGGTTTATTAGCGAACAAAGATAGAGGCAGTCCTTCTAAAATATTTCTATTGTATTTCTAGGTTTAATAGAAATACTAAAAACATTTATATTATTTGTTTGGATTATTGTAGGAGGGATTTGAACTTCTTTATCCAGAAAGAGAAGTTTCTAATTATTACAGAACGAATAATATTATTAGAAATATCAGTGTTACCAATAAACAAATTGATAGCAGAAAAAAAAACGGTGAATGTAATCACCAGTTCTTTGGCCTCTGCCCTGATATTTTACTGGCCTTCCCATTTCTGAGGGTTTCTGCTGTTACATACCAACCTCTCTCCAAAGCCAGGTTATTCTGTAGTTTCTATGTGTTAACTATGGGGACAGATGTAAGATTTCCTTCTCAAAATTTAGCCATACACATAAATGCTATGAGTTTGCTTTTGACAAAGCAGAATTGTAGTGCTTTAATATGTAAAAAACATGAAAAAGAAAAACTGACTTGCTGTATATGAAATGCTACTGATTTTCCAGCAATAACCACTCTCAATTCTTTTTCTAGAACTCAGAAAGCAAGGGCTTCCTAAGGTCATGATATAGTCTGTATTTCGTTTTCATTCTCTTCCTAAATTTTCCTGCTTGGAACAGAAGGCCACAGGACCTGCAGTATACTCCACAAGTTGTTACTAAAAGCAGTTGGGCTGTATTTAATGTTTGCAGTCTCTGAAGTTGTCGATTTTGTTCAATAAAATAAAACTGTTGGCTTTCACAAAGGGAATACTATCTTCTTTTCAGCTATCAAGATCCCAAACACAAAACCATAAATCCTCCAGCGACGGTTGCTGTACTGTACCTGTGATGTATTACTGCTCTTACTGCCTGAAGCTGGTTCATCTTTAGCTGACACCTTCTGCTGCTTCTTATTCATCCCTAGGAATATTAAAATCATGTAAGATACCCTGGCATACAAATACCATAATAAGCAAAGTTAAGAATGAAACAGGTAGTACAGTGGGAATCATAGTCTTTTGCATGGCACCCAAAAATCTAGTTAACTTTGTCATAGAATATCTCAATTTAATCCTGGAAATTACCAGTATGTCTGCGTGTATTGCAAAGACCTTAGGAAAGTCAAGTTAGCATTAAGTAGGTGCAAGAGCAGATAAACACGAGCTTAAATGGCACTGAATTCAGCTCAGGAATGCTCTTAGGTGGTTGCTTAACAGAGTCGCATGTGAGCATGTCTTGACTCTAACTGACCCTATTCACGCTGAAGTAACACAGTCTGATTTACTCTGCGTGGGATAGTAAAATCATGAGAGAAAGAACTTTAGATATTAATTGTTAAAACTGTATTTAGACTTACTAAAAGTCTAATTAATTTTTAGAAGTATTATATTTGTTTAAGGTTTTAAAGTCTACCTTGGTTTAATTAATTTATCTGCATGTAAAAGTATTAAACTATTTGTCAGCCACTTTGGACCCAATTTCCATCTCAGAAATCTAAACACCTACATTTGTGCCTTAGATCTCTCTTATATTCCTCATGTCGGTTTACATGAAATTCCTGTATTGTATGCTACTACAGGCTTCCTTGCCGTTCCAGTACCCACTATTTCTTGGCAGTTTACAAACACAGATAGAATTATAGGGAAGTTTAACTCTTTGAAGGAACAGGGAGCGTAGGACTCCTCTGTGGGTTTTATTTGCAACAAGTATTACATACTTCGTAGGAACACAGGCCTCCTTTCTGGAGGAGGCTGGATGGAAGGGACCAATAAAGGTAGAAAGACGAGATAAAACACATTGAAGTTGACAAAGCAGTGTTGTCCAAAAAGAAGGGCATTTTGTTAGATAATGATACTGGCAACCTGCACTTTTAGTGAGTCCTGAAAAGCTTCCATACTTGTGTAATCTCTGAAAAGCTAAAGCGCATGTAGAGATTATTGATACTGAAATTCAATAAATAGTAATAAAAAATGCTGAGCTTTTAAGATTAATTGTGACATTAACTAAAAATATAACTAAAAATACTGAAAATCAGAGAGCATAACTAAAAGTCTCAGAATTATCTTCATGCACACAAACACGCATTCAACTATACAAGCACTTTTATATCTGAGGAAATGGTAAATGCAACATACCTAAAGGAAAAAGTCACCATATTTTAAAATCTCTTAAGTTTCTTTCTTGTTTCTAGTGTGCTTCTACTTAAGATTTAATTCTTACATGGAAAAATCTGCACAACTCACTTTTGGATTTACTAGTGGGACAAATTATGTTCCCTCCCCTTCTCATGCTAAAATAAACACACTGTCCTGTACTTTCTATTTAATCCTGACATGGCAATACTTGGAAATACTCTTAAATATACACAGTTGAACATGTCTATTGATGAGTATTTGTTTTGTCAGATCAGATAGACTTAGGCAGATACTGACAAAAAATCACAAACATAAAGTTGGATTTCCACTGCATAATCAAGACCCATTCCATTACACACAGCATTCAGAATTAGATAGTATTTACTTCAAGCACAGTTTCAAGATACTCAGCACCTTGGAAAATGAGGACAGGTATTTAATAAGGGAATTTAGATTTTCTCTTTTTTGAATAAACTAAATCTTGGTCGACAAAGATAAAATTTAATACAGTGTTGTATACAGTGAAGCTGGTAAGGAAAGCAGTAGACTAAGATACCCCCTATATTTCTCCAGCTTTAGAGTGATTTATAAATATCACCTGAGTAACCAAATGATATGCTTGACAATGGACTAAGGTAGATTCCACTTCCAAACATTGCACCATGGAGCTGCAAAAGAGCGTAGTGATTGTTTAACATTAATTTGGTTATCTGGACAAAATAATAACTATAGGAACAGGTCATAATGTAGATAAGCATCTGCCCCACTGCACTAATTTATTGCCTGGTAATAAATGGTGTTCCAAGCAGTCTTGGATCGTGCTGCGAATATACAATTAAAATACAGTATATTCTGGAAACCAAAACATAATTTTTCATCAGATACATATATTTTATATATATATATTGCATTTTCTGTTTTTAAATCTAACATTACCACGGAGGATGCCTATAGAGGGTGCTTCTGTACATGGCCAAATACACCCTGATCCTTAGTTGGCACCCTGGGATCCTCCTCCAAGGTATCATGGACTCAGCTCTGGGGAAGAGCTGTCAAAACCATGATGCTAAAGTACTCTGAGTTACAGCTTCCCAGTCCCCCGGGTACTGCCTACTTTGCTCTGCAAGAGTGGTCTCTTGATGATTCAGTTTGAGAAAATGAACTGAAGTTTGCAATAGCTCCCTCCTGGCAAGTACACTCATATATCCATTCCCAAGGAAACCAGAGGAGAAGAGGAGATGCTGTAAACACAGTTCCTGTAAATCTAGTATGTTCTTGGATCCTATAATATGGAGATAAGTTATGTAGCTCTGAATTTTAATCCCGACTGCTTTTAAGCAGTACTGAACTAAGCCTCCTGGAGGTGCTGCTCTGCAATCTAATATCGAAACACTAACTCCAGCAATGGGATTTTCTAGCCATTTTAGCAGACATGTTATTTCATTTTAATTGCATCAGAACAGTACTTTTTCCAGGAAACAAGATGGTATTTAAAATCATCCCTTTTTTTCACCTATATGACTACCAGAACCACCGCCCCTGAAACCTTGCCTAAGCTAGTATATAATCAAGCACGCACAGGTTAGCTGAAGTCTATTTAGTCTACTACTTACCTGCAGCCTCGTATTGGAAGCAACAACTAAGCCGTTCCTCAGGATGGAATGCCAATTTTCAATGTGTGAACCACTGAAAAAATGAAAATGAAAACGTTAAAATCCACAGTGTAAAATGCAAAACGAAATCAGTAATCCTTTAAAACAATAAATTCACAGCTGTAAGCCTCAACTGGCAAGAACGAAAAAATAGCATGGCATTTTGATAGCCTTTGATTAATATGAATATATGTACTTACTGAAATGCAAAGGTACTTCCGTAGAGATTTTTAGCAGCTCGGAAATTGGATTCTTTGGCTGGTGGACTGCTGAGAAGCAGGAACTGGTGGGGAGTGTGCATAAACTTCAGTTGCTGTAAAATATAACAGTGCACAAGTGAAAAGAAGTTGATTAACACAGAAGCATTGTATTTCCACAATGGTACTTCTTAAGATACCATGCTGTTTCGCACAATACAGTACTGCATATAAATAACTACATGAACTAAGTTGAAACTGGTCTCATTACCATAGTTTTAACCTGAAATCAAACAGTAAAAATGTCTTTCAGTTTATGAAACATATGGAAGTTTCTGAAACAAATTTCAGCCTATTATGGCTCTAGTGAAGTAATTAAATTGAACAATTTCATCATGGTATTCTGATCAGAACTGGCTTTGAATTAAGATTCAGGCTTGAAAGGTTGCAGATTACCATGTCCTTAATCAGAGGATCAGAGGCACACATACTCAGAAATGAATCTCAGCACCACCCCTCTAAAATTCAAGAGCTATACTCTTTTTAAGGTGTATTCATATGTGGATCTCCTGGTACATAGTGTTTGTGTGCACTGCTTTCTGTACAATTCTATATCTAATATTCTATACGGTAACAAAACAAATAGTGAAGTTATTCTCACCCAATCTCAGATGACTACAATGTAGACACTTGTATTTGAGCTACTCACCTCAAATAGGCTTTTTCTGAGCATTATTTCTTTGACCTATTTTAGATATCCACAACATGATTCTATGTCATGACCTGAAACTGCCTATTTCTGTTTCTTGTCTATTAATGGGAGCCACATAATTAGTTTGAATGTAGATACCTACATGTGGCTAGGAGACTCCCACCTAAGCTGCTAATACAAGCCATGAGAAATAAGAAAATAATAAAGAACCCACAAACACTTACCCTATTCACCGGTAGCTTCACAATATGTGATCTATTACTAGAAATAACCCTAAAATAAGAAACAGTTAGATGTATTAGACATGGTAACCAAACAGAACTTCTCTCCTTAAAAATGTGTTATGAATGGCCACCACAAAGCACCCAGCTGCAGGCCTTTGAACCTATCAGATGGAAGTAGACCAAATCTCGACTAGAAAATGAGAACAGAGGCTGTACAAATAAGCTGGAGTCTTTCCAGTGGTTTCAGAGGGCCTGGCCAGATGAGGTCCAGAAACAGTCCAGAAACACCTGCAGTTGCAAATGTCAGCCCTGTCGTTAATTCTTAGGGTGAGTTTATACCAAATTACTCTGGTGAAGTGATTATTCATTAAACTTGGTAATAATTATCATCTCATGTGAGTCAATTTTATACCATTGTAGAAGAGGATGTGCAAGCGGGTCTTGTTTATCCATCTGCTTCTTTATTTCCAAGTAAGGTGCCTAGAAAAGAGTAATTATGTTCTTTATTTCTAGCTGAAATCATAAGGTTAAATTTTATATGTTACATTGCCCATGATTTCATCTATTAAAACAAATACATGGGACTCATTATTAGGCTTAAATCACAGTTTTACTGACATTTAGTGTTGTACAGTTATAAATGTGTTTTGACAAAAACAAGAATTAATATAGTCATTATTTTCCCTGAATTAAAATAATAAGCATATAATTAGCATCAAAATGAGCATATTATAGCAAACATTGGTGATCTCATGGAGAACAGCAGAAGATATCTATTTATGTTTGGCTCTTAGGATTAAGAAATTGGACTGGAAATTCACAAAATTAAGTCACTTAAAATACCCCAAGGTAATCCACTCCATTTTTTTTTAACTGTTTCATGGTATAAACTGGTAAAGTAAAATACCATATCAGTTTATAATCCCTTTGAAAACCATTCTTGATTTCAATCACAGTGCAAAGCATCCCTTTAAAACTCTTTAGTCTAAGAATTATTTTGTTTAAAAAAGGCAAAACGGTGGTTATTTTTCTTTTTAAAAGTCATTATATTAGGTAACAGAAATACCTGATTTTTTTTCAATTTTTACAAGATGCTACATTAAGTAACAAAAATATGTGAATTTTAATTTTCAATTTATTTTACTCCTCTCTATACACCTCATTCTTCATTTCAGAATTGCCAAGTACTTTATGAATACATACAGAGTAAGATTTATAAACTGTTGTGAGGTTACATTTATATAGCAGTTGGAAAAGCAAGGTACATGGGAGAGATTTCAATAATCAGTTATAATCAACCGGGCTGTTTGGGAAATGAAGTGTAACGATGAACATAAGTACTGCTATCAGACTCTGTCCCACTGTGAATATTGAGCAGTGATATGGCAGTAATCCCAAGAGACCCAACCTTCCACATCCCCAACCATACTTATCTGATCAAGTGTTTTGCTATAATAGAAATAAAGCTATCATTCAGAACACTGTCACAAAATCAATTTCTTTTGCTTTGGAAATAAAAGCCCCATTTTGGCTTTGATATTTTGAGAAATGCAGCAGTTGGTGATTATCACATTACAACGTCCCATTCTGCTGTTATTATCTCTTATGTAAGCTCAGTTCTACTTCATCACTTTTATTTGACTGCCATTATGGATACTCTAGGTTTGTTACTTTTAACACACATTTTAATATTACTACAGCTCTATAGGAAAGAGGTGATACTATTGACTTCCCCACCCATCACAGGCAAGCAATACAAACACCTTCCTTGTTCTAGAAATCGTGATTAAGTTAGGTAAAGATTTTTAAACTCACCTGGGTCATCTCTCTAATAGAAGTGATACTGTCCAATGCTTTCATGACGCGGTCATAATTCTTCTTCTGATATAGCATAGAATAAGCAAATAAATTAAAAGAATATGAGTCTTTGGCTCTACAAAAACCTGAATTCTTTGTGTATAAAACCAAAAGTAGGATGAATGTTCACCAAACCGATCCTTTCAAATATTTCTTACCAATAGCTTTCTTCCACCTCACACATTGATTCTCTCATTCATAGTCCAGGAAAATTCCACGAAAAAAAATATTATCATGATGTTTTTTCTTTGAATTTCACTGGAATCTCCAACACACTCAAAAAATTAGCTCACTTTTTAAACAAATATTTGTAACTAAACATGGATTCTGACAGTTATTTGGATGACATGTTATTAAGTTAAATACAGCAGTGACCAAATAGATTTTAAATAAAATAATAAATAAACAGATGCTAACAGCTCTATAAAACACCAGAGGTCCTTCAGTTGTCCCTCTGTCTCACCCTGATTCTTGCCTACCTTCTGCTCAGGAACCGCTACCATCCAACTTTTCTGAGAGGATGAGCTTAACAGTCCATGCTCCACCAGCTCTACATGTCACGTTACCTTCAGGAGCTTCACTGTTCCCTGTCTTTGGGTCTTGGCAACTTCTGCCCATGGGCTTTTACCTCGCCTATGCAGGCAAGAAGCTGAGAAGAGGCAGTGTGGGTCCTGCCAGCCCAGGGGCTCTCTCCATTCCTCTTCTGCTGTGAACCTATTTCATATTCCCTTGTCTGCTTCAAACTCCTGCCTTGCCCAGCCACCAGACTAGCTGTCTCCTCATCAGCCCCTTCCAAGCACCTCCTGGCAAGTCTTTCTTCCCACATGCTACAGAACACACTCGCCCCTTCCTGAGGAAGGACAACTGCTAACTGGCCTTTGTTCAGAAAAAGAGAAATGCATCCCAATACAGGACATCCAAAGTTCTCATTTCTGCCCTTGGGGATGGCTCAAGTGAGATGTAATAGTTCATGGCTTCTTAAGGGCTTCCCTCAGAGGTACTATAGGCAGGCTGAAGAGCAAGTAGTGCAAACACAATTCTTTACTTCAAAATTGATGTGTGCACAAAACTCAGCTATTATGTCAACATTTGATAAAATTACATTTAAGGACATAATTGCTTACAAAGAGAAAATGAGATGACAGCAATAACCACTTCAAGAATAAAAAGATAGACTGGAAATCCCCCCATTTACATGATCTACACCTCCCAAAGGTGGGACACATTTGTGTCCAATGTGTACACTGAAAGAAAGACACCAAGAATATAAAATTTTGCACTTACCATTTGTACCCTAAAAGAATTTCTTGGTGTCAACGCAACTTTGACAGTAACTTACAGTTAATACTCAAATACCTTCTCAAAGACAAATAAAAAAGCTACAAAAGTCACATGCTTGTGCAATATTCTGGAGCTGTATCTCTTATAATAAAGGACACTCCTCCAGAAGAAGGCTTTGCTTTGAAATGTTATGCATGACTAAAACCAAGCTATGACATAATGAAAGACATCTACTTACCCTGGGGTTAAAGGCCAGCATCTGAGGATCATTTGGATCAACTACAGAAGGATATGGCTCAAAAATGACAACTTTCCTAGGTGACTCTAATGCAGACCGACACATGGATACTAACAGATCAACCACCTAGGGATATAGAAAAATATTTATTTGATATATGTACTTTCATATTGTATCTTCCAGTCTGCTTTTTTTTACACATTATAGTAATTTCATATTTCATTGTTACCTATATTACCCAAACCGTGTTATCCACAGGACATAGTTTAGGACTGAAATTTTTCCACTGACCTCAACAGGTTCAGCCCGGGTACATTATTCCAGGTGCATAAATAGCATCAGTATCTGGTCCTAAATGCATTATCATGTCAAATACATTGCTTGCAGCCCTGCTTTCTCTTACACATATGTGCTAATTCCTGGATTAAGTGAATTCTCTAGGGAAATGAAGTCGTGCTGGATCTGCGTTTCTGTACCATTGAATGCCAGTGAAAAATGTTGCTCAAGAACCAAGAAAGGTTTGTGAATCTGTACCACTGCCTGCTGTTCTCCTGAAGACTGTAATCACAGCAACACTTCTAAACATTGCTTCTGCTAAAGCCACAACAGTGCAGTGAGTTAACAGTCATTTGCACGTCTCACACTGGGACATCCTCTTCCTTCCACCCTGCTGTACAAAACTACAACACTGCTTTGAGTATCTATGATTTCCCAGATTTCACCCTAAGATCACGCATGTAATGTGTCCACAAGCATGTGTTCACATATCTGCACATAGGCACGTATATAACTTAGCAACAGACTTCTGTGTAATTGTTTCAAAAGTCATAATTCAGAGGTTAAAAATAGAATACAGCAATCACAAACCAGACAGAATGCAGCTTTCTGGCAGCTGTGATAGCTAAATCCAGCTCATAATGAAATCCAAAGTTACTACATAAAAATGTAGCTGCAAATTAGCTCGTTTCCCCCTGTCTTTTCTGTGCCTTGTGAAAACATTCCTGTGTAAAAACAGAGTTTTCCATGAAAGAAAGGAAAAGCTGAGATGAGTTGTACTTAGTAGGCATCCCTGGTTCCTCCCACAACTCCACAAGAATCAGATCTCATTTCACAGCTCAAGCTGTTCTAGAAGTTTTTATATATCTCCCATTGTATCTGACCATTCGGAGGAAAAAAAAATGACAGTCCTTTAGACAAGCACAATGAAAATAAGAATCATGATGAAAGCGAAAGGGAACTGCGCTGTGCTGAGTCATACTGTTGCCATTCTCCTCCTCTGCTCTTTTAGCACGAATGGACAACTTTCTCATCAGTTTAAAAATACTCTGTTAGTTCCAGTTACTAAATATCTCACATATATTGAAAAATGAAGTTATTTAAATAATGATCCCTTCCTCCATGGTGCTCTGATTACTTCTCAGTTTATAATACCTGTAAGTGTGATGAATGTTTCAAAACAGGGCACCTGCATTAGCATTTGCAAAGGAGACCAGGAGTCTGCACACGCAGCCAGGTCAGGCAACAGGCGTGCAACTGTGTAAATGTATTACCATGAAATTGAGCCCACGTTCATACATCCTGCTTCTCAGAAGCATTTCTTAGCCCCCAGTCGCAAAACACTTGTTGACTCATGTTGTTTGTCCCCAAATCTCTTAACAGTGGCTCAAAGTTGTCTTGCTTTATGAGTTGCACGATGGACTTTGTCTTAAGATTGGCATGGTCCTTCTTAGAACATCATCCCAAAGCCCTCCTTTAAACTGTCTGTTGATTCCTATATTGTTTCTCACCATGATACCTGCATATTGCTCTGACATGGGGGAAAACGTGCGTAGATTAGGCTTAGTTAGGTGCCCAGTTTCCCCTGAGGTAATTGTTTTGGGCTGATGGAATGCAAAGCAACTTAAACTGGGAGGTAGGTCTAATACAAACATTATAATACAAACTTGCATATGTGTTCCTTGGTAACAGAAAGTGCTGTGGATCTCGCAAATGTCCTAATACCTGGGCCTGAATTCCTCCTCCTTAACAGTAGGTGCTGAAGTACGTAAGTAAGGATTAAAATATTTTCAAGGAGGACAAGATGTCACTTGCTGATGACAATTCCCTCTTATGACATCAGTCTCTCAGACAGTGCCTCTCCCTCTCCAGAGACTGTCTACAGGAAGTCTGAACTATCAACAAATCAGGCATTTAATTTTCAGGCATTTCGACTGCATGACTAAAATAAGCCAAGGTGAGTTCAGGCTTGAAAGTTTTAGAAGGTACAATGACTTGTTATTAAGCAGGAGCCATCTGAATATTGGGGCTGACAAAGTAGGGGTGTATACCTTAGGAAACTCATTAAAGCACAGCAGGAAAAAACAGGATGTGATTTCTAATAATGAGAACCTGTATTTAGGCTCCTGCATTACACAAAATGATTTGGAGGAAGATTCATCTGACAAAATGTAGAGATTCACAATGCGAACACCCACCTCTTACTAGTCAGCCTAGGCTCTCTTCATAATCAATGGAGAAAATAATCACTGTGCTTATAGTCTGTGCTGTGATTCACACTATCCTAAACCAATGTCAAAAATAGCTCAGATGAATCAAACCCTAAAAGTGCTGAATTCTTTCTGCAAACAGGAAGGGAGCTCAACCAGATCAGATGTAGTGAGATGGATGCAATGCTATCACTAGCATAAAACGCACTGAAATTCAGTCACCCAGGTCCAATGGGACAATTGACCAAACCTCTTATCTAACTCTTTTAAGCACCATTAAGCTTGTAATCACTTCAATGCTCTACAGCAAAGCTCTGTAGATGCAGAGGTGTTCTGGAGATCTAGAGCAAGTTCTGCATATGCCTGCAACAATGATACTTACACAAAACACAGAGTGAGACCTAACCAGGACCACCTCTCCTGTCAGCTGTATTTAAAAAGAGAAGTGGGAGCTACTTGTTTGTACCTAAGGTACAATGTACATGTAATTTACCATGTAAGTTTGTACCTAATTTTTTCATAATTTTACGAAAGGAGACTTCCAGCTCTTCAAGGAGTTGGTCAACAGGACCCCCTGGGAAACTGCCCTCAAGGGCAAGGGGGCAGAATAGAGCTGACAGATCTTTAAGGATGCTTTCCATACAGAGCAAGAGCTCTCAATCCCCAGGAGTAAGAAATTGGGAAAGGAGGGCAAGAGACCGACATGGCTGAGTCGAGACCTACTGGTCTTGACCTACTGGTCTCCCCTAAAGGATAAGAAGGAAATGCACGGACAGTGGAAGCAGGGACAGGTATCCTGGGAAGAGCATAGGGACACTGCCTGGTTGTGTAGGGATGGTGTCAGGAAAGCAAAGGCACAGCTGGAGCTGAACTTTGCAAGGGATGCAAAGAATAATAAGGGCTTCTACAGGTATGTCAGTCAGAAAAGAAAGGTCTAAGAAAGCATACGGCCCCTGATGAGCAAGACTGGCCAATCGGTAACAACAGATGAGGAACAGTCTGAGGCACTCAAGTTTTTTGCCTCAGTCTTCACTGTCAATCTTTCTTCCCACACCTCTCCAGTGGATAGACTGGAAGGCAGGGACTGGGGGAGAAAAGTCCCTCTCACTTTAAGAGAAGATCAGGTTCATGACCACCTGAGGAACCTGAACATACAGAATTCTATGGGACATGATGAGATGCGTCGCAGAGTCCTGAGGGAATTGGCTGATGTAGTTGCCAAGCCACTCTCCATGACATTTGAAAAGTCATGGCAGTCAGGTGAAGTCCCCAGTGACTGGAAAAAGGGAAACAATGCATCCATTTTTAAAAGGAGTAGAAAGGAGGACCCTGGGAACTACTGACCTGTCAGCCTCACCTCTGTGCCTGGGAAGATCATGGAACAGATCCTCCTTGAAGCTATGCTAAGGCACATGGAGGACAGGGAGATGATTCAAGAGAGCAAGCATGGGTTCACTAAGGGCAAGTCCTGCCTGACCAACCTTGTGGCCTTGTGGAGTGATGACATCAGTGGACAAGGGAAGAGCTACGGATATTGTCTACCTGGACTTCTGTAAGACATTTGACATAGTCCCCCACAACATCCTTCTCTCTAAATTGGAGAGATATGGATTTGATGGGTGGTTTGGTGGATGAGGAATTGGTTGGACAGTTGCATCCAGAGGGTAGTGGTCAACGGCTCAATGTCCAGATGGACATTGGTGATGAGTGGTGTCCCTCAGGGGTCCATATTGGGGCAAGTACTGTTCAGTATCTTCATCAGTAACACAGACAGTGGGCTTGAGTGCACCCTCAGCAAGTTTGCAGATGACATCAAGCTGTGTGGTGCACTTGACACGCCTAAGGAACGGCATGCTATCCAGAGGGACCAGGACAAGCTCAAGAAGTGGGTTCAAGTGAACCTCATGAGGTTCAACAAGGCCAAGTGCAGGGTCCTGCACCTGGCTTGGGGCTAGCCCCAGTATCAATACAGGCTGGCGGATGAAAGAATTGAGAGCAGCCCTTTCTTGAAGGACTTGGAAGTACTGGTGGATGAAAAGCTGGTCACGAGCAGGCAATGTACGCTCACAGCCCAGAAAGCCAACCACATCCTGGCTGCATCAACACAAGTGTGGCCACCGGGCTCGAGGGAGGTCATTCTGCTCCTCTACTCCCCTCTGGTGAGACCCCACCTTGAGTACTGTGTCCAGCTCTGGAGACTTCAGCACATGAAAGAGATGGACCAGTTGGAGCAGGTCCAGAGGATGGCCACAAAAATGATCGGAGGGATGGAGCACCTCTCCTATGAGGACAGGCTGAGAGAGCTGGGGTTATTCAGCCTGGAGAAGAGAAGGCTGTGGGGAAATCTTATTGCAGCCTTTCAATACTTAAAGGGGGCTTATAAGAAAGATGGGGACAGACTTTTTATCAAGGCCTGTTGTGATAGGACAAGGGGTAATGCTTTTAAACTAAAAGCGTGTAGATTTAGACTACAAATAAGAAGCAAATTTTTTGCAGTGAGTGTGGTGAAGCACTGGCACAGGTTGCCCAGAGAGGTGGTAGATGCGCCATCCCTGGAAACATTCAAGGTCAGGTTGGACAGGGCTCTGAGTAACCTGATCTAGTTGAAGATGTCCCTGCTTATGGCAGGGGGGGTTGGACTAGAAGAGCTTTAGAGGTCCCTTCCAATCCAAACTATTCTATGATTCTGTGATTCTAAATGTACACGTAAGTGCCTGAATTAAAAAAATAAACCTCTAGCTCCTCAGAAACACATAGCCAAGGTCTTCAGAGGACTTCAGGCTGAGGAAGAGGTGGGGCTTCATCAGCACGCCTCTCTCCATTTCTGACAAGCTTACACAGGTACCCCAATATTTGGTATGTTAGATGTTGCAAATACAGCCATCTAACAGTCTTCAGACATCAGATGAAGAGCTGACGTTCAGATCCCACAGTCACATTCTCAAGTGAAGAAGCTGGTGTACGCTGCTGTGAGTTTATTCCTATGAGGATATACCCAGAGGCGGTATTCAGGCACTTAGCCAAATAGCTTCTTTCCAGTGGCTACACTTACTACTGCTAGTTAAAGTTAACTGAACGGAACATTTCCTCTTCCAAAAAAGAGGAATGCACTTTTCTGGAAGATGTGCAAACTTTTAACTTAAGATCTTAAACATAAGACCTCTTAACTTGTGAATTTACTGTAATATAAGGTTAAATTGTGATTTGGAAACATAGTTTTAAATACCTTGGTTTAAGGCATATACAAAATTAGGAAAGAAAACAATGATATTGTTATAGCTACATTAATAACTGAACTTAGAATCAGAAAGCAAGTGTATATTAAATTCCTGATCCTTGAATATGTAGCAACATCAGTAAGGACTTTCCTACTGTTACTTAATGATCAAAACAACAGATGCTCAGTGGATAGCTGCATCCCAACACCATGAACAGGAAGTAGCTTATTAATTGCATCAGAGTAGTAATGGCTCATTAGGTGAAAATAAATGGGAATTATCTCCAAATGACAATGGCTGCCTTTATTAACAACCCAGGTGACCTAATTGAATAAAACAGAGCAAGAGAACGGGGTTACTCTAATTACATGGAAGTAAAACAATGGAAGCACCTTATTAGTACCGTTTGAAAATGCCATGCATAAAATAGTGTATTTACAGCTATAAGAGTGGACAAATAGATAATACTTACCAAAGAGCACTCATATGGGGAATACAAGTCAAAATAAATACTAGAAGAGACTGAGAAGACTGAGTCTAGAAAGTCAGACATGTAATAAACATTAGATAATTCTACCTGAGCTCCAGTTGCAATTTCATCAGCAGCTTCGTTCATCACTCCTAATGTTTGGAAAGCAAATACACAGAGCTCCCGTTCACAAACAGTGGGCTACACAGAGAAAGAAAGTTAATTATATTTTTGTTATGATTTTGTGTTCTTGATTTTATCATGTAATACCTACAACAAAACCCGAACACATTTAATGATAAGTTTTTTCTTCAAATATTAACAGCAACGTTAATTTCAAATTACGAATACATGTCAATTATGGAGGAAGATACATTAGAGAAACATTTTAATAATCTGAAGAACAAGTGTGAAGAACTCTAGAACTCATAAGTAATCACAGAAGCTAAACTTAAAAGAAATCTAAACAGATTACAAAACCAAAATTACAGGCATAGTACCCAAAGGTCCTTAGCACTATCCTACCAGACTCTGAAAACCTCCTACATAATTAAAATTAATGGAGAACAAATCCAGAAACTAATGGGGCCACACCCCCTTCATAATGCAGGTTTATTCGTCACAGCATGTTATTGTGCAAATACAAATAAAAATCTGATCTAGAAGACAAATTTCTTGAAGAAGCACTTTTCTTTTTTAACCAATTTAACAATTAATTTGTAAACTTTAAGAAAATGTCTTCTATTTTTATAGAATGAACACCTTATTTGGGAAGGCCACGTGTTATTTTAATAAATAAAGGTGCTCCTACTCTTTTATCAAACATAAAAAAAATAATTAAAAATACTTGATGTTGAACCAATTTTTTGCCTATATTTTTAAAAAAATTAATTCACAATGCCATCACAAGGATAAAATAAAAAAAAAATTATTTAAACTGAATATTGAGGGAGAGTTGAGCATTCTGCCTTCATAAAGCAAACAAAACAGAAACAAAAAAGAATACAGCTTTAAGTAAAGAGAATAGGCATGACTTCATAGGCTTCCTAATCGGTTACAACCCTTACTGCAGCTCCACGTTTATTTACTGAAAGATAATTAGCAGATCAACTTTTTAAAGGCTCCAGTAATGAATCACACAGTGAATTGTTATAAGCATTCAAAAGGAACAAACAGTTGAGAGAAATACAAGAAAGAAACACAAATTAAAACGTTCCTTAAAATCGACCCCAATAAACATAACTTTTTATTACAATGATGAAAACAATCACAAATAGTTTTTGGATACTAGTTTTTTGAATTCATATTATTAAATCCTAGCTAGCTAAAACTTAAAATGATCTTTGGTAGGCACTATTGAACTTTTGTAACTAAAAATTCTGAGTCTAGCTACCGTGATAATCACTAAAGCATTTGTAGCAGTACACTTTGAAGTTCAAGCCAATGTCTCTAGGAGGCAGTTGCAGAAATGAAAAAATGAATCGAGCACACAAAGAAAACATAAAATCTAGCTGAATTCTGTTTCAGGCAACAGATTTGTCAGTAATAAGCATAGTCCTATATTTGTAGTCACTTGTTTCATAGCCCTTAAAATATGCATTTGCTGGGTTTCAAAGATTCAAGACTTCAATAAACATCTGAAAGCTACTTCATTGACATATTCCCACATCAGTTGCTTTATAAGAGCTATCATCTTTCAAGTCTAGCAGAGTGTCACCCATTTGATTTATTTTATCTGCTGTGTTACATTGCATTAGGCAGCAGACGAAGCCTAACATGATCCAATTTGCTGTGCCATGGCACGCTAAACAAAAAGTATTTACTATTGTCATTATTCTTAGGTTTTCCACATTTAGAAAGTGCTTAAATCATTTGCTTAGTGGGGAGGCATGGTGGCACTACCACCTTAACTATCATAATCAACAGTGTATACAGACTCCCTTTTATTCCAGAGCAAAGTATTGCTCTGGAACAGCAGAACAATCTAAGTTTGACCATGCATGCCATGAAGAAAAGTGTTAAGAAAATACTTATTTTTGACATTTTGCTTACAACCTCAACAAAGTAAATTATCCTGAGACTTAAAGATGGCAAAGGGAACACTGGGTTTGTCACCTTTGCTCTCCCCCCTGCCCTCTGCCCCGTGTTATAATCCCAGAAATGTCTGAGCATCCGGAAGAGGGAAGTTAAGAAAACGGTCATTGTACTTATGTTTGGCATTTGCAAGGCCTTTATTCTCCCAGGTGGACACTAGAGCTAAGTTCTTAAGGGTGGAGAACTGTAGATATGAGGAGAAGCAAGACAGCAAAATTTGAGCTCTGAAGAGGAACAGACGTCACTGCTAGGGTCTATACAATTACTTTGACTGTATGTATTTCATAAGCCTTTATGCCCACTGAATATTTTTGCTCTGCAGTCTAATGGAAAAAATAACCCAAACCCTGTAACAATATGGACACTTCAACAGTCTGCCTTCATATATCCACCCCAGATGCTTTCTAACCCAACTCCAGCCATTTTAAGAGCACTTTTGGATCCTGTTTCTGAAATTTATCCCATTTTAACTAAATCAGATGCTTTTAACTTAAATTTCCCACAAGTGCTAGTAGAGTGTTCCAAGAAATGTTGGTATGGCTGTTTCACTGTCCTCTACTGTAGTCACTAGTTAGGTTCAACCATTTAAACTCATTTCTTTCCCTCCCAAATGAAAAGATTGGCTTACAATTAAGAAGCAAACATTTGGAGGGCTTTTGTTTGTCATGTGATGGTGACTTAACTATTCAGTGTCACATTTCCGTATTTGGTTTTGTCTGCAATTGTGTGTGCTAGAACCAATGAAAACATATAAAAACTAAGTTAATAAATCAATTCTAGAAGACAGAGCCTTAAGAAAATCACAAGCTTTATAAGAAAACTGGGATTTAAGACTGCTCTTATACTGCTGCTAATGTTTTACATACTGCCAGTGTGTTTCCCTTTATGGCATCCGCTTGTCTCATCTCTTGAAACAGGATGTGAGCCCTTGGGACAGGAACAGTCTTGTTCTGACTTGGTATCATAAATATGAGAAATGTCCCTAGCCACAGTAAACAAACAAGAACAACAACGCTAACACATTTATAAAAGCTACTTTGTTCCAATGTCATTTTCGGATACTCTTATTTTGGTTCAAGTACATGTACTATTCAGCAAGCTGAACCTTCTAAGAACTTTTGCATACATACATGAAAGTATAGATATGTTCTTACTGATGTGGATCCATATCCACAAAGGTACAGACATCCAACTTCTATTAGGTTACCAGTTTCCATTGTTTTCAAAGGGAAAATACAGGACAAAGTCAGGCTTACACACTTAAGTATGTATTTCTGAATGGGAATCTCATTTTATCTGCACACAGAATCTTACAGATTACAACCATCACCTCGAAGGCAACGCAGAGCTGACTAGCAGGGCAACTTTGCTCTCCACTACCTGAAGAGGGCAGCTGTAACTCCTCTTCAACAGCAGCTGCTTGTGGTCTCACATATACTTTATTTTTCACTTGAAAAGAGAAAATTAACATAAAGACATTGACTTCCACAAAACTATTAGCTAAGTGAAGATCATTGGTGCTGAAAGACTATTTAGAAGGATAATTATTCCAGTGGAGAAAAGCCAGAAGAAAATAAGAGCTGGGCAGTTAACCTGAGACGGCAAGTGGTTGGAAGCAGAAGACACTGACAGAAGCAGAAAGCATTTTTTGAGCTCTTGAGATTTGCAGAGTTTTCTTTTAGTCACCCCCACTCTTTGCATGCTCAGTAGCACCCACCCAACTGCTGCTGTGATGAAAATGGGCTCAATCGGGGTTTCTGCATGTTACAATGCAAGTGTCACTTCTTACAGCAGTGACTGTGAACGGCAGACAGGTAAATCACCTAGCTACTATGATATATTATGGCTCCTGTACTCATACACTACTTAAAATATTTTCCAGACATTCTTGCGACTTGAAAAAGGTGAAACTTTCATAGCCAATATCGATCTATCTTGCTTCTTTCTAATGTGTACTGTGGCTGAGCTTCAAAGAGCAATGTGCCACCCTTTCCTGTATCCTGAGGGATGTCACACAGACACTAACGAGGCTGCAACGTGACTGACACACCTAAAAACTCTTGATCTAAAAGAAGAAGCTCAGGGAAGGCTCATAGACTTACAGCAATGTAACAAATGGTAAAGGTGAAACCATTAGCGACCATCTCACTTCTCCTAATGAAAGCAACAGGCATGGAGATGAAATGTAACTTCAAATCTCTGTTCCGTTTCCTACTTTCAACCGTGGTAATTGTTAGTTTTTCCATAGGAGGAACTTCTCTCTTTCTCTTCGTTACACTCACCAGATGGATGAGTATATAACACAGCAGCAATAATACTGAAAATGTGGACAGACAGATACAGAGAGAGAGAGAGAAAGAGAAAGAAAGAGAGAAAGAAATAGAAGAAATAAATGGAAGAAGGAAGGAAGGAAGGTTGGTTGGTTAGTGGGAAAGAGCAGGCGAGAGAGAAGGAGGGAGAGAGGAAAGGAGTCTCGTAGGTAAAGGTCTCTTTTGCAAGTGAGCGTTCAAGTTTTTAAGGTTTATTTCCCAGTTTGTGTCAGTTACGGATTTTTAGTTACGACAGCTGTATTTGTAAGAAACGGCTAAGTAAGATCGGTTGCTAATTCTCTACCACCTGAGTCCGTATTACCTAAGGATCAGGTACATTTGGAGTAGTAAGAATAACATTACTAATTCTGAAACAGAATCCAGAGCTGTAGGGAAGGCTCTCTTCCAGCTCCCTTATAGCTAACTTCTGTAAGCCACGCTTTCAGATGGATTAACAAACGCTACAGAAACCTCAGCTGTATCTACAGATCTGACACACGGGGTAAAAGCGGTACCTCGACGGCAGGCACTGATGAGGCACTTGTATACTTTCTACCAGTGCTGCTTAAATGCCGCACGTAAAATTCTCACTCTCTGTAAAAGAACTAGAGCAAAGCACGTTTAGGAGTTTAAGACTTTTATGTTTCCTAGAGTATAACAGAAAGGTCAATTCAATTAAAAACCGACAAAATGAAAAGTTTTAGGTAATGTGTATCTTAGAACACACTCCCACAGAATTACAAGGTAAAGATTTGAGTCCAAACTGTATGATTCCTGTATTTACTTAAATCATTTCTGAAATAATGCAGAATAACCCTTAACTGTAATGTAAGGTTCATCAAGCTTCAGAGTTTAAGCAATTTTAAATTGTTAATGATCAATATTATTTTGAATGGCAACTTTAATGCACATCTGCCTCCTCTGCCATGGTTTATACTTCTGAGTGAAGCATCTGGCATTAGGTCACAGTGGATTAAAAAACCCTATGATTTCTTACAATTAAGATTCAGCTTTGTATTTTTGTTTTACACTAAAACATATATTTAAAAATAAACTTATTCAAATTGAATATGTACCCACTTACACTGATTTAGGAATTGCTTTAAAACTAAATAATTACCAAGAAGTACACCTATGTCCTGAATTTTCAAATTAAGTCAAACTACTACAGGGAACTACAGACTTGTTAGTCTAACCTCAGTTCCTGGCAAAATTATGGAGATCATCATACCGGGTACTAGTGAAAGGCATTTAAAGAATAATGCAATCATCAGGCTGAGTCAACATGGGTTCACAAAGGTCAAGTCCTGTTTAACTGATGTGATACCCTTCTACGATAAGGTCACTTGCCTAGTGGATGAAGGGAAGGTGGTAGATGTAGTTTTTCTGGATTTTAGTACGGCTTTTGATAATGTCCCTCACAGCATCCTTCAGGACAAGTTGACCAACTGTGAGATGAACTAGTTCACAGTGTGCTGGGTGAAGAATGGGCTGAAGCACAAACCTCAAAGGGTTGTAGTGAATGGGCTACATCTGGCTGGTGGTGTTCCTCAGGGTTCAGTTCTAGGGCCAGTTCTGTTCAATATATTTATCAACGATCTGGAAGCAGGAGTTGAATGCACCATTAGCAAGTTTGCTGATGATACCAAACTGGGAGGTGCTGCTGATCCCCTTGAGGGACAGGGAGGCCTTGCAGAGGGATCTAGACAGATCGGAACACTGGGCTGTGATTTATGGGATGAAATTTGACAAGTCGAAATGCCAGATTCTGCACCTGGGACAGAGTAATGCCAGGCACAAGTATAAATTGGGAGAGGAATGGCTGGGCACCAGCCCTGCAGAAAGGGATCTGGGGGTACTGACTGACAGCAGGCTCAGTGTCAGCCAGCAGTGTGCCCTGGCAGCCCAGAGGGCAAACTGCATCAAGGGGTGCATCAAACACAGCATCACCAGCCGGTCAGAAGAGGGGATTGTCCCGCTGTATTCAGTGTTGGTGCAGCCTTACCTTGAGCACTGTGTGCAGTTCTGGGACCCACAATTTAAGAAGGATGTGAAGGTCCTCAAACACGTCCAGAGGAGGGCAACAAAGCCCGTGAAAAGGCTGGAAGGAATGTCCTATGAAGAGCAGCTAAGGACTTTGGGTTTGTCTAGCGTGGGAAAAAAGGAGACTGAGGGGTGACCTCATTGCTCTCTACAGCTTCCTGAGGAGGGGACGTGGGGACAGAGGTGCTGAGCTCTTCTCTCTGGGAACCACTGACAGGACATGTGGGAATGGTTCAAAGCAGCGCCAGGGGAGGTTTAGAGTGAATATTAGGAAGCATTTCTTTAGCAGTGCTGATCCAGGTCAGACACTGGAGCAGGCTTCCTAGAGAGGTGGTTGATGCCCCAAGCCTGTCAGTGTTTAAGAAGTATCTGGACAATGCCATTAACAACATGCTTTAACTTTTGGTCAGCCCAGAATTGGCCAGGCAGTTGGACTAGATGATTGTTGTATGTCTCTTGCAACTGAAAGAGTCTATTCTGTCTATTCTATACTATAAGCTCAATGAAGTCAAGATACTATAAGCTCTATATAGGTATACACACTGCCAGAGAGCAGGAATAATTTATTTAATACCCTATCTCACCATAAACCTGTAATGTAAGCTCTCTGAATAATCTCAAAATATTCATGTTATACGTGGAACATGCTGTTGAAAGACATGGGAGATACCAAAGTGGTTAAGCGGATACCACCTGTGGAAAGATGAGAGTAGACTGACGGTAAGTAAGAGATGTCACCTGTTCTGTTTGGTTTTGCTTTGGCTGATCCAGATTTTTTTTTTTCTGATTTTCACTTTTTCAGCATTCTTGGACAGCTTATACACTTTTTTTTTAAATTTTATTTTACTTCTCACATATATAAATAGATGGCAAATAGACAAGTATTACGGAGTGCTAGATGGGCAAGGTGCATGTTGGTAAGTTCTCAGTGACAGGAAAAGCTACACTGCAGCCATTTCACTCTCTTGCTAAAAATTAAAGTGACTGAAATCCATTCTACTCAAGTACTGGTTGTAACTGGAGAGGTTTTTTTCATAAAAAAAAGATAAAACCAGTCCATATTGTGGAGTAATGATAAGAAGGACCACGGCGTTATTCCACAAGCATCTTGGCTGAACTCCAGTCTGGCTAAACATATTTATACATCTACACTTTTATCCATAGTTCAATAACTTTTATTCTACTCCAAAAAACTCCCAAGACTAAGCGGTGTACTGTTTCTGGAACATCAATGCTACTGTGTTTCTGTGGTGACTAAGAATCTTACATTCAAAGGACAAAGAAACCCAAGATTTCTTCAACAGGAACTTACCGAGGCCAAGATTTCACCCATATTGAATAAATCATAACTGAGCACTTTGGGATGAAAAACATTCTAAAAATATAAGCTTACTAATATAAGAACAGATATATCAGAATTACCAAACTGTACTTATTTTTACAGCTAAATACAAACAACAGATATTGCAAATACCGTTTTACAGTATTTCACCATTCATATTTTATGGGAAAAACTTTAAACAACAGACATGTCTGTACCAGAGTACAAATTTCAAAGAAACTAGCTTCAATATTTAGTTTTGCTGAGTTTTTTACTATTTCCTGCTTTTGTTCTAAAGAGGCTTCAGTTTGAGGTTTCAACACAAGATGGCACTCTAAAAAGACTTCTTGACTGAAAGAAAAATTATTGATACATAGAAGTGTTTTTTATCACCTTATTGAATATATTCTGAGATTTTTTTTGTCCTGTGTAATTGTCTCACAGGTCTTTAAAATCCATACAATGATGCTGGTTTACCAATGGCTTTAGTATTTGTAAATGAGAAATTCTGGAAGGCATAGACAGTAAGATAGACAGTAGCCACACATCTTAAATTATACTATGTAGAAGCTGAATATGACCACAGAATTACAAGATGATTGAGATTGGAAGGGATCTCTGGAGGCCATCTGGTCCAACACCCCTGCTCAAGCAGACTCTCCTGGAGCCAGTTGTCCAGGACCGTGTCCAGATGTCTTTTGAACGTCTCCATGGATATCGACTCCACAGCCTCTCTGGGCAACCTGGTCCTAAGCTCAGTCACCCTCAGAAAAGTTGAAAAAGGTAGAAAAGTGTTTCCTGATGTTCAGAGGTGACCTCCTGCGTTTCAGTTTGTGCCCATTGCCTCTTGTCCTGTTATGAGAACCACAGAAAAGAGCCTGTCTCCATCCTCTTTGCACCCTCCCTTCAGGTAGTTATAGACATAAGATCCCGCCTGAGTCTCCTCTTTTCCAGGCTGAACAGTACCAGCTCTTTCAACCTTTCCTATTACGTGAGATGCTCCAGTCCCTAATCATCTCAGTGGCCCTTTGCTGGACTCTCTCCAGTAGCTCCATCTCTCTCTTGTAAGGTGGAGTCTAGAACTAGACACAGTACTCCAAGTGTGGCCTCACCAGAGATGGATAGAGGGGAAGGATCACCTTCCTCCACCTGCTGGCAATTCTATTGTTTAATGCAGCCCAGGATACCATCAACCTTCCTCACCACAAGAGCACATTGCTGGCTCATGCTTAACTTGGTGTTCACCAGGATACCCAGGTCCTTTTCTGCCAAGCTGCTTTCCAGCTGGGTGGCCCTCAGCATATATTGGTGCTTAGGGTTGTTTCTCCCTAGGTGCAGGACTTGGCACTTCTTCTTGTTGAACTGCATGAGACTCCTGTCAACCCATTTCTCCACCCTGGCGAGGTGTCTCTGAACAGCACCTCATCACTCCGGAGTACCACCCATGTCTCCCAGTTTTTTACCATCTGCAAACTTGCTGAGCGTACACTCTGCACCATCATCCAGATAATTAATGAAGATATCAAACAGGACTCAACCCAGTATTGACCCCTGGGGTACACCACTAGTTACTGGCCTCCAACTAGACTTTGTGCCACTGATTATCTCCCTCTGGGCCTGGCCATTCAGCGAGTTTTCAGTCTATCTTGCTATCATCCAGCCTGTGCATCAACAGCTGTTCTAGGAGGATCTTATGACAAACAGCGTCAAAGGCCTTACTGGAGTCCAGGTAGACAATATCCTTATGTATAACCTTTCTCCCTGCGTTATATAAAGACACCCTTTTATTTTTGCAAACCTTGCTAGCTATTGCTGCTTGCAAAGACCAGTCATTTCGTCATAGAAGTTTATCAAGTTGGTCAAGCATGACTTCCCCTTGGTGAAACCGTGCTGACTACTCCTGATGATTTTCTTGTCCTTAATGTGCCTGGAAGTGGCTTCCAGGCTTAGCTGCTCCATCACCTTCCCAGGGATCGAGGTGAGGGTGACCAGCCTGTAGTTCTCTGGGTCCTCCCCTTCTTGCCCTTCTTGAAGAGAGGAGTGACATTTGCTTCCCTCCAGTCTTTGAATATGATAATACACGATAATATGTTTTATTATACTTCTTTTAATCAGATACTTAAATATAATAACTTTTGTTAATGACTCATGATCTCATTATATTTAAATGTTTGTAATAAAAGTACATGCTGAATTCCTAAAACAAGATATCTCTCTACTATTATAGCAGCAAAACTGTTGCATTATTAAAATGCAACTTAGTTCTTCCCTAGAATATTATTATCAGCTCTAGCGTAACAGGAAGGATTTCATATGGCATTAAAAAAAAAGTTAATAGCCTTCTAATATAGGACCAAATAATGCTGCAGTTTCTTTAGTACATTATTATATCTGCTTTGGAAAATACATTTTTTAGCTAGATGAACCAAATCATATGATTGAAAATTACCTTTGGAGGTCGGTCAGCGCTTTTACTCTCTCATAGAGGACTAGCTTTACCTAAACTTTATCTAAAGTTTTAGTGTCCTGGTTTGAGCAACACAGGACTAATTTATCTTCTAATGCTTGGGAAAACTGCACTTTTAGAAGACTCTAGTGTCTGAATTTGTGAAAATATTTACTTTATTGCCAGCTGTGCTATGCAGGTTTCAAGGTATCAGTGGTTTTGAGTTAGCCAGGTGCAGGGATGAGGAAGAGCGAGACCCGGGCACTTGACCCAAGGTGGCCAACAGGATTATTTCATACCATGAACATCACATTCAATATAAATTAGAAGGCTTCCTGCAAATTTCTCTCTTCTATGGTGGCCGTGATCCTGAGAACTTTTTGCCCGGGTGCCAGACCCCGGAGCCCTTCCCTTCCTGCCGAAGGCTCACGGTGTCCAACATTTGCTGTCCGCTGCTGGGAGTACACAGCTTCCTACCGATAGAATTGGCTGAGTATAAACCTGGTATATTTTACATTGGTATTGGGATCAATATTGGTCTTTAGTGTTATTAACGTTAATTATCTAGCCTTATTTGATTGAATCTGTTTATATTTCAACCCGCGGGTTTCCTTGTTTTTTCCTGATTCCCCTTCCCAGATGGGGAGGTGTCATCGGGTGATAGAATAGTTGTCTAAACAACAATAAATTGTTGTGGGTTTCTCAAATCATAAGATAAAGCTAAAATTATCTTTCACTAAAGCTTTATCAAGCACTGGAACAGTTTGCCTGGGAAGGTTATGCAGTCTCCATCCTTGGAGTTTTTCAAAAGCCAGTGAAAGACAGCGGATGAAACAAGCTCCACTTTCAGGGGCTTTTCACTAGAGACACATGCCCCACGGGAGAATATCTCAGTACTTCAGAATGGGCTTTGTGGAAGTCGTTAAAATTTCCTAAGTTTACTTCTAATATTTAGTTTAAAATGGTATTTTGACAGAAATCAGGATAATCTATTTAACTATTACAACAGAAAAAAAAGCATTTCAAACTATGTTCAAACAAAACCTCATGTCTGACCTTGTACTTCCCACTGTTTTTTGAAGCTGAGCACAGAGCTACTTCAGAAGAGAGTGATGGCCAGACTCTTTTCAGTGGTGCCCAGCGACAGGACAAGGGGCAATAGGCACAAACTGGAACACAGGAAATTCCATCTTAACATGAGGAAAAGCTTCTTCACTTTGAGGGTGACATAGCACTGGCACAGGCTGCTCAGAGAGGGTGTGGACTCTCCTTCCCTGGAGATATTCAAAACCCAGCTGGATGCGTTCCTGTCCAGCCTGCTCTAGGTGAACCTGCTTTGGCAGGGAGATTGGACTAGATCTCCAAAGGTCCCCTCCAACCCCTACCATTCTGCGGTTCTGTGATTCTGTGATGACAGAGCTCCTGAGAGCTGTGCAGCACAAGTCGCTTTGCAGGAGGATGCACTGTGATTCTTGACATGACATAAAGAAGCTGTTTGGGTGTAAAGGCTACAGTCCCAACCCTCGGTAATGATCTCGTAGCTGTTTCTTAATCCTTCTACAAAGAGTGAAATAGGTAGGATTCAGATCACTGTTAGGAATAACCCATGAAATAGTATGGTCTATTTTATACATGAGGTTAAATAGTACTTTTTCTTCTTAGGATTCATGTATTCATTGAATTTTCCCTGTGCTTTGCAGAAAGACTGCAAATCATGCCTTGAAGTGATTTCAGGGAATTTGCAGTTTTCGGTGGCATTCTATATAAGTGTGTATCTCTAAACATCCATGATATGGATATGGATGGATATGGATAATCATGAGATCTAACTGTGCTCTTGAAATAAACACTAAAGAAACATGTTATGATGAGAAATTACATTCATCCTCATCTCATATGGGAAAGGTGTGAATATGTACAGGAAAGCATTGTGTACTTCACTGTTTGTTTTTTTTTAAAAAAGGGGATGGAGCGAAGCAATGGACCTTTACAAAGAAGAGTGTTACAGCTTCATGATGTGTTATAGTACTTTTCTAGGAGTCCTCCTTCCATTCCAGAGAACCTTTGCCCTTCCCCTTCACAGTAATACAGCTGCAGCTCCTTGCGAGAGCATTAGGTTTGTGAGTGTTTCAAAGTTACCTGACCTACGTAATGTGTTTTTATCTACATACACACTTGTGGAGTATACACAGGATCTGTAATTCTGGTCTTCTGTATTTCAGGGAACTTTTGGAGCTCAAAACAAAACTGATTGTTCTGAAAGATCCATACTTTGCTTCATAAAGAAATTCCCAAGAGAAATCTAAGAATTTTGCCTTTATTCACCTTCAGTAAGCCATTAAGTTAGCCTCTTTATTTATCCTCAATAAGTGACTAACATAGTGACTAAGATAGTCACTAATAAGTGACTAAGATAGTGACTGACATTCAAGGCTTCCTGTGTACAACAGAATCCCTAAACATTTGCGTGATTAGATTAGTACTGCTGGCTCTGGAGCAAGACTGGTGTCCATTGTAAGAGCATAAAGCCAAATATATGCAATTGTGTTATGAAGCTGTATAGATGTCTGCAACAGACGTCTTCCATACAGTGTCTGCCATGGGGATCTAGTGTTTAGATTAAGCTTTACAAAAAGACACATCTTGTTGTCATCAAGTTGCTCTTATCTTATGGGAAAGAAGATGTCAAGATTTTAAGAAAGCAAAGTAAATTGAAATAGATATTAAAAACAGAACACCCCCCAGAACAAGTTATCTAGGAAAAAGAAACACAATACTGAGAAGAAAGCTTGTGCTGAGAGAGACTGATTTAAAGATAATTTATAACTAAGAAAACTCTACATAGCCTGTAGAGAAAATCTGCAGCAAGGAAAATCTTTATCTCTCTGTTTTACTGGGTATCTTCCACTGTCCTGAGGATGAGAGATCTGAATCATGCAAGTTGTAACCAGCACCAAAAATTACACCCAAGTATGACAGTTTACAGTATTAAAAGAATGTCATTATTGTGTGATTGCAATTTTTGAATATTTTAAACAGCATTTCAAGACAATTAATTACACTATAGTTCAGGAAGGGTGTCAAGCTGACATACCAAAGGACGACAGAATCAAATTCCTTACTGGCTTCTTTGCAGTTGTGTAAAACTCCATTAAATACCAGAAAATCAAGCTTAACTGCATTTTAAAATAACTTCTCAAGCAGTAACTTCGCCTCGCTTTTATAAATTCATATGCCTTCTTTGTTGTTGGAAAAAAAAGGTCCGAACAGTAGAAAGGAAACTCATCATTAAGGCCACACACACAGAGACACAACCCTGTGTGCATCTGTGTGGAGGAACTACTCTTTAAAGGAAGAGACTGGTGAACCATCCAGAGCTATTTAGTCTGTGGCATCTCTTGTGATACAACCAACTACAGATAAAGCCTGTCTAAGTAATGCCTTTGAGATACGGACATCTGTAGAAAATGGGACCTAGGCACAGAATCTAAAAATATAAGCAGACCGTAGCATGGTTCTCTTCATTATAAAACCTGGTGAAGTTACTGTGGTATCAAAAGTATGAGCACTCTGAATCCTTTTATGAAGGCCAGGAATACTACATATGGGATCCATTAAGCGACATAAGGTTAGATTGCATGTAGCCTTGCCTTAAATGAAAGCCCCCTGCATTCTGCTTAATAAAGTACTGTATGTCTGAGATCCGCTGTTGCAGCAGTATTACATATAAAGTGCCCTTTCAGTTGGGTCATTCTTTATTCTCTTTATATACATTATATATATATATATATGTATGTATGTGTACGTGCATGTGCAGCTGACACATATAAATAAACCCTACATTTGACTACTTTAGGCTGCCTCTGCCAGAGCTCTCAGTAGAGTGACGGATAAATTTCCTTAAGACCCTTTGGCAAGCTCTCGCTCAATTCAAACTGAGATCCTTTCTCACCTTCTACAGAACTGCAAACTCATTAATGGCTCTATATTGCTTATTGAGTCATTCAAGCATACACAGAGCATGCTAGATTTCCTCCCGCTATCTCCTTCTCCCTGGGTTACATAAGGACACCCTTTCATTTTTGCAAAGCTTGCTAGGTTATGCTGCTTGCAAAGGCACCTAAGAATATATGTTTAGTGGCAAACATGTTTGCGCTTCCCTCTGTTTTGAAGCACTGACAAGCTCCCAAACAGATAGCTAAAATGACCCCTTTTTAAGATGAAGACAGAGAACAGTAATTATGAGGGATTTTAATCTCTAAGGTGGGAAATCAAGAAGAATTAAGATTTTTTTTATTTACAGCAGATGACTTTCCATTCTGTTTTCTTTTAATAGTTCACCATGTGAACAGGAACAAATCCTACTGTTTGCTTTGTCCTATGGACAATAGATAAAACCCAACAATTCAAATAACTATATTATCCAAACTTTACTCACTATCCAAACATTACTCACTTCATCTTATCTCATCCTGTCACAGGTGATATGCATAGCAGTGCATTCAAAGATGAAAAACAAGGAACTGATGCCTTTTCTACAGGCTTCTAATCCGGGTTTGGTTGCTGATAAATCTGGCAGAAAACCATGTTTTTAAAAGCTAGATATGAACTTGAAGAAGCAAAAAAACATCTGATAGGATTTTCAAAAGTACAGAAGTTTAACCATGACTTAAAATGGTGTTAACTGAATATGTAGATGCTTTTGCAAATCCTATTAGCAGCCTATTTGCATACCCTGCCTGCAGTCAGAACACTTGACCGTAGTGCCACTGAGTGCCAAGGGGGATGACGTTGAGGTGACTTCTGCTGCCGTGTAAGCAATAACCTTCCTGAATTTAGTTCCATGGAACTATCATAGATGATAGTGTAGTTGCTTGCCACATTGCGGAGAATTCGGCGGGTGTCAGACCATTCACACACTGGTATTAAACAGTTTTCCATGGCTTCAATCTTTCAAGGTTACTCAGGTTTCCATAGGATCCAGGACAGATGAAACAAGAAGGATTCTAAACTGCAAGATCGGTCCTCAAGGTAAGAGTTTTATTCTCCTAATATACTCTTTCACAAAGCCGCACTGATCCAGTAACTCCAAGCAGAGTGTGTCTCTCATGACCAATCTTACTCTTTTCACTGTATGCATTCACCAAGAGCACAAGAGGGTACAACATTCAGCGTGCAAAATTCCTGGTTCCCAGTTACAGAGGAATGAAAGGAAGGAAGAGCTGCCTAACTGGCCAGACTTTGGGCATACTGAACCAAAACAGTGCCCCTGGGCTAGGTCACTGCTAGATCAGACACTTCATAGAGCATCTCCTTCTACTGCCTTTTTTACTGCATTATGGAAGATGGCTCATTCCAGCAGCCCATGAGCGAAACAAGGTCAGAAGAACTTCACAGCCTGGTGGCATTAACACCAGTGTATCTGAATACGTCATGGCTTGATAAGAGCTCAAGCACTGAGGTCACCCTAAGCTTTGAAAAGAATGCCAGAGGACCACGAAAGCACTCTAATGCACTTCCTCTGTCTTATCTGGTTGTGACTACTGTAGCACAATCATGTTCAGTGAAATACATCCCCCCTTTATGTTTCTACGATATTATACAAGCCCGATTTCCATCTGCCTCGCTTGTAATACATTTTTCGTCAAATTTACAGCAAATGTAGCTAATATGCATTACATTTTTGCATCTTAAAAGGATATTAGGATGGAAAACATCTGAAATAATTCAATATTTTTATAACAGGTTTGTGTGGTCCGTTACTATTTAAGGCAGTATAAAATGCATTGTTTATCCCAGCAAGCACACCACTTACCCTCAGCATAGGGCCATTCTGGAACACATGGGGTTCATCACAAACTACACAGTATTCATTCAATACTGGTATCCGCTGCTCAGCAAACTCAATAGTCTGAGAACAATGAAAATGAGAATAACAACATCTGCTTAAAAATAATTAACAGTCAGCTCATGCTCCACAGTGTTTCATAAATGTGTAAGATATGACACCCTACCTGCACAAGAAAGCCTCGGTCTCGTACCGGAATGCATTTTGCACCATAATTTTGCTGCAAGGAAAAAGTTGAGGCAACTTCAGTGTTGGTAGACTAATTATAAGGAAATGATAAAACATTTGTATTTTTTTGAGTGCAAATATGTTAATTAAACAATATTTGCATCTAAAAAGATCTCTCATTTGCATAAATCAGCCATTACAAATAATCAATCTTTTTACTGTTCGCTGAGCGTGGGGTAGATTTTTAGCATTTCTTTTTAGACATCAACTCTGATAAGGTTTTGTACCTCATCATCCCAAACAATTTAATCTCAAATGGAAACACCAGAGCTTTCACCCTATTCTAATAAACTGGCATTTGGTAACTTCTGTTAAATTTTAACTGCGGATTGTCTATTCAAAAATGGGCTACCCGCTTAGGCTTGAAAGACTAATGTAACTCTGAGAATGGCTGAAAATCTTGTTCTTTTATATTTACTAACATCTCACTTCCACAAGCACCATGCTAACAGACATCTGTGCTCAGATCCCACTTAAATTCTTTCTGCCTTGTTCTTTCAACACTACAGCAGCATAGATTAGAAGCAATTTCTATTACATGAGTCAGAAAGGTACAAAATTCCCTCTAGGCTGACATCCATCTCAATCAAACCTTGTTTTGAATAAGAGTCCATTTACAGCTTTTTTTCGGTTTTGTTTATAGGCTTATTTCTTGTCATTTCTCTAGCTGCTTAATTGGAAACTTTTCCTTTTTCTCCTGGGAAACAATCCTCCTAATTGTATTCATATATGAGATCGAAATACTTTAGCTGAGAACTGAAGCAAAGTTAGGGTACCAATTCATCACTTCCACATTCCACTGACTTCAAATTGCAGTTCAGCACCCAGGCTACCCGTATATCTGGTGCCTGCGTCTGAAATGGACTGTTGGCGTCCTTCCGGTAACATCAGTCAGATTGCACCTGGCCATGTATGTGATGATTTTCCTTCAAAGTAAATGCATTCTAGCAACAAATTACTGGTAGTTTTTACAGACTGCAAAGCAGGGCTTGCATTTCTTCCATGTCAGCTGATGACATCAGTAATGAAACCACTTAGTCAACTCCTCATTATGGTATCAAAATCAATGGGACTTTTCCTATTAACTTCAGGAGAGAAAAGTCTTGCTACGTTAACACATCCTCTGCTGATTCAGAAAAAAACGCATCTCTTAACTGTGACAAGTAAAAAGCCTGTTGGCTCACCTTAAATTAGTATTGCTGTGCACATCAGAGGAACCAACCACACAGCATGTATATAAACTATTTTATATCATTTATGTATATCACTGCTTTTAGATCTGATGAGTGTAGCTCACAGCTTATTAAACTAATTTACCTGGAGACATAGCACACTCAGTGTAATTTCATTATTCAGAACACGCTATTCTGGATACACATATGGCATTTCAAGCAAGAATCAGCTTTTTCTCACTGAGAACATCAAGGTACCGCCAGGCTAAGGGAGTGGAGAGGACTGTCTCCTAAGTGCCTCTCCCCAGATTTAACACAGAAGACAGACCAGTGCCTTGAAAGAGTGCAAACAGACCCACTCTTTCCTCTAAAGTATAAAACCTATCTTTGAAGACACAAAGGCAGAAGAATTAATTTTGAGCGCTTTTTCTTAAATTTAAGACTATGTGTACCCTTTGTTTTCCCAATCGATCATGTCTCTGGGGAAAGAAAGGAGCACAGTATGGACCTAATTCCTTCCCCGACCTCCGGCTGCCGCCAGCGCGTTTGAAGGTTAAGGCTTTCACCAAGCACAAATGCGCAAGAGCTGAGCTGAATCATGACTGCATTCCTTCCACTATGATGATGAACACAGATGCAAAGACCAGAAGGAGAGGTGACTTGGCACCCGATCAAGCCAATGGACGGTTGCTTCCCCCACAAAGCTAACTGAAATGAGAAAAGACCTGTGTGGCCAAGCCAATTTTGCAGTACAGAAGCACACACTCTCCCTTCTTCCTGCTGCAAGAAAGAAGGCAGAGAAGGAAGCGGATGACTGAATTTTTCCCCTGGCCAGCAGGTACACTGAGCTGTATCCAACGTGACACGTTAAATCTCTGTCTTGACCTAAGTAAATTTTGGGTTTATAACTTAAATATATGTGCATGCACAGTTGTTTAAATCCTCCTTAAAAAGCCAACTCCATTGCTCGTCTTCCAATATATTCAATATATCCAATATATTCACTAACACATGCCCTAAGTATTAATGCCTTTGCATAACAAGCATAACAGCACGTTTGGAAAAGATTAGGTGGAAAAGGAGCAGAATAAAAAAATTGTTACGCACAGCAGCTTGTGAAGGTGATGATGAAGATGGTGTTAAGATACCAATAAGCCCTGAGGTAAGAGAGAGCCTCCTGCTCTCTGCTATGGTGGACTCCTTGAAAGGCTCCATTTTGGATGATTTAGGGGCATTGGAGTAAGTCTTGCTGAGTAACTTGTGATTCTTCAATCCATCCAATTCTTCCATTCTAAGATTACTGGAGTAGGACCTGCTTAAAAGTTTGTGGGGCTTCAAGGTGCTGTTGTGCTCACATCGAGGGTCCCCAGAACACGACCTACTTAACAGCTTATGGGGCTTTAAAGTGATGCACTCCTCCTGCTTGACAGCGGCAGAGCAAGAACGGTTCAACAGTTTGTGCGATTTAATAGCCATTGTCTGTTCAGCCCTAGGGTCACTTGACAACGAGCGGCCAAAGGTTCTGTGAGATTTTGTGGCACACATATCCTCCGCCTTCACTGTGCTAGAGCAAGTCCTTCTTAGTAGCTTGTGAGTTTTGGAGATGCCATCCTGTTCTGACTTCAGTTTTGATTTATTTTTACCACAGCCAGGTGGAGGATAACTTGGCGACCTTAAAAAAAAAAAAAAAGGCAGAAAACAAAGTTGGAGAATAATCAAAATCTTGTGCAAATGAAGTAAGACCACACATATGTAAAAATTGTCAAGTGTCACCTGTCTTTATGTATTTCATTAGTGATAAACACAACCCAACATTAAAAAAATGAGCAATTGTATGCAGGACTAATTTTCCAATACCAAATAGACATCTTACTCCTATTCACACACAAGCTCATCAACCAAAAACACGACTAACTACTTAAGTAGAAGTTAGAGCAATATCCTTACAGCTCCTTTTAAAGGTCTCTGTGTCTCTAAAAAAACCTTTTATTCAGGAAATTATCTTCGAAAAGAAACCCATATATTTCATATGAGATTATAATGCATCTTCCTTATCAAAATCTATCTTTCCTATGTAATCGTCATAGTATGATCCCAGTAAAGTTATTGTCTTCTGGACACAGCATGACTAATTCTATGTCCAGATCCAACAGAAGATATAACGAGCAGTGAAACTTGCAGGCAGTAAATCAAATTTAATTCAGCTGAAACTAACATTATTTTAAAAAACTTCATAATGGTCTGTGTGCTTTGTGGAAGACAATTTGATGCCGTTCTTTCCTGTTTTAGACAAATTCTAGCTCTGTAACACTAGAAGTGAAAAAGTGAGGGACGTAAATTATGAATGCAAGAAGTAAAGAACAAAAAGTTTTTATGAAACAACATTCAAATGAACTGTCACATTTCTGTAAGGTTCACATTTGCCTGTTCTTGCAAAGCAAGAACATGTAACAGGTATGCTGAATCATTTTTCTGTGCTTTACAGCAGCCCCAGCCTTTGGAGTATTTTTTGGGCTCGGATCGAATAGAAAAGAAGCGAAACCCCAAGGGGAGAGGCTGGCAGGTTTCCCCACCCTGTTAGCAAGCGGTGACAGTAGAAGATGCATGTGGAGGATGCTGACTCACTGTTGCAGTTGGCTCACTACCACCCTCCCACAGACAGCAGGTAGGAATGGTTCTCTAGGGAGAGCGAGAGAGAGGGTCTCTGCATTTGGGCTGAGCCATCTTTGGACAGGCGCTGCAGCAGCAGCCAAATCAAGAGGAGAAAGACCAGGCTGGCTTACGCATGCCCTTTCTGAATAAAACCAAAGCCCAAGCTGTGGCCTGCCCTAGGCAATGGTGTGTGGCATGGCAGGGAATGGGCAAGCTTTCTGTTTAAAACACCACCTTCCTCTTTCACCTTTGGAAAGACAGTCTTTTGTCATCTTTGACATTCCTCCCTTCTTCAGTGTGAGTGATCTCTCTACTCCCTCTCTTTTTTATATACGGAATGTAGAATGGCAAAATCCATCAGAAAGAAGGAATGTCCAAAGAAGCATTCAATTCAAATTCACAGAAGGGGTGATCTGTCAGCCCTTCATAAGCAGGAAAATATGCTAAATAGCCACATCCCTGAAACAGGTAAAATCAGAGCCTCATTTTACATACATTTAGGAGTATGAGTAACTGGCAGAAGTCACAATGAATTCGAATGAACTATTCACAAACTACTTTTTATTTTTTTAATGCCTTTGCTCTTTGAAATCCCATGCCCGCATTTCAGAAGTGGTAAACGTTAGTGTAGTCAAACGGTGGCGAGGTCCTTTCATTAATAATCATTCCAGTCTTAAAAAATTAAAAATACACACAGCTGTGGAAAGAACAAGTAGGCAACCACATTTTTACATATATATTATATATATGTTATGTATTACTTGTATATATTACCTAGATTTATATTCGTGCTATTCAAGTAACAGTCAAATGCTACCAAGCTATAAAGACACAAATGCAACAAGTTAAACAATATAAAATTAATTATTTCCAATTCTAGATCAAACACGGCTGTTTCAGAGAGCAGGGCACCGAAATGCTCTGCCTTCAAATAGTCTCAGAAGCTGCAGTAGTATTGAGTTCACTTTTGATGTCACGCAAGGCAAGGACTGGAAACCCATGAGGTAAGATATAAATAGAGCACTTCTCTGTGGAGAAAAGTCAACATTTCACCTTGTGAAGTCTGCTGTGGATTTTGAACAGGATATGGTGTTAACAGCTCATTCTCCTTGCTATTACCTGCGCAACGTAGAAAAGATGTGCAGAGGGGATTTCACCTTTTTGTCAGACACTTTCTTATTGTGCGTACAATTAGATTTCTCTTTGCTGTTCTTCCACTGTTGTGTAACAAACGTCTGCATGATTCTGCAAATTAAGAAAGAAAAAAAGATTTTCTTATCCTAGCAAAGACGTACTCACTTTAATACGAGGGTCTCTCTGTTCACCACATAGGCGACATGATGCGATGTCCTCACTCTGCAGGCAGAGTTTTTCTGCCATATATGTGGACTGATGATCGGGTGCCTCAGCTCTTCAAAAATGCTTCCCTCCCACCCTAAAACTAATTTACACAGAACTTTTATTGAGAGTACAGTCTGCATAAAAGACCACTGCAAGACTTATGCAGGTATACCTCCCATGGAAATCTAGAGACAAACTGATTCAAAGGCACCCCATCCAGCTATAGGCGTCTGTCTCTCCAGTGACTAGAGAGGCAGGCGACAGCATCCACTCTGCTCAGGTAGGAGCAAATTCTCCTACAGCACAAACATGAAGGTAGGGATGTCAAATATTACACTACCCAAGGAGGGTTTACAGAGAAGACAGAGCCAGACTCTTCCCAGAGATGGACAGCAAAAGGCAGTGGTCACAAGTTGTAGCGAGGAAAGCCAAAAAATAAAGACTAAAAAAAGAAGACATCCACAAGAAAAGTGGTTAAATACAATAGGTTGCCCACAAAGGCTGGAGATTTTACAGCTCAGCTGCCTGAGACTCTGAGCCTCAGGCAATCTTCGCACTCTAACTGGGTTAGGTGAGTGAACTAATTTAACTTTGAAGATAGTGTTACTTGGATGAGGAGGTGACCTCCAATAGTTCCTTCCAAGCCAAAGTACTCTGTGACTAATCTAGTAGTGGGAGTCTTTGAGTGATAAAGTCAAAGTGGAAGTTGGTATGGACTTTATCGCAAAATTTAGTGAATCTTCAAAGATGAATATCCTGTTGCCACAGCCATGAGGGGCCATGGGGTATTCTGACTTCTGCTCAACTGTGAATTATGCAGCTATGTCCTTGAAAATGTCTGACGGGAACCATTAGTAATTACCCAGTGCACAAATCAGAGTACTGAAACATTTTAAGGGACTGTTGATGTCAGGGGAGCTTTTTATTTTTTTCTTCAAAGTCATGGACCATAGAGATTTTAGTAACAATGCTTCATTTGTAAGATTATGAAAATGGTGCACTGAATTTCTTTAAACACCAAACAGCAAAAGACTTTTTTTCCTCAAGGGATACTGAACATTGTCATGGTCAGATATTAAAGCCTATATTCTTGTCACTTCATTACACATACACAACCATATGTGAAAAGATGACTCAGCAAAATGTTATTAAACTGAATTATACCATGAACACATGTAACTGCTAATTTTTTCAACTATTCTTCCCTCTTGTCCTCAAAACGTGGATGGCCTAATTACTGTGGTACATACTGAAGGCCACCATGAAAGCATAGCCCCTTAGGGTACGCATGATGCTCAAAAAGATTCCTGCTCCAGAGTCTTCCATCTAAGCAGAAACATGAAATTGAACACTCCTAGCTACAGTCTTTTGAAGTTTTGTAGCTTACTTCCTAAATGGCAGCAAAGTGACAGAAAACCCTGGCAGGCAGCACAAATCAGGTTCTCCCCAAGAACTGTCAAAACTGAACTTAAAAAGGCAAATCCTGTTACTTTTTATTTAAAGAAAAACAAGTTCAAAACACTTTGATCCAACCAACCTGACAACCTGTGAATTTTATCCTACTTGGCACAGTCCAGGAACTAAAAAGAGTGTGATATTCTCCTAAAAACAGGGGTTTATGCTTTTCTAGACTTACTTTTTCAGCTGATGTCCCAGCCCAAATCTTTCCTTAGTAGAGATCTGAAATACATCCACAGTTGGCACTACGGAAAAAGGAGAGATTGTTGATATATGAACTTGCAGCAGTAATCAAGAACTCACAACCATATGTCACATTTAAAGACCCTGTTATATCTGGACCTTTACTATACACAATGCCATTGATGCAATGGTGAAAGTGGACATGTCATCTGTGCCTATTAAGAAATGAATTGTCCTTTTTGGAATATAACCCAATATAATTTGTAGTTTTACAAATGAGTAATTTAGAAACAGAATTCCCCCAATTCCCAATAATTTTAATTACAAAAGTGTGCCTTTGTTTTTTATATTATGCAAGTACTAGAGAGCAGCATCACATTAAATGTATCTGGACTGGTAATTCATCTCGCCTAGTCTCTTAAACCTTTTTCCAAGCAAGTAGTCTTTACACACTACAGATCCTGTGAATATGAAGAAAACTGCCATAAAAACTGCCTCTTTCTGAGGGTGTTTTAATACAAGATCCATAATCGTCATCTAAGTGCCTGATAAATGAATTCCAGTGGCCAAGAATTACCCTGAATTTTCCTCAAGACCCATCCTAACATTGGTATATCCATATCCATCTGTCAGAAAATTGAAAGTGTGCAGGGTGAAGGCTGGAAATTAGCTCCTGGTATTACTAAAATCCTTTAACAACATTTACTAGAGAGAAGTGGCAGATGGAAACCAGCACTTGTTGAGAGAGCCTCAGGTCCTCAAGGCAGGACAACAGCCAACACATATTACAAGCCCAAATAGACTTTATACTTCATATTACATAAGGTGGTAAAGACTACAGTAAAATACAAAAGGAGTGAAAACAAAAAATCTGGGGTTGGTTCAAATTTTATTACAAAAAGTAAATCAGTATTTTAAAATCTGTATTATTCTGATCACTCAGAAAGCCAGACTTTATTCAGAATGTCAAAGTTTATCCTCTAATATTGCTTTAATAAATTAAATTTAAAAATAAAATACAATATATCTAACCTGGCTATCCAATTTCACTTAGTTCAAAGCCCTGTAGATATCCTTTCTCTAATGTTATAACTCAAATATAATCTCATCTTTTAAAGACAAACTGATCATTTTTTCAAAAGGGATTAATTATTTGACTAGGGGTAGCAATGCCTTTAGATTGTCAACTTTAGGACACACAGTAGGGGGGGAATATTTTCAATGAGAATAATCATACCCAGACCAGCAATCTTAAAATCTGACACCTAGGCTACAATTGTTGTCTAAGCTGTACAGCCAGAGGAGACAGCCCGGTACCTCCAAAAGCTGATTCATCCTCATCTAAGACAGGTTTCTAAGCCACGTGGGAGAAAATTCCCACAAGTACAATAACGAGAGAAGCTATTAACTAGAAGAGTAAGTATCTAAAATCAGGATATTACACAACTACAGGGTTGTACGAATAGCACCCATAGTGCTTTGGAGTATACTGCATTTCTGTTCATCAGCGAACAGAAAGTACTACAGGAGAAAAAGATGCAGCACGAAGTTAGCCCAGTAGTCTCAAAACAACATATTTAAGGGGGAAGAGGAATTCACTGAGAAAGGGTCTTGTTAACACAAAAGATGGTGGACCTCATTGTCCTTTTCTGGTAAATAAAGAGATATGGCTGCAACAGCAGCTGAGCTCATAAAACCAGTATCAGCGAAGCACTTGCCTCTGTCCCTGGCCTTGCCTTTGTTGGTACACAGGCAGCCCTACAATCAGTGAGCTGCAGGACTGGGAGCTACGCTTACTGTTTTAACCTTGTCAACAGTGCAGAAGATATCTTGTTGTTACTTCTCATTTCACTAGATCATTTCTTACTGCAAGCTGCTCTTCACGCTTCACCCTCTCTTATTTGCTGCACTTTTTTATTTTTTAAATTACATTTTGATAGAAATATTCTGAATACTAACACTGCTACCTGAAATACGTATTTTAAGATCTGCGTATTTACAAAAAAGATTGAAGCAATAAACTACAGACAAAAAGACCAAAGTCAAGCAAAAAGAAAAAAGAAGATTGATCTAATGAAATGCATATTTGAATGAACAGAATATAGCTTATAGTTAGCACCAGCAGGCAATATATCCTATAAAGATAGCTCACTGGGACAGATTTCGCTAAACATATTATGGCTGGAAATATCTATTCATTTTCCAGAGGCAACGTTCTCCCACAGATACAAGCCAGCTTGCACTGGAGTCCTCCAAAGCTGGGCAAGTTATGATCCAAATTGGAACCCAGTTCTGACTTCCTACTGTAAAAACATGTCTGAAGTTGACTCCTGCATATGAATGTTTCCAAATCTTCAAAATCAGTTGATTCTTCAGGAGTTTGACCATTTTCACTCTCATGAGGAAGCTTTACTCACTTAACAACTCATTATAATCTAAAGATTCCCAGACTTCACACAGTCATATAGAAAACAGAAGCTGAAAGGATAATTATCATGGCCTGATTCTTCAAAGGTATGTGAGAAAGGGCATATTAATGCGCTGCACAGGTCTGTGTACACTTTATCAGTGATATCTCACCTGTGCAAATGATTCCTGATTTCCAAAATCAGGAAATCACGTATTAGAAACTGTAGATCTTTATTTGTTAACACCGGTTACTAGGGGAAGCAGTTGCATTCCAAAGGATATCAGGAAAACAAGTTCCAAAAATCAACCTATGAAAGTTTAAATTAGATGCCCACGTCATTTTTGAGGGCCTAGCCATGCAAATATTTGTAAACATAATTTGAAATCAGGACTGCTCTCAGCAGCAGACTTAAGCACATGCAGGGTCAAAGATTTGGCAGTGAATGAGTGTCCACCACCTAGTACACGGCTCAGACCGAGACACCACACAAGGCACATGAAGAATACACAGGTGACTAACCTGGACCGTTTAAGTACTGTGTAAGTGAACAGTGCAATCGCACTATTATAGGCTCTGTGCGAATTACATCCCAAGCCACAGCAATCTCTTCCTAGTTCAAAATAAAAAGAAAACAACAGACACTATTAGCCATCATGAGGAACTGCTGCATTTTGTCAGTCTACCTGAGGGTTGTTACAAACACCGTCCATACATTTACCCAGTTGTGGATTATCTACTCCAACCTTAAACTTGAGACTTAGGATGACCTATCGCCTGCTTCCAGTGGCTGAGTATGCTCATTTAAACTGAGCACAGGTTTATATACAATACTACACCTACAGTGCAGGCAAACGCCCTCCCATCAGGAGATACTGCTTCAAAGCTGAGAAGCAAAGGAGCAAATAAAGATGGAAAGGAAACTCATCCCATAACACAGGGCAAAGGAAACTTTTGCTCCTTGAGGCTGATTGAAATAATTCAAGGTACGATCAGATTTTCTTAAATTTTAAAAAAGCCCAGGAACGACTATCTTATGTGCTGTGCTAACCTGAGAATACGACATATCTGTGCAGAAGCTAATGATGTCGCTAAAAGCACTAATTTTTATTCTCTCTCTAGAGGACAGGAAATTACTGCACAGATGAGGTGAGGAAGTGTGGAGTTAATGACAGCGTAACTGTTACAGAAGCCATGCTGCCAGTCGACAGCACCACTGTCCTGTGTCTCCTTTGCCACTCAAGCCTCTCCCTAATCAGCTGCAGATGTTGAGAAGCACACAGGAGAGCTCCAGCCAAGGTCTTCTTCCCTCCAGGACTCTATGAAGTGCTTTCACCTAACTAATGTCTAGGACAGCAAAAAAAGAAATGTATTTCATTTATATCAGTTAAAACATTTACCATTCACAAAGCACATTTGAAAGGAAATACACATGCAGTAAAAAAAAACCTACAAAGCATTTTAACAATGTGATCATAAAAGGAAAAGGAAACCTTTCGCTGAGTAGCAATCATTAATGCGACAGGCCCTTGTGAAGATCAAGTCTCCAAAAAAGGAAAGTCTCAGTAGTTGTCAAGAGAGTCTGATGTGTAGCAGAATTAAATGGGTATTAATGTTCATTATGTTATTCTGTGATTAGATTACTTACATCAAGAAAGCTAACATCAATATGCAGATCAATATCTACATCATCAATGGCTCCATATTCCCTGAAAGGAAAGAATTACATTACATTAGAGCTCTTTAAGACACTCCTCAGCCCAGGAGTACTTACAACAGGGAAGATTTTATAAAGGATAATCTTGTCTGTAAAATCAGAATGGTTATAAAATACACATTTACATAGATTGGATCAATATTCCCAGTGGGTGACCGTCTGCTGCACTGAAACTTTCTTTCAGCGGATCTTGCTTAAACAGGCTAAATCTCTTTTTCTACTAATTCCCTCAAATTCTCTCTCCATTGCTGCTATGTAGTTTTGCCTTGTATATCGCACAAATAAATCAAGAAAACAATCATGGTCACACGCTGCTCCTGTTTATGGCAAAAGAAAACCCTAGTTAATTTTCACAAGTATTTCAGGCTAACAGCCAGTAACGCAAGGAGAGGCTTGAGATAAATTACTGAAGACAAATACAACACAGCCTAGAGGGTGGCATATTATACCTGTGGGATTGCTTCATACATTCAAGCATTTGTTTGTCAAAACATAAAGATTGCCCTGTAATGCACCCAAGGCAATAGTTACCTTATTTTATCTGTTATGTGTAGTATTGCAGGAATCCCCAAGGTTTAGATTTAACTTAGGCTCATAGGTGTTTCATTACCATCTGAAATCTTACATTTCAAGTGTAACTCTTCTGCCTCTTGCTTTCTGACTCATTCTGATTGCCCTGCCCCAACGTACTTGAAGACTTCTGAAAAATAGGGCTAGAAAATACTCATTCATACACCTAAATAAAAAATTGCTTTCCTTTTCATTTCAATTACTTAAGTGGACAATACCGTAAAAGTGCAATCACTCTCAATTTTTCACAGGCTAGAGTCTAGTCACTAGTTTTTTTCCTTTACGCTGCATTTATATCCTTGTTCTCACAGTGACTTCCACACTTTTCTGTTAAACTAGACTAAGACAGTGCACAGTAGCAGTTTTGCAGAAATAAGTTGACAAGGTAATTTTGAAACACAAAAATATTTTTGTGAATATAACTATCCTCTACCAAAGTGGCCTCTCAGCCCATGGTAGGACCTAGCTCACACTGGAAATGCCTTGACCTCTTGTGAAGTCTGGTGGAGGTAACCCCTTCCACCAAACCTCAGCATCCCAATGGTTCTCTCTTGTAAGGGCAAACCCCAAGTCTCTCCCTAGATCAGATGCGTCCACATATGGCACACACAGGGCAGGTCAATGGCTGGCCAGGGCTGTGTTACCTTGAGGCTTCCCAGCCACCTTGACAGCTGCTCCAGGGTCTGCTCACCCAGAGCTACATGTACAGGTGCTTGCTGACCTCCTACAGCTCACTGAAGACCCGGCTTTGAAATGGTGAAATTGTCCACATACTCAACGGCTTAACCACTATCCTACTGAACAGTAGCCTCAGATTTTTTTTTGTTAATTTCCCAGATGATCCAAAGAATACATTGTTATGAACTCTCAAGTAATATTTACGAACGCAGGCTGGTGTTACTGACATGCCAGAGATTCAAAAGGCGGTCAACACGCACAATTTTATGAATTAAACAGAAACATAATTGAACTAATGAAACACAGAAATATTAGTGGAAGAAAGTATAAGATAAAAATAAGTTATAACTGTGGAATTTCCATACTCACTGAAAACCCTTTGCCCCCATTCCATTACCATCACAGAATGGTAACACACGATGCTGACTGTAGTTTTACTTCCCCAAGCTGAAAGCGGGGGAAGAAATCATGTTTTCTTCCAACACCTGCAGCTTATGATCTGCTGTCTACAGTGGCTCCATGAACACATCTTGATTCTGAAGCTCCCAGAGGTCCTCTGTCCATCAATGCATAAGCAATATAAATAGAAGCCGAAAAGTTTGGATCAGTTGGTCCAGAGGTCTTTGTCATGGCTTTGGTGGCCAGATTTCAAAGAGCAGTGGTGAAAAGCATGCAGGTATAGGTATTTCACTTTTACATGTACAGTTGACTCTGTGACAGCAAGAGACTACAAACAGAGAGTAAACTGTCTAGGAAATATGCATCTTAGTGGGTGTCACTGTCAGACAAACTTCTCTCTCCACAGAGAAGTGGAGCTGCAGGAAAGGGATGAAACTGAATGCTTAATGCTGTGTTTGTCATTTCCAAGAATTTATGAGCTTTTTCAACTGCAACAGAGTGGAAGAAGCAATAAAGTTTTCCACATGACAAAGGCAGCCACAGATGCCAGTTTCTACTACTTGTGATCAAGGAGATCACAATGCTTCCAATGAAACAGTTGATTCAATAAATTAGATGCATTACAGTTTTTGAAAGCTTACATATAACGTTTCAATTTTAGGAGCTTGAGGGTGCCTATTATCAAGGTATTCTCAATTTCATAGTTATCAGTTTGGCAACTAAACATTTATGTCATTCATTTCCTAAACCCATATACAACTATTCAGATTTCAATTCCCCAGGTCCTTGAAATGTAATGAAATTTCCACTTAATTTGAAAAGGTATAGTACACCATAGTTGTAGATATGCTTTCTCTTCTTAGATAAAAATAACAGAGCTTATTGTTTAGAGGTTAACAGGAATTGTTACTTGCAATATATGTATGCCTAAGGTTATTATCTTCTCTGTATTTTATTACTTGATTTGTATGACAACTTTGATATTTTCTTTGTAATACATCTGACAGGTCTGTTACATCTTGCCTACCTGTTATTTCTATGAAATTATTAAGATTGCATAGATGGAAAATGAAGTTATAAAAGACCTGAAGCATATTAAAAACATCATACAGCTATGCCCTATGGCAGAATCATGTGTGCTTATATACGCCCAACAGAATTTTGTGTAATTACACTTTGCAATTCACCCACCTCTGACTGAGGTTCCACCACTTCCCTCTGTAGGATACTTTAGACTCCCACAATTAAAAAGTTTTCATAAAATCTAATCAAATTCTTGTTTGTTGCTAACACAGCTAGTTTCTTATTGTCTCTCTCATGATGACAACAGAGAACATTTGATCACTCCTCTGATCTACAAACAACTTTTTTTTGGAAGAACTGTTATGATGTCTTCTCTTCTTATTTCCAGACTAGACACATCCAATTCCTTCAATCTTTCCCTAGGGAAACCATTTAGTAAATCTCTTATCATTACTCTTGTTCACCTCCAGGGCAAAAGACAGAATACGACAGAAAAGGAGTTCAACAAGGGTTTAGAGTAACGCTGAATAGTAATTTTCAACAAAATACAACAGCTTAATCAAATACCGACTGAACTGCAAAAGACAATGATGTTTTAGAACAGGATTCCAGCGCTTGTTCTCAGCACAGCCAGTTGTATCAGTACTCAACCACAAAAAAAGAAAAAACAAAACCAGCATTATTGCTAGCCAGCAGTGCTCCTTCCTTTTGCTGCACAATATGCAGACATCACTAGAAGAGACTTGTGCTTTGGCAGTGAGGGATTGTCCACATGGAACTCAATCTCCAAAACATTACAGGTTCCACAACACGGAAAAGACAATGACTTACCTGAGAGATACTGCATTAGGTCCATAGATCTCTCTCACTGCTGTCAAATCAGCCTCCAGCTGTGGGTGCTTGTGAAGTTCTCCATCATAGCTAACCTACCAGGAAAAAAAAGTATTCCAGGAGTTCTTATTTATTTCATTACTGGCACCTGACCTAGGCTCTTGAAAGTTCCCCCTGCAAAATATGCTGCATAAAGATTTCTTAATGCCACACTCAGAATGGACACTGTGTTGATAAGCTGAAGAACTGAGGTGGTCTAGCCCTGCTAAGCAATGAGATCTGCAACGCAGGCACCTCTGCACCGACATTTTTTGAGGGTCCCACTCCTGTTTGTGGGAAGAGAAGTTGCAAAGGACTCATCCCTCTGTCCTGTCTTGTCCTGGAGTTCGTTCTGGGACACTTGTGCTTTTTAAAACTGTTAAGTAGGAGAAGAACAAGATCTCCCCGGTCATATCATCCCAGTCCAACCACTACAGGACAAAGGTTTGCTCCCTCTTGCTTCTTGTCGCACTCTCATATATATTAGACACAGAATGGCTTGGGCTTAACAAGAGGAGCATGAAACTATTCTATATACCAAGTGTCTCAGCATTTAAACTACATTTTTGGTCTACTGATTGGCTGTATTCTATCCACCAGTGCAATGTTATCAGACAAAAAAAAAAAAAAGTAAAGAACACTTTCCCATTTTAAGTATTTTACCAGAGAAGGTGTAAAGAAACATGTATTTAGATATCATCCCTGTTTTTTTTTTCAAACTCTACATGAAAAATGGAAACACATTACTGCTTACACTATAAAGCAAAACTTGTGAGCTAGTTTGGTTGGACTGCATGAAGTCAAAATAATTAATATCCTCCTATCTTCTACAAGGACTGAAATACCTCTGTAGGCTTGTAACAATCTATTCACAGTCTATTACTACCTTCTCATTAAGCAATATGCTCCTGATTGTGTGAACCTAATTCTACTTCCTTACAACAATTAGAATGACCGTAATTCCACAAAAGTCGATGAACTCCCTAGATTTGGACAGATTCAGAAATGAGAGTAGGATTTGGCTTGTGCCTTTAACAAATTCAGACAGCAAAGCACAAGACTGTAAGCTATCCCTTTAGACATATATATATATCTCCTTATACAGGAATTCCTGCAGAGAATTCTTGCTATTGCAGAACTGTATCTAACTGCAGTACTGTTTCTTCCATTTGTATATCCAAATCTGTAAGAGACCAGTGCTGTGACACTTTCAGCTCTGATACCTGGAGATGAACTTTTCAATTTAATTAAATAAATTTCAATAGAATTAAAATCATAATCAGCTGAGCACTTTTTACCTGTGAGAATTAGCAAAGAATAATTTGATTACACTTAGGCACAGAACTCATCAGCATAGCATGCGCATGTTTTTATCAGGGATAGCAATGATATTCGTTACCAGAAGGGTATAAGCCAAGTATCCCTCCCTTGTTTGGGCAGGCATGTCAGAACAATTTTCCAAGTAGAAGAGCATGGGAAGAAAACCTTTATTGTATTTTTTTTTTTTTTCACTTCAGGTAGGAGAAAACCAGTCCTTTTTACATGCTCATTACTCAAAGGTGAATTCTTTAAAGATGCATAAATAATTGCTGTCCTGCTTCCAAAGAGAGCACAGCAATCATTTCACAAATCATAGCTGTGATGCACCTGCCACCTTTTTTGGTCCTAAACCACATTTTTCAATCAGTCTTTTGTATCAATAACAGTAAAGTCCAAAAGGAACACTATGCAGAACACTGAAATGCTCAACATAATGCTTTCTCCAATCTATTTTCTGGAGGTAAGAGGTTATGAACTCAAAAAGGAAACAAAGCGCTGTTCTGGCAAATTATAAGACCACAGTATGGTATTTTCCAGCCCTGAATTAGTGCCACAGACATAGTGATGTATGCAGAGGAGACTGCCAGCGTTTTGTATATCTGCATTTGCAAGTATGTCCTGTAACTGAAGCACAAGAGAGAGGGAGAGGGAACGCCAAAGGCAGTAGTATTACTGTTTCAATCTCCTGTTCTCATTTGCAAACGTAGAAGATAGAGATTCAAAGCAAGAATTAACAAAGACTCTCAGAGAAAGTGAAAATAAAAGCTAAAAAATCAGATAACTTTGCTGTGTCTGAAGGGTCTGTGTTTAGAAAGTCTCAGTTTTTAATCTGAGACTTGATTCAGATTATTCTGTCCCATATAATGACAAAAGGTTGCATTTTTAAAGGAGATTAAGTGATTTACAAACCTAAATCCCATTGAAAATCAATAGGACTTAGGCTATTGAATCACTTAGCTACTTTAAAGTATTTATCCATTAAATCCTTAGGCAGGATTACAAGCAGGTGCCTAGGAAGCAGATACAAACGTTTACTTTATCACCAAAAGGTCGTATCTTGTTTTCGCTGCCCATCAAATACCATTTCCCATCTTCCATGGTCCTTGTTGCATCATCAGCTGCTCTCTCGCCTTTCCAGCTGTAACCACTCAGAAATGTTAAGAATTATCCCTGACCTCCACCTTTCCCAACAGTACTGCACACAATTACACTGGCATCTATTCCCTCTACTTGCTAACGTCAATATTTTTGTCCCCTTTCTCTGTGGGCACAGCACACACTTGTCTCAAATAAAGTAGCTTGCCTTGCTTGTTCCCCGCACATACAGTCAACTATTTCGTCTTCCCAATACACCTGGTGCTCACTTAATAACTCTTACAAACACTTTATTTGAAAAAGGACTGTTCTTTTTATCTCTCGAGGGACTTTCTTCATTACCTAATTTCCTATTTATTTTCTGAGTGCTCAATATTTTGTTTCATTCTACAGGTCTTCTTTAGAAATTTGTCTTTTTTACCACGAATTTTTAAATTCAAAATTTCCTTTTTTGTCTCCTGTTAAATACACTTTCTATGATGTCTTTTTTTTTGTCTGCTTATTCTCCTTATTTTGCTTTTCGAATATTCAATACTCAAGACATTCACAAACATCTGATATACTATTTTTATTGCTGATCTATCTGTATTTTTTCTACCCATTATAATTCCTTCAATTAAATGTATTAACTTAAAAAATGAGAATGCAATTTCCACTTCAAATACAAGGCAACTAAATCGTAACCAGTATTGCCTATTACACAGTTCTTTTATGCTTTGCAAAATGGTGTGTTGCTCTCTGTGTTCATATCTCATAGGCAGCGTTGATATTTATTCATTCACTTGGGCACCGGCAGGCATCCTTTACCAAACGTGTTAGGGCTTGTTCCAGAAGTAAGCACTCCCAGCTGTTTGCTGCCTTTTCCTTCACCTTGAGGTTACCGCCCTGTCTGCAGAGTCAAAAAACTGAGCCAGTACACACAACTCATCACTACGGGCCCAAATCAGAAGATTTTTCGTCTCAGGCAGATTAAAATAAGGCATCGCTCTTTGCACTGAAGTATGTGTACACGGTCCTCCCCAGCGCTCTGTGGGGCTGTAGGAGTTGGCAGCTGAAGGGAGCCAATTCCTGCAGTCATTTCTAAAGTGAACATGAGTCAATGCCTCATGTCAGTTATTTCTGACACTGAAAATACATTATTTCAGTTCCAGTTTCAATATCACTTTTAAAATCTTTTTAGGGGCGTGCTTTTTTCTTTTTTTTTTCTTTTTTTTTNCAACACGTATTCTGTGTTCAAACCCCGCCACGCTGTTGGCTCTGCGAGAGAAGCAGCTTGGCAGTGTCCTGCTCATCAGCATCCCACGCTCTCCGCACCGACCCAACCGTCCGGCACTGCCGGCGCGCTCCTGCGGCCTCGGCTCTGCGCACCCAGGGCACGGAGGGCTTCAGCCGACAGGCTGAGGTGGTGACAACTTTCATAAACAGCGATCGTAATTCATTACAATGTTCATCGACATAAACAGGTCTAATAACATAAGTGAGGGATGACTCCTTTGGGGCAACAGATGGACTAAAAAGATAAGAAAAATCTGAATAAAGAGACTAGCAGCGTGAAGCGCTCTATTGACATGGCAAAAGGAAAAGAGACGAAGAGATTTTATTTCCCAGTACATAAGAGAATGCAATAATAACAAATTCTGCTGAGGGAACAAGAAGGAAAGACACAGAGCAGTACATTCATCTAAAAATATGCAGCATTTTTCAAGGTGAATTTAACTGTAGAGCTCAGAAAAAGAATGGACTATTGCCTAGATCAAAATTGTTTTGTAATAACCATTTTTACCATTAAATTGCAGTGCTCTTGACTTTACAAAATGGCAATCCTCCAGAAGGAAACAGATTTGGATCCAGCCTGACTTCCCATTTTTATCAATAATGAGACAAGCTTTAAAAAGTGAATAACTATTTCCTGGAAGTAAGCAGTTGCCTTCTATTTTCAAATGTTCTGAAGAGTCCTTGCCTTTTCTATTCTCACAACTGTGCAAATGCAAACAAACTAATCTTATTTTAAATTTGATATTATTATATAATAACGTACTTAAATTTTCAGCTATAAAATACTATGTATATATACACATGGCATTCTAGTCGATGTTGAAAAAACATAAGAAATGATTATCATAAATTTATAATGGAATGAACAAGAGAAGCTTTCAAATTTAGTTTACTGAAACTTGTGCAAAAATTTCCTCCATTACCTGTCCTCCATAATAAAATTCCTCAGAGTCATTATCTCCTTCAGAGTCTTCTTCAAGTGTGCTGTTGTGCCGTGACTCCTTAATGGAAAAGGAAAGTTAACAATGATTAAGGCGATATGCTTATCTTGCATTTATAGTTCTAATTATAACTACAGGAATGTAGTTTTTACATTAAATGTATTTTACAAATAAGCTCATAGCACCCTTTATCAAGAGATTTTGTAGTATCGTTTTTCCAGAAGAGTGCTAAGGGCCTGTTTTAAGAATAGTGAAATATCAGACAAAACAAGCACCTACTAACTGGGTACACAAAACCACCCTGAATATATGTTGGAGAAATAATAACTTTGTCTGGCGACAGACACAGAGTGGTATTTTAAGGAACTGGGGAATTCAGTAGACTATGGGGGGATACTTCACTCTGTGGTTTTGCTAAACAAAGGATAATTTACCTACCAAGACAGGTTCTGGATTTAATTCATTTGGTGTTTCAGTGACCCAATAAAATTTTAGTTCATTCTGGTAAATCAATTCTGATAGATTAAGGAAATAATTCAAGTCTGAGCAATGGGATCTCTTAAGTTCCTTTCTGCTTAAAACTGACACATTGCAGCTTAACTACTATTTTTAACAGAAGTACCCGCCTGTTGCCAGAAAAATTCAAACTTAATTTTCTGACTAGGTCTGTTCTGAGACTTTGAAAATTAAGGATTAGAAAGTAATATGCTTACCCAAGTAAAACCTGCTCTAAATAGGCTGCTCTGTGAATAATTGCACTCTAGTAAATAGAGCTGATCCTGGTACAGACTGCAACTCATCGTGAGCTGAAGTGTTACATTCTGCTCCCACCAATGGAACCTTTACTTATAATTATGTAATTGCTTGAAGATATTAATTCTTGTTTCACACAATCAAGAATTGTGTTATTTCTAGGCCCTATGCTGACAAGGGTCCCCTAACGAACACCTGTTAAAATCATAATTCTACACTTCAACCTGAACATGATGTACTTACTGCTTATTTTGTATTTATGTCCTGCGCAGAACTGCCATAATGGAATAGAAATCAGATGTATGAATCAAAGAATAGAAGTTACCCCTAAATCCCATATATTCATGAATGTCAAAAATATCCTTATCACCAATTTCTATGGTCAGACATTCTAATCCCATTTCCCTACCTTTGCCTCTAAATTCCTGCTCTATTCACTGTATGTATACATAGAACAAAATTCTATTTCAGCCAATTTCACGGCAATTTTCCACAACAAGGCATAAAAATAATTTCTGCTTCCACTTCACTGAAAAGAAACAAAGTGACTTGAGTCTTCTTTGTTTTATAATAACCTTAGCTCAAGGGGAAGTCTGTGTTAAAACAGAACTCAACTGAACAAAAATTCAACACAAACCAAAGAGAAATGAAACTCTCATGTTAGAATAGTGACAAACACATCCCATCCTAACCAAAACTCTGTCTAGCCAACAGAAGTGGTCAGTGTTAAGAACGTTTTTTTAAAGGGTTTTTTTCAGTACTTTCATATTTAAGTACCTCATTCAACTAAAAACAAAATAAAGGATCAAACTCTGTCCCATAGAAGATAACCATATCTCAGGCTTTTAATCAAATGGGTAAATTCTTCCTGCACTTGACTTTTTCTAATGTTTACCAAGCACTGAATTTAATGATGAGGCAGTGGAAGCAAAGTATTTCCAATGCAGCTTTTTATACCAAATCGGGTTCCATCTACTAAAAAACCCAACCATACACAGTAGCAGATCTGAGCATGCTTATTTCCCCTTTCCAGGATCAAACATGTATTTGAGGCTAAAAAGCAGTCCTCAAGAAATTCAGCAACCACCCTTACCAAAGGGAGTTTTCAAAGTCAAGCACCCGAATTGTTGAGAGAACGCTCAATTTCTTGCTGGGGGTTGGAGCCTATCTGCTACTTTCTTTCGGCCTGTAACACTGTCAAGCCCTGTAGACTTCACGTTAGTGCCACTTCTTTCTTGATTTAATGTCTCAGTGAGACTGGTCAGGGACCCATGCCAGAGGGACAGCACAAATACAGCCGTGACTGTCTTAATACTCCAGACACTACTTATGGTGAATAGTCATGCAGAGGTCTACAGCCTCCAGTGGGGATGCTGTAGGCCACATGAAGAACCAGTGAGCTAATAAAGGGGATGTGGTCCTACGTGCAAGAGTAGGTTAAAAGGTAACAGCATCATGATCAGCTTCTCCAGGAAAGCTGTATTTTTAGGGCAGACAGGGTCTATAACGCTGTTGAACAAAAAAATGAAATAAACGTCAAAACCGTATTTCCTAGGATGGGAACATCCCTATCCCAAATAAGTGATTCACTAGTTAATCCATGTATGAAACCCAGAGAACTACACTCATCTTCTGAAACATGTAAACGTGTACAGTTTGTGTAAGCACACATTTGATAGGAGATGTTTGGTATACACTCATATTTTATTATTTTCTGTTGTTTCTTAAAATAACTTCCGTTAAAATATGCATGCAAAAATTACATACCTCTCCATTCTCCCTCTGCAATTTTGATTTTATGGATAAGCAATAGTTGACATCACTGGTTTTTCTTAATTCTTAAAAGAAAAGGGAAAATAGGGAACATCTGTGAAAAATGTGCAAAATTTTGCATATGCAGACTTGAAATACTTAGTTGCAGTAGTAGACCAAATAAGGAACAAAAAGTTACAGATACAAAAAGCATCAAAGAGTTTACAATACAACAGTCTAAAATTAAGAAACCACTATGTCTCAGAAGACTCGTATTTTTAACTGTGAAATGAAACTCAGCTGGTCCATCTAGATTTGTTTTTCCCAATCTGTGATTTACAATTTAGTGTCATTCATTAATTTTGTATACTTTATAAGAGAACAAAAAATCAAAACCGCTCAGCAAAATTAGATCAGATCATCTTCTACACAAAACATAGGGTTTTATTCTATTTTAAATGACAGGCCTTATTTGTTTCTAAATTACAGAAATATTCGCAAGTAAAATTTATCTTAAAACTTCTGACTATAATGGCCAGCTTTTGTTTGGGTGCACTGACTTCAGTAAAATTATTCTTGATTTATATCAGTATAAATGAGATCAGAGACTGAAGATCATATCGGTTTTCCAGTGGAATTCAAAGTAATTCTGTGTTACGCAAAAAAAAAAAGCCCTAAAGCATTGTAATAATAATAAAAAGACTGCAAAGTCAAGCGTTCCTATCTGAAGAACTGCCAGATTTAAGACTGCTCTATGCAGTTTCTCCTGCAGCCTGAAATCATCAGGGAATTTGGCTGCTAAAATCTAAAAAGTCTCTATGGAGTATGCACAAATCTTGATTATATATTGTACAAATGTACCTATATGTCTGAAAAGCATGCCCTTTCATGTATCAAATACTTTTTGAAAGTATGGAAATAATTTCAAATGAGAGGTTCCCAAAATCACTGGGAAAAAATACATTTTTTTTCTGTAGTCCAATTTAGTGAAACAGCTGAACCATTTTGTTTGAAATTTCCTGAAATAATTCACCAGAGGCAATGGTAGTTATAGACTGTTTCATCCCCAATGGTGAAGATTTAGTGAAGTTTTAAGCAAGTGAGCATGAAAACTTATAATTGGGAAGTATTAAGTACCTCTAACTGCATTCAAGCAGAATTGCTTTAGCACAGACTGCAAGACATTAAAAGAATAAAATACATTCTGCCTACACAATCCTGGTGATCCCCAGAAGAAATATTTCAATTTCTTCTACTCTAAAATGTAGGACAATTTACCACAGCAAGACTGTGAGAAAACAGCAAACTGTGTAGCTGCACACATTAACGCATCTCCCTTTACGTGCAGGCAACATCTTGTCTTTCCTCACAAAATATGAACGCGATAAAACACTCAGGACAGATTACCTGTAGCGATTTGGTGGAAAATTACTGGAATTGGCTCTGTTGTAACTAACACATCTTCATCGTTATCAGAACTGGAAACATAAGTGTTATCTACGAAAGAAAAATGCCTTGGATGGTGAAGTCCAGTTGCGCTCTGCCCCTTCCCACGTTGCCCGTCCCACCCTTGTACCATAAGGAACCACTCCCCAGAGCACTGTCATCTTGCTGGTGTGTTTTTCTTTTCTCTTGAGAATGCTAATGAAAAGACAAGTAGGAAAAGGATAGAAGATTTGGACCCAAATCTTATACATGCAAACCCCTGGATTCTGATGTCATGGCTTTTGAGAATCACACCAAGCACTGCTCTGAACCATCCCACAAGGCTTATGGGGGTTTGAGCCAACCTATCCCAAAATGAAGACTTGTTCTACAAATTTTTTGCTGTGCCTGACACTAAAACTCAAGCTAGATCTGCCGTGCAGAGTGAAGGCTGCATTCAGAGTTGGGTGTTAACAGCCCATTATGCAAAATACCTGTGCCTCATTTTGCCTAGTCATATAAAGGTTGTTTGAAGTATCTTCTAATCAGTGGATAACCTTTCTTGTGCCTGATTCAGGAATAAAAAAAAAAAATTCCACCCACTTAACACAAATGTTAGGTATGGATATGAATATGGAAAGTCTACCCCAAATTTTCTTACAAAATGTAGGGATCAGGCTGAGGGGGGTGTGTGTTGTTTTTTTGGTTTGGTTTCTTTCTTTGCTTTCCAACCAAATGCTTAGTAATGACAAACAAGGAGCAGCAAGGTTTATGTAGTATCTGCAGAAGCTAATTTTGCATGAATTGCTGAACTGCCTGTGAAGAGTAAGAATATTTTGTTTTCTCCTGACCTGGGCTGAACTGAAACTTATGCTGTAGAGCAGAAAGGCTGACAATTAAGATAATCACAGATAAAGAGACAAATAAGATAACTGAAACAAGGGTTTGATCTGTCCTAATTCCGAACACTCCAGTCCCACATCAGCAAAGTGTGGGAACTCTGAACTGTGTTCAGTTTTGGGCCCCTCACTACAAGAAGGAGGTGTTGGAGCGTGTCCAGAGAAGGGCTTCAAAGCTGGTGAGGGGTCTGGAGAACAAGTCTTATGAGGAACGACTGAAGGAACTGGGGTTGTTCAGCCTGGAGAAGAGGAGGCTGAGGGGAGACCTTATCGCTCTCTACAACTACCTGAAAGGAGGTTGTAGAGAGGTGGGGGCTGACCTCTTCTCCCTGGTGACAAGTGATAGGACGAGAGGAAATGGGTTCAAGTTATGTCAGACGATGTTTAGATTAGATATTGGGAAATTTTTTTCACTGAAAGGGTTATCAAACATTGGAATAGGCTGCCCAGGGAGGTGGTGCATTCGCCATCCCTGGAGGTGTTTAAAAAAAGGGTAGATGTGGTACTTGGGGACATGGTTTAGAAGTGGTTTTGTCAGGGTAGGTTAACGGCTGGACTTGATGATCTTAAAGGTCCCTTCCAACCTCAGCAATTCCATGATTCTGTGATAACTCACATGTAATTTTAAGCATACTGCTGCGATCTCAAAGCCTTTGACCACAGTGCTTCCAGTGAAATGTTGAAGATGTTAACATTAATTGAGCAGTAAATTCACTAATATTACCCTGTGTAATACTACTGAGTTCTTGGTTCCTGGCAGCCTGTAGCAAGACGGAGCCCTGGCGCTGCCGCCCCTCTCTCGCAGAGGAGTGCCACGCTGCCTTCGCAGACCCGCAGCCGCACTGCCGCACACGGACAGGCGCGTGGGGCTTTCCCAGGGCGGGAAACAGCCTTTCTGCCACATTCACGTGCATCCACCGAGCCTGACGCTATCCCATCACCTTCGCCTGCTTCCACTCCTGCGCGGTCCCACGAGGTAAACCGAGTGACCTGCGCCCAGCTCAGCGCACACCCGTCCCGCGCAGGCACCTGCTGCGGGAGGCTGACGCCGCTTTGCCTGGAGCTCTGCACTCCGGTGGGCACAGCAGCCCGCTCCATCAGCTCCATCTGTGTCTGCTCAGCTGTGGTCTTGGCACAGGGATACGTTTTAGAGCCACAGCATCGTGTGAATGACATGGGGTTACTCCGGCCATCTGCCAGCATCCGTTCCTTCTCCCACTTGTGCCTATCGGCAGGACAGGCTGTGCTCTGTGCCTACAGGACAGCTGCATCTCACCCTCCCCACGAACCCAGGCTTTGCCTCTATTTGCATGTTCCACCTTGCTGTCATCATTTCGGTGTCACCCTCACCGTGCTGGATGGCTCTGGGCATATACAACACAGGCCCATTCCTTTCCCAGGTTTGGGAGTGTAAATTATTGCTATAGAGTCTAATGACCTGGAATAACAGAGGCCACCACTTGGCTCTAAATATACCTAACACCTTATATATGGATGGGAGAGAGGAAATCCATGTCCTGGAACGTACTGCTGTATGAAAAAGTAGGAAAAACAACAATACGTGCTGTACAGAATAGACAATTACCAAGATATACATATATGGAAAAAAGGACTGCTCAATTACAGGTTTTATAGATTTTAATTATATTTTTATGCCCATTGTCATTCTTTTCTGGCAGCTGGACAATATTATTTTCACTGCCAAGTTCTTGTTTTCCTTTTCTATTTGGCAGCCATAAGAGTTTTTTCTTTCCTTCCATCAGTCTAATGAAACTTGAAATTAAGATACTGGTTTTGGTTTGCTTTCTTCAACACCCAGTTTCTAACACACTACACCCAGGAGCACCACCTCCCCTCTTAAGTGGAGGACCTAGTGCCTGGACCAAGTGGACGGATGCAGCAAACCACTTGCTGCCAAACCGGTTCTCTCCATCTCTTCTGCAGTCTAACGAGGTCTAAGAAAAGGATGTTTCTGTTAACACGTGTGTAACCCACAAATCACTGGGATAAGACTACAGCAGTTCTACAAGTTTATGGCAGCCAACACGTACCACTCCGAACATATATTCATTAGCAAAATGCTTTCTGCTGTAATGGTTCTCACAGGAGTCATGATGCACTCATATTAATGGGACTTTAGTCTACTCATTGATGTTATATTCTATAACTGCTCCTTAGGAGCATTATTTTTCCCCAGTTGTGTCAATGTTATGAGAAAATAGTTACAGACATATTTTGCTGGAACTGTTATTACCTGCCTCTAAAATTTTCAGTGATATTTTCACAATTTCAGCAATGTATATACAACTTTGAGACATTACTGTCTCAACACTATTCCTATTAACTTCTTCAGTGTGCCTTTGTGAGCATATTTTTAGCTTTCACTCATAATTACGAAACTTTCAAACACCTTCCATTATTGAAAGTTGTCATGTCATATTACGGTTCCCATAGGTATGATTTAATGCTCAGCTGTTTGTAATCTTTTGATGCTTTATGAAGCAATTCAGCAATAGTGACACACTGTTATCAGTGCCAAAGCGGTGATGCTGCATACATAACAGCAATGCAGGGAACTAGAGTATATGTAGTACCCAAAGCTCTTCTTATAGTATCTAAAATTTACCTGTGGTGGTATCTCTTTTAGCTGAATGAACATCATTTGTGTAGTAACTTAATCTCTTCTACTTTCATATATTTATTGCAGGCATCAGCAATTTATCTGATGATCAACTCTGACAGCTTTCTCTTGCATTTCCAAATTTGATCCACTGTGTATTACACACTCTTAATCTCCCAACGATACAACTATGGTATGGCTGTGCACTAATGGACCTAAACCTTGACCTGTAAAGATTTATCCTGCGAGAAATTTAATTTGATGAGCACACGTTGCGCTGAACTCTATCAACTAGCAGCAACACTTGAAGATCATTGTCCAGTGGAGGAGGAGAAGGAGATCAGCACAGAGCTTCCTAGACTTGACACCCTCATACCCTGACACGTCCCTGAAACATCTCTGAAAATACACGCCAGAGAAGAGAGCCACAGTCAGCAGTAATGTTAAGTTAGAGTTCTGGGACTCCTTTGGGAGAGAGGAGACAAAGAATCTGGCTCACAAAGTCAAAATGAGTATTTTTAGGATCAAAGCTGTAAAATGGCAAAGAGTCATTATCATTCCTAACACACTAAACACCTCTTCATCACAAAGCAAACACAGATCCTGCAAAAGCTTGAGATATGAATGAAATCAGCTCTTCCAAAGCCTCGATCAGTAAACATGTGCAGCTGGTTTACGCCCCCCTCACCAAGTTAGCGACAGTGTAAAATGTTCAAATTTTATCTAGCTTTAAAATGTAGCGGGTAATGGCAGAGAATATTCATTAGTTTAGAGCCATCAAAGTCACTCAGGCGTGTAGGCCATCAGGGCATGCTGCAAATAGCATCTGTAAGGAAAGCTTGAGATTTGTCAGACAGAATTTTGCCAGGAGATAAGATCTCATGTGCTGTGGGAGTAACTGCTGGTTCAGTGCTCCAGCTTGCTATTTAGTTAGGGGTTCCCAGAGATCAAGTTTTGTGCCTTCATCATAGTTTAATCTCTGAAATGAATAAATCCATTACTGATGTTTAATAAAACAAACTATTAATAACATATGATGCAGGGTTTTTTTTCAGGTATTTGTCCTCCATTCATTGTCAGGTCAATGTTGTAATCAGTAAATTAATTTGTCACTGGTATGACTGTGTCTTTTATGAATCTCAGTTTTCCCTCTTACTGCATGTTGAATAGATTATTATTAGCAGCAGTTTTCCCTCCAGTTTTTACTTGTAAAAAAAAAATCTCTCATGAAGGTTGTTAGAATTCTTCCATATAATCCATTGCATTTAGCATCACTGCTGATGCTGATTTCTCTCTATATCTGCTTCAACATTCTGGTGTTTTGAACAGACACAGTCTACTGCTTATCAGTGAAGAAGATCAAAGCCTCACTTCTTTAGAGATTCTAAAAGAAACAAGAAATATTTCTTTTAGAAATATAACAGAGATTTTATGGATAAAGATCCAAAAAGGCCAGAGATACTCACACTATTAAATGCCCCCAGGTCCACAATACACAATGGGGTGCAATCCAACAGCACTACCATGTACCTTTACTTGCACTGTGCCTGTCTGCCCTCACCCCTGCTTCCCTCTCCTGCTTCTGCTAACCTCTGTGCCACCTGAAGTGTCTGTGCAGTCTCTCTGTGAAGGGAACTGGGGAAATAAGCTAGCTGAAAACTTGCTTTTGCTCTTGCCTGGTTGATTTTCATGAATAATTCCCCTTGTCCAGATGGGCCGCACGGTTACGCAAATGCTTTTGCCAACCCAGCTCAGAGCGTGCACGGGAGGCGGGACCGAGCAGCTGGGAACAGCTTCGCCAGCTGACGTTACCAAAGACATACCCAAACGCAAACCCTTGGCTCCAACAGACCCCGAGAAGCACCAGAGAACAGTCCACAGGCTTAACTTGAAGAACGTGAGCAGTCTCATTGAGGTCTAACGCAGAAGTGCTTTGCTGGCCCCGTGCCAGGCTGCTCAGCCTCTTGACAGATCAACCTTTATCTACCACGCCAAAGAGGAACCGGGCGCTTTCACACTCCTGTCGCTGCTGGCCCCAGACACGAGAAGCATCACAAGCTCTGCTCTCTGCATGCTTGTGAACCAGGTTTTCTCACCCTGACCCAGCTGATAAATGTCGCATGAAAAGGAGAAATGACTGTGAAAATAATCTAACTAATGGAAAATGACGAGCACAAGGATGCACCTGGAAGACATCAACGCCCCTTCAGATATTCTGATCTGAATATAGCAAATTGCGGTAACGTGCATACATGTGTCATGGACAAGAACGGTGCACTGTACCTGGGTAATCCTCAGAGACGTGCACTGAATAGGACACACTGTAAAAAGAAAAAAAAAAAGAAACAACAGAATTAATAACAACAAAATTAACTGCTGGCATAACATTTTTTTCCTGCCCCTGTATTATTTTATGTTTATTTATAGGTTCCTGACAGTTTCCAGGACAGAAGGTAAAAGCTATTTTGATGGCTTTTGAAGTGCTCAGCTAAAAAAAAAAAAAAAGTGTCATACCCATTTTGAAAGCTTACTTTGCTAAATTGGCACATCCCTGTTTCAACCTTCTTAAAAAGAATATCAAGACTGCATTATATTCACTTTAGAGTAACATTTCACAATATCTGTACTTACGCTTCAAAAAAAAAGTTGCTCTTTGAACAACATAACTAGAAAAGCCCAGTCTTCCCTGCATCTGGTTCCTGTTTTTTGACTCACCGCTCAGTAGGAAGCCTTTCTCACTGGCTGGGGCACTTCTGTATGTTCCTGCGAGTCTCAGCAAAGGCTCTGGATGGCCAGGGATCCATCCTCTCATAAAACCCCCATATTTATAACATTTGTGGCAATTTTATTTGATACCTGTATCTCTTTGTCAAGCTGAATTCAAATCAAATTTGAAAGAGCCACGGTCACGCAAAAGCATAGCTTCACTAGATGGATTACCTGAATCTGTCTCATCAGAAAACAGTCATACAAACACACCGTCCTGGTGCTCCAGCTCAGCCCACATGGGCTTTCCCTACCACCCAGTGAGAACTTCACTAAATTCACTGCTGAGAGAAGGACTAATGGGCATGATGGGCTCAGTTATCTAACTATTCACCAAGTCCTTTTGAATTTTTTTAAGGTTAACGCGCGTCTTCATTTTGCATTAAAAACATTCAACCCTGCAGCATGCTGAAAGCTTTCTGTTGTATAATTCATGTTCTTTCCACTTCTAAATCCTATAAATTGTATGTGTCAACTTACACATTTAAATAATACATGGCATGTGTTCATGTCTGTAGTCAGTTAAGCAGACAGAAAGATCCACTGAATCAATTTTCAGCGATGTACAATACATATCAAAATTTGTGAAGAGGACTGTGCCATTCTGCCTTTGCTGTTGTGAGTTAAGCAGACAGATAAAGGCAGAATGGCACAGTCCTCTTCACAAATTTTGATATGTATTGTACATCGCTGAAAATTGATTCAGTGGATCTTTCTAAATTACATGAATGCAACTTCCACGTAGTCTGTAAAATGGATGATTTTTTTCTTTTTCTCTCTCAAGGACTTCCATTAAATGAGCTCCACTTTCACAATCCAGTGACCACAGGACACAATCAATACAAAAAAGTTGGTCCCCCACACTTTCTTCCATAAGTCAATCTATTACCGCACAGCTCTCTCACCTGTTTTTGCACATCATCTATTCTAGCGTAATTCATTTTATGTACTGTTTGACTAAGAGGCAAAGATGCCTGTGTCTTCAACAGCTGCAAATGTTCACATAAATTGAAGCAGAAAGTGTTTATTACAGCTGACAACAGATTTAGCCACACAACTCTTGATAGCCTCAGTCAAGCCAGAATTAAATCCCATCACTCTGTAAATTCAACATTTTGTGATTTTTTCTCTTTTAATTATTTTTCAGACATTTTGAATAGGCAACATCTGTATCCCTTCATCTTGGAGCGTTTTCCCTAAAGACTTGGGTATTTAAATCTAATTAATCTGTCATGGCATAAAATATCACTACTTTAAATAAGGCTATATTCCAAAATAAGGAAATGTTATATCTCAGTGCAGTCATGTGTGGAGAATTTTGCCCTGTGGTGAAAAAAAAACCAATGGCACACCAAAAAAATCCCAAGAAGTTAACTAAGGGCGTGCTCTTACCAAAACCCATCTTCTAGACGTTGTGTTTCTAACCATGACTTCTTCCTTCTACTACAAAAAGAGGTACTTTGGTCTTACTCTTTTAGACTGGCTGCTTGCACACCTCTTTGCTGCCTCCAGAATTGATGCGTATGGATTTGTTTGACTATTGTTATATAGGATTGTCTTCAAGTGTGGACTTTTATTCCAAGAAAAGAAAAATCTTTCTAGAACTTACTCCATATTCTAATTTAAAAAACATCTCAATCTAATTTAGAAACTGCAGCAAAGCAAGGAAATTCCATGTATGTATAAAAAAAAAGTTCTTCATACTGAGATCAAGAACAGGGACTGAAGAAGTCACTGAATTTCCACTAGTGCAGATACTCAAAACTCAACTGGATAAGGCTCTCAGCAACCTAATCTAACCTTGAAGCTGGACTTGACTTCGAAGTTAACTTCTGCTTTGAGTGGGAGGTGGACCAGGTAGTCTGCACACATCATCCCCCCACTACTCTATGTGCAGAAACCCTATGAAAGTGCGTTTCTCTTCCTTCTTCTTCATCATGTGGTATCTGTGGCAGCAGCAGCTGTGGCAATGTTAAATGGAAACCCATAAGAAAAAAATATACTGTGGGTCTTGTGAGATGGAACTAAAATGAAAAGCTTCATGAAGATGCAGGTTAGAAATACTCTCAAATCAGATCCTGTAACGACTGTAGGCAAATTCAGGGCCTGACCCAGAGCCCACTGAATCCCACAGTGGTAACACTACTAAGATGAACATTATCAGAGACAAGAAAGGAACGGTAAAAATCACGTAAAGAAAAATTATTCTGTGATCCCAGTAATAAAGAGTCCCCTTACAGAAAAAAATTTGCCCTGGAAATCTGATGTCACCTCCATCTGAAAAGCATTAGTAGAAAATCTATCTGCCAAACCAAAATTAAATGGTAGTATGTTGGAAATAGTAATGGAATCTGATGAGTCTGAGCTCTCACTTCAGAGGAAAGCATTTAAAGGAGATGTGAACCAAAGATTAAAGAACAAAATGCCTGAAAATGGGATAGTCCAATTAAAAATAAACTAGTTTATATTATTTTATATCCAAATAAAATAAACTAGTATTTTTATTAGAAACACTACTGACTCAGTTTAGGAACTGAACAAACGTAGTTTAGTCCTCAACTCAGCAGAACTATTGGTTTATTATGCTGGGTGTGTTTAATCTGAAACTCTTTATATTATTAGTTCCACCCTCCCCCTCCCCTCCCAAAAAAAGGGATCATCTAATTGTCTTCTTTCCATCTAAATGCACATTTTCAGCACATGTTGTGATCTCTGTGCTGCCTCTCTGCAGCGTCCTCAGATCAGTGTAGTCTGAGAAGTATTAGTGAAGTATTATGCCAGAGAAAGGTCTAGTGGGAACAGCCTTTTAGATAGCCCATTCCTCTCACACGTATTTAGACTCATATTTGGGGAGAATAAATGGCTTGTTTGAGCCCCTAGGGAGAGGTGGTGGTGCTTTGCTTGGGCTTGTAATCTTATGTTAGTTATGTGCAGGTTATGGAAGCAAAAACTGGGAATAAAGCTACTGAAGAGAACAAAACTTGGTTTTGTGTCCCAGCTTGCCCCTGTGATTGTCACATAGGATCACACTTTGGCACATTTTTCTGCACTCATAAACCGCTTCCTACTGACTGTGCACCTGATTTGTCAGAAAACAAGATATACCAGGCTAACAAAGGTCTCTTAAGAGGCTCCTGTCCTGCAGCCACCCAAGCATTTTCCCGCTGACTTCAATGAGATTTAGAGCCAAGACAGAAACACAGGACTGCGGATGGCTTGTAGCACCTTAAACAGCACAGACTTCAGTGAAGACACAGATGTTCAACGCCTCTTGGTGTTAAATCCTCTCACAGCCAAAGCAAGCCTTTACTGAAGCAGCTTTCTCGTTTAAGTACTCAGAAATGCAACTGGAATTAATTTAGGCCTGGCCTCCACGTAGAAGCACAACATGATTATTCCAGTGAGGGATGTGATTTTTCCTTCTGGCAATGCAGCTCCTCTGCACAACCCTATTGCAGTTACATTGCTATAAATACAGCTTATAGCACTATAATTTATTTCCATTCCCATAAACACATTCTAACCAGCCAGCCATCGTCCATGCTCGTTCAGTTATATTGCTTTAGCTACACGGACATAGTTAAACCCTTGGGTGAAAACAAAGCCTCAATGATGGTGTTATTTCTGTTTTATTCAGCTTAGACCCTCCGCAGAAGGCATCCTGCAGTACCTATGTTTCTCAACCCTTAAGCTCAGAACAAGCCTCGTGCTAGAAATGGCCTAGTGAAATTTTTGTTATTTAACAAACAGTAAAGCACCACATGAGAAATTAGAGAGAGCTGTCATGTTTCACTGCTTATGAGTTTTTAATGTAACTCCTTATTGCTTGAAATAATATTAACATGTAGATCCACAGCCTTAGTTTAGTAACAATTCTACTCACGGGGGACTCCTTGCAAGCATTTTCTAATGTGATTTAACCATACCTGTTCCTTGTTCAGAAAGATTATCTTGCAAAGGTCCATCTGCATTTGAGAACTAATTCATCAACTAGGTGGGGATCCACCACATAATTGCTATTTTTCAGCTAAATCTGTCCCAATTTGATACAGAACAAGCAGATTCACCTGCATTTGACATTACTGTAATTTCTCAAAGCTAGTTAAAAAGGAGTCCAGAGTCCAAACTGATTATACTACCAGGCAAAATATCACCCCAAAATTGAAGCTTTGGGGCAAAGAAAAAATCCACGACAACTGAAAAAGGCAGCAAAGCAAAAGTTACTATGACAAAGTACATTCATAAAAAGGAAAACAATCAGCTTCGCCTCTTTACATCAATTTGTAAAATTGTTTCCTGTGCCTTGAACTGCAGTTTTTACCTATCACGGCACAAGCCCCAGGATCAGATATGTATCCTGAAGCCACAACAGTGACGCTGGAGCTGGAGTGTATGACGCATCTTCCCATCAAATTCACGTTATCTCAACTCTCTGCTACCTGTAGTTTCTCTCTAGGAAAGAAATCCTTTAAGCTGAATTTCCAGCTGTTTTGCACAGCAGGAACAGCGTGAAGCATCTGGTGCAAGTCTAAGATTTATGCCTATGGAACGGTTATGACAATTCAACCAGCTCTGTCCCATGGCAACAGCTGACTTACTGCCTTATTAAGTGTGGAAATTGTGATCTAGTTTCTATTCCAGTTTTAGCTGTCTCTACTAGAGCCAGAGCTCCATGTGCTAATGTTGCAGCTCGCAAACTTGCTGAAGAAAGGAAACAAGATGTTTTTGTCACGTGGAATGTTATGGTAGCCTAATGCCAATCTATAACAAGAAAAGAGTAAATAGGACTTTCTTAATCTTAATGCATCTGGACCTACAGAATTCAGAAGACTATTTTTTGTTTACGATACCCAAAATCCCAGATCTAGCTCATCAGTGAAGTAATCCAAGAAGTTAATACGATGCACGAAACTTTACACCTGAAGAAAAATACCAAGATTCAGCAGAGTAAGCTATGGACAAATATGTAAAATTAAATGCTACTGTGGTATTGATTATATGCCAGTATCAGCTTCTGAACAAGTTGATCAGTTGAAGAAAAGATTAGTGAAACCTTGATAAGAAAAATAAAATTATACTGGTGAAAAATTTGGGACAAAGAGCCTTTTTGACAACTTGTATAACATTTCTAAATGCACAGTATGATACAGACCTGATTATTTTATTATTTTCTTGGTGCAGCAGTAAGAAGGCATAAGGTCCAATTGAACAGATGCAAGTGAAATTGTATTTGTTTACCAATTTCTAGCTATCAACTCTCAAAATTACCACTTATCTTCAGTATCTACACATACCATGCCACAGTAGAACATTTTATGAATGTCCACTTATTATACAGAAAATATTCCCACTTTCATCTTCGCGCCTTTGTTTCCTTACCTTTGAAAATGCTTCCAAATTCTTCAATGGATCCCTATTACTTTCACAGCCTTTAGCCTCCTCTTCTACTTCAACAGGACCACCATTTGATCCTGAAGCCAGACCCTTCATACTATTTTACTTCTGACAAGCTTTTTTCCTCAAACGAAAGAAAATTGGTTCCAAAAGTATTCCACAATGAACACAGGCCACTTTCTTTTCTAGTAACTGGTCTAAGATCCATTTTGAAACCTAGTAGCTTGGCAATAAATCGTATCGCAAATATGAAATTATGATTTTCAGAAGATGTCCTGTGGGATCACATCCAAACAAAACTTTCAAATTGCATTCCTTAAATTTCTGACCTTTAAACAAGTGCCTTGAGAATTGCTAGGACATGAAGGCATTTAGGTATTGGACAACTGAAAAACTAGGTAGGCCATTTACACAAAAAAAATTGGAATACTTAACAAGAAAAAAAAAATCCATTAATCTTTTTTTTTTGTAGTTGACCTTATTTGAATTAGGAAATTCTCTGAAGAGAATTACAATTCAAAACTAATAGTTAAACACATTGCAAAAGGCTTCAATGTCAAGTCTTTCTTCCAATTTGTACAAAGATGACATGCATGCAAACAAGAGCAGAAGAGACCCAGCACCCATAAGCAGCAATTTATGAACAAGTGAATTAGCAAAAAACTTCATTATCTTTCAATGGAGCGCTTAAAAAACACTATAAATACGCTCCAGGAAAAATAATATTGCTCTTCCACTCTGGAGTTTCTGAAAGATTCCGTCCCACCCAGCATATATCAGCTGAGGAGACACTCCACTGAAGCTCATATTCAGAAACATACATAAAACTATGGCAGCATTCTGCAATTTCTTAACAGGTAAATTTGGTAATCAACTATTGCTAGCATTAATAATGTCTTTATTAAAAAATATGGAGACTTTAAAAATGTATTTATAAATGTAAATTCATAATGATATAACGCAAATTTTATTGTATTGCAAATCACAGTAATGAGTAAAGTAAATACTATTAGCCAATACAAATCTGCGAGTACTGCATTCCATTCATTCATGTTACCTTTACAATACAGCCCCAGTAATGTGACAAAAACATAGACGGAACTGAAAAAAGTTCCAGTTGCGTAAAACCTAACCACAAAGTGACGTACATCTCCAAATAGACAGACAGACAAGCAGTAGTTAGAATCACACGAGTTAGAAATACGGAAGATAGCACATCACATGACATAGTTCTGAAAGTAAAAGTTTGCATAAAGCTTTTTAAAATACAAATAAATATACAGGTGTTTTGCTCTTTCACACAGTGAAATAACTATTGAAGCACAGGACTTGTGGGTTTTTTTAAGCAGTGAAATAAAGACTGAGGTCATTATATAAAATAACAATCACTGCAAAACAACCTTATTATCTTCTGGAAAAGAGATTTAGAAGTCTCCATAATGAGACAAAAATTAAAATGCGGTGGACCTAAGTTTTCATGCACATAACAGCACAGCTATGGAAAAAGTGACGGTTAATCAAGGGTAGCAATTCTGTTTCAGAATTCTGAACTTGAATTAAATCCCACTGAAGTCCAAGGGAGACTTTAGTACTTGACAAAAAAAATTACAGACAAGTTGCGCAGAAAATACAAGACTTCTGGCCCCTACCACACTCCTGGTATTTCTAGAAACAAGTACTTAATTGCTTTGCTAAAAATTTCAAGATGTATTCCAAAGGGTGCAAATTTTGGTGAGTAATTTTTTTCTTTTTTTTTTTTTTTATGTTTGCAGCTTGCTATACAACTGGACTGTGAACCATTTCACATCCATGTTATTTTCTACATTCCTGATTAAAACAAGCTTCATGGATTTCTAAACAGCTTTTGAAGTACCCTTTAAAATGTTTTGACTGTGAGTGTCTGCATCTCAGCACTTTGTTTTCAGATATACAGGCCACCTTAAATCTCCTTCTGAAACACATTAGTTCAATGAGTTTCCGTATCCCTTGTGATCCAATAACTGATGACCCAGCATCAGTCACAGCTATTTTTTGCTGCTAGATAGAGCCAGGTGCTTACAAAGAATTGAAATTCATGCACACGCTCCTTTTGCTATACATCAAAACTCCCCCTGGTGCACCAGCAATTATACAGAAAAGAATAACAAGTGACTCAGAGTAATCTTTTCCTCTGGATGTTGGAGAATGCGTGTGTGTGATGACATATGAAAAGTCCCAGGCAAATCTACTGGTGACAAACAAGAACTATTCCAAAGAGAGATGAGCAGTGTCAATGTGTCAAAAATGGCACTGCTTTCATTTCTTGACATAACCTGGAGGAACAGAGGCGCTGAGTCAAAGTTATTATATGTTTGCATTTGTCACTAAGAATAATTGTGCTACCGGTCCTTTCATGCAACCAAAGTGCATCTGAACCAAATGGTGAACATTATTCATAAAGCCCCGCTTGATTTAGCATGTTATTCAAATAAAGGGGATACAGAAGACTGCAGCTCAACCATTTCCCTTTTGCAAAGCATCCAATGAAAAAGGCACAGCAACTTCTAGTAAATGCACTGAAGTCTACAGGATTAATCATCACTCCAACACACACAAGGGCACTCCTAAAAATAAAAATAGCACTTATGAAATAAGCAAATCAAGGACACTTGGGGAAAAAAATATGTACACGCTGCGTGTCATTCTAGAAAGAGTTACATCAAAATACGGCTACGTGTGCAAAGCCATGTTGTCCACAGACTACACCAGAATCAGATCATTTCACCCAGAACTACAAAAGCCGCCTCTTCTTAAAGTCACCCTGTCTGACCAGGTCCAGTTCCCGCCCCTCGACACGGCTACTCTTTAAACCTCTCTTCTGCGCTATTCCTTCTCTCCACTGATCCCACTGGTTTGCGTTCTCCCTCCATCCTACCCCATTAGCTTTTCATCCAATTTCAGTCTTCCCCAGGACACAGAGTGCAAAACAAACTCAGGACAGTAACCTCTTGACCCAGCTTAGATGCAGCCAGAGCAGCATATATGGTCACATTGGTTTTTTTTTGTTTTGGGTTTTTTTGTTTGTTTGTTTGTTTGTTTGTTTGTTTTTTAAGGAAGAAAGTTTTTCCTCTCTTCAGTGTCTTTTTCATTTTGGAGCACTGCTGTCAGAAGCAACCATGATATGCTCTTTTTGGAGCCAGTTAAGAGTTATCTTAAAGCCATGAGGTTTTGGTCCACATGGCTCCTGTTGGAAGGCTGTTCTGAGGCTCCTGTGACTGCAATTCTAGTAACTCAGTTTCCAATTCAGATTGACTGAACAGAAACCCCTTGTCCAACCCCTGGGCCAAGACTCTGCATTGCAATCTTTCAAAACAAAAATAAAAGGACACAAAAAGAAACAACCATGATCCCAGGGCAGAGACACAAGGCAAACTGCAAATCAACCAGTCACAGTGATCCGAGCAGCAGAAGAGAGCCTCTTGGCATAGGACGTTTTACCCAATCATTCTAGCAGATAATTGCAGCACCTTACCAATCATTAAAAACAAAAATAAAGCCCATATAAACCCCCCGAGACTGCTTAACTTCACCGTGTCCCTAACAAGTGGAATGGCTCCTTTCCTTTACATGCAGCGTTCAGCAATGGAGAAAAGTCCTAACCATCCTCCTTAGACCACTCTACACATTCATTAATTAGGTGGCATTTTGCTTGTTTATCTAATGAGGTGTGCGACAGCCACTGCTGTGCAGGGAAAAAGTGGCAAATTCAAACACTCCTTCTCTTCAGTTCTTTGAGATACCTCATAGGATTCAAATTTTTCCCTTCCACCTGCCCACCTCCCCTCCCCCAACAATTAAAGTTCCCAATACTTCTTGGTATAGCTGAAATACTGTATTTATGCACTAAAATTATATTTTTTTCTGTCAGTTCCATACATACTTACAGCTTCCATTAACATCAGTACAAACTCAATATACAACTTCCAAACACAGAATTTGAACGTCAAACTATAGCTTTTAGGAACATTCTAAACTAAAAGTGTACATCCTTGCATGCATTCAACATCACAAAATCCCATAGGGCAAGATTTTCAATAGATGTTACCTATGAAATTGCCCAACCCAGTTTATTCATGCTGATGTAATGCATTCACATAATTCAGCACCACTGGCATACCTACAGCCAGTTATTTATCTGTTGCTCACAGGTACGCACAGTCTCCTTCCTGGTCAAGGTAGTAAGGCAGTGTTGGGCATCTTTGAAAACTGCTACGTGATGATACTCCACGGACCCCGATCCTGCACACATTTTTATCCAAGGTGACGATTGCTGTCCCTGACTCCTGTGCCACACAGCTGCAAGGACTGCTTGCAAACCTGTTGGCTCATCCCGGTGTCCCATTATGGTCAAAATGGCCAAGATGGTCAAAACCACACGGTTAGAGACACAAAAGGAGGTGCTAGCTGCAGTGTCAGAGGGCTTTGCCTCCTCGGCCCCAAAGACCCAAGAATTACAGAGGTGCAAGGGACAACGCGAAGCATGAGAGCAGGTCAGACTCTCACCCCTGGAGCCTCACTGGGACACCTGTAACATCTCTGACACTATACCACAGTCATGAACAGCACGCAGCCACAAACAGCAAATAAAATGGAAAATTCAGTATGAGATGACAACAAGAAAAGATGATCTTTTTTTTCCTTTCTTTCCAGATATGGCAGTTTCAGTCTGAGGGCACAGGTACGCATCAAATACAACATTCAGTCCTGAGTGTCCTTAGCATTAGAAAGATGTCGGTAAACTGGGGGGACTGCAGGAATCATCAAGAAACACCCACCGGTCCGGCAGAACAGTCAGGCGAGCAAAAAAAACGTAAACGGGTTCAGAGAGCAAGGGTGGTAGGAAATGCAATGACTGCTGAGACATGTTTTCCAGCGTGCAAACATGAAGATGGGTATCATATTTACACGATGGCCCAAGGGAAAACAGCAAGCCATATTCAGGTGAAATTAGAGGAAAAAGTCTAACTTGGCTGAAAATCAGAAATGGAGAACACCATTAAACAATGAATTAGTCTCCCAGGGAAGGGTTAGAGGGCTAATCACACGGCCATTTAAAGTCAGGATGAAAAAGGAGCTTAAGTGAAATTAATGGAAAAATCTTGCATTGGCAAGGTTACTAACAAGTATGTTTCCCATTGCTAGTTTCAATGAGTTATGAATGAGTAAAATTTTACTTGCCTTTCTCACTAGTAGCTCGGAGAACAAAGTTGTAGGTTGAATACGACATCGATGACTCTCAATGTGACTCATGGAAAAAAATTCAAAGCATACCCCTGTACTGTATTTCAATAGTGTGCAGAATAATAGCAGCGGGGAATTTCAGTTCAAGTGCTTTTTATGCATTTGAAGTGGCAGCATTGGCTAAGATCTGAAACAGATCTTCCACCAACTTCTCACGAATTTTAGCTGTTCCTGAATATCACACACTCTGATTTCTTCTTCATGACAGAATGCAATAGAAAGCATACTGCACTGGGGTTTTTTTGTTTTTTATTTTGCATTTAGGCATATTTAGTAACAGCCCATCAAATAAGGAACAATTTCTAAATACATGGGCTGTTCTTGGGCCGAAGAATGCTTCTAGATACATGACTGGTCACGGAATATTAATTTCATACTATACCCAAACAACCATACCTGACTATAGTCTGGCAGACATTCCTACAGAAAACGCTAAGCAAACTATAAAATAAATAACGGAAGATAATTTTAGTACCCTACCCCAATATGCAGTTATATTTTGAATACCGTTTTAATTTGTAAAGATACAATTAAAAATCCCTCTACTAGTCTTAATTAGATCCCTGTCTTCTCAAAAAACTAATTACATGTCAGATGAAGCACTGGCTTAGGAAGCCCCTGTATTCTTGCAAAAGCAGATGTAGTTCTATTCCCAGCTGTGTTACAGTGACTTGCTATATGCCTCCCAGCAAGAAAAAATGAACACATTTTCAAAAGGCGACCAGTATCTACAAAGCTTTCTAGACACTGATTTACCTTTCATGTGTGCTGAACGTCTACATCTCCAACAGAAATCAGCGGGAACCATCAGCAGTTTTGAAAAATAAGGCCTTATAGTCCAGATTTTAAAAATAATTAGGCAACAATAACCGTGCAGAAATGGCAGTTAGGCACCTAAACTGTTTATATTCCCTTGAAAATCCTATCAGTACATGTCTACCATTTTGGATAATTCATTGTACTTACAAAGGTATAAAAATGTCCATTTTATCATGGATTTCTATAGAAATTTAGGTACCTTAAAATGGATTCTGCTACTTAAGCAACTTTTATGAGGCCAGCATGTAAATACCTTCGAGAAACTGGTAAAATAAGAGTCATGTAAGGTACTAAAAATTGGTACATACTTTTCAAAATACACAATGGACTCCTGGCCCCATGAAATTCAATAGGCAAAACTTCACTGACTTAAGAAAAAGTGAAGGTTGACCCTTGTCTCAGCTTCTCCAGCAAAACTGAAATGAAAAAATGTCAGAGATTTTCTACTCCCTTCATCCCTTCCTCACTCCTTGCTCTGTCTGTACAGTTTAGCACACTCACCCACCAAAATGATCACCAGAATTTGGAAAGCATCCTGAAGATGGGAAACAACCTATAAGTGATGTTTTGTAATCAGCCATTCTGTGATTAAGTATTTCCAGTAAGTCTAGAGAATGAAAGTAAACATGGCCAGAAAACTTCAGTCTTCTGCAAATGTGAGATTAAAACTGGTAAATCTTCCACTAATACAGAGTTCTTAACTTGAAGATCTCCTGAGAGCCTTTAATAAAGACAGAACTACGAAGACTAGTGTGAAGAAAAATGAGGTGGTATAAAGAGAACAAAAACAACTGAGCTATAAAATGAACAGAAAAAGGATCAAACACCACAGAATAACTCCTCCCTTCTTGATGTCTCACCGACACCACGTGCACTTGCAGTGACTTGAAGAACGGTTCAGCCAGCAGTGCCCCAGACTGCAGAGAAAGGATCAGTGGAAGCAGTAATGCAGCTGCAAGTGCTTGTCACCCTGTTTACTGAGGCCATTGTACTGAGGAACCTAAATATAGAGATTAAAAAATCTGATTCAGCTATCTACATCTTAAAATCTGGGCCAGTTTTACCAAGATCCAAACTGTCTTCTCGGGCATGTTGGGATACATAAAACGTATGCGCCACGGGCTAACTGGACTGCAAATAGTGCAAAGTAGGCAGAGTGAAAATAACATAAATATGAACACTCGGGAAGATTATTTTTCTTAGTTTGAGGGCTGGGGTCCAGGGCTCTTCTTGAGGGAGGCGAGCACACAAAGAGAAAGCTTCAGACAATACTGCTGCGAGTGGGAGGGTACACGGCATTTTAATCTCATAAAAATTCCCCTGGAAAACTTACCAGTGGCCGTGGGGCACACTGCTCACCCGCTCACACAATTGTGTATCATCAGCGGCATCAGCGATACCTCCATCAATAAACACCCCCATTTCTTCCATGTCCCCCTCGGGCGCGACGGGGCGACTGCAAAGGCTGCTCCTCCTCCCAAACAGAAAACCAGGAGCCCGGCGGCAGACTGATTATAGTTCACTCCATTTTGAAAGGTCACTCACTTTCCACCGCCTGATAGCGTCATTAAGCCCAAGAGAAGTGGGATAACTGTTCGAAATTACTGCCTGGGGTGAAATAGAACAGTAAGGCCATATCACTTATTTGCACCAGAGAAATTAAAAGGAAAAACAGCCGTCTCCTTTCACACCAGGACACATATAGCAGAGGGCCTGAAAAATATAGCGAGATTTTACTGCTTAACAAAGTACTTACACTGATATATTAAGGCACAGAAATTATTACTGTGGGAGAGTCCACGATGTATTAATCAAAACACACTTGAAAAGCTTCATCGTATTTTTAAATTACCCTAGACCGTGTGTGATCTGGCCTCGCGAGGACCCGGCCGCCTCCTGGGGCGTGCTGTCTTCTCAGCTCCTCCTACCGAGAAGGCTGTGGGAGCAGAGGATGCTTAGCACTTTGCAGGATGGGGCCCTCAGTGCTCAAAGTAACATCTAACGTAAATTTAACCTAAATGACTCAATCAGATCAGGTGGCTGTTATTAACAACGTTTAACAAGAACGTGGTTTGTGACATAAACAACCAAATTTCAAGTTTTTTTTTTTAAAAAAATAAAAACAAAACCCAACCAACCAAAAAAGCAACACTACACAACTTAGCACTGACTATTTCACCTCCCATGTTACTCAGCAGCAAAACTCTGGTTGAGTTGAAGGAAACAGAAATAAGCCTCTCTTCCACCCCCCCTAAACTTCTCTTGTTGGTGGACCATCAGAGGACATACCTATTGCTCTTTCTCTTGCTCTCGACTGTGTTCTCTCTGGGCCTCAGCACTTGTGGAAACACCATCAAAAGAGCTGGGACAATGTCTTGCTGGGAAAGCCATTGATAGCTCTCCTGTTTTATAGGTGGGAAACAAATACTCCGGAATGACACTGAACTGTTTCAGCTCACACAGATAGTCAGTGGTAGATAACAAGAGATCTTTTCTATCAGAGGCACCAGCTGGAAGACCATCCTTTCTCATACAAAGTTGTTCAATGCTGGCAAAACTATTGTTCTCCACACGATATGAGTCTTTCACATTCTCCTGCCAAATACAGGTATTTTCAATCCCAACAAAAGGTTTAGAGTTGACTGAGGTTTTGCTACTTTTTTTCCAAGTCATCAGATGTATATAATCAAAATCTTACGTCAACTGCCTGCCTAGTTTAGCTAGGTATATCCAACCATTAATATGTCCTGCAACGAAATTCCAACTAGTAAGAGACAACACAGCTTTGCTCCTCTGCAAACTGCAAAACCCCACCACTTCCCTTTTTGAAACAACAAAGACAAAAGGCTTACGTGAAGGCACCTGCTCTGCATTTTCAACACAATAAAGATTTTGAGTTTTACTTTCGGAACACCCACTATACGTTTTTTACCAAACTTCCACCAAACATAGTCACAGCAGTTGACCATTCAATTGCCACTGCGTCCCAGAGCAAGGGGATTTTACTGACCTCACATTTGCTAAACTCTGTACAAATAGAATTAGATTAGTAGTGATCAGTTTGATTTTTTAGAAGGTTGAAAATTCTACAGACATTATGTCCTCTAAGTAGTATAAGAGGCGAGGTGATTCCACTGGGAATAAGAGGTATAGTTACACCTCTTAAAATTAGGACAATGCAAGATTTTACTGAGGATGAGCACTCTTGCACAGTCCTACCAAAAGGACCAATCCTATCATCACCGTAAGCTTTACAGCAGTGGCAAAGCCAATACAGAGCTCACAGATAAAGCAACGCTATAGAAAACTGGTAAGCAAAATTGGAAGAAAATTCATACCAAGCCAATTAAATGACTTCAATTTACAGACAAACAAGTCCTCTGCTTACAGATTTTCTTCTGTGTTTTTTTTTTAAACATTCTTTGCAACACGGATCACATTGAAATATGAGAAAGAAAACTGCTCTTGTATGATATACTTCACTAATGAATCCTAGCTTTAATGAGAAATTATGATAATTCAAATTCAACCTCTTAAACACTTTGTTGTCCCTCACCTTCTGTGAATTCACCATGTCATTCTAACCTAATGAACATCTGCATAATGCATACTACATCTTTGCAACATCAAAACCACTTGCCTCCCAAAATGGTAATTAGAAAGAAATGAAATTACAGAGAAACAACATTTTTTTTGTTTGATTTGTTTTAAAAATAAACAGCAGATCCTGCAGGACACTAGATCCACTACTGAGTAAGTGTGAAATGAAGCTAATTTCATTTGATGTACTATATTTACTTTATTAGATCAGGAGAGAAACGGAAATGCAGCAGTGTACTGTAAATGTGCCTAATAAAGTAGGCAAACATAGGCATCAACAGCTTACACAATGTATTTCCAGTGAGCTGTGTTTGTTTTCATCAAAGTACTTGTGTAAGCAGAAACTAAAGTCTAAATCTAAATCTGAAAAGGAAAACAAAAAGGGTAAAGCTCATTCAGACAACTGGAGGTCTAGGCATGTAAACTATTCAATTTAGGAGTCTATTCTTCTTTTCAGGGTCATGCACTCTCCCCGGTGACCTCGGTGGATCTTACACCCTCAGAAAAACAGAATTCTAAGTCAAAGGTTCCCCATGTTTGCCTCTCCTTTTACACCCTCTTCTTTCAAATCCACAGGCACAAATGAACCTCCCTCCCTTAAGCAAGAACGGAAAACAAGATGCCAGCCCCTCTTCTACAGGAGAGGGCAGGGGAAGAGAGGGGCAAGGAGAGGGTATGCTTTAACCCAAAGAAAGTGTGGGACCAAAAAGATGCGGAGAGCAATGTGAACTAGCAATGCTTAGCAATTACATTTCTAAACCAAACTGCTCCTAAAACCAATGGGAGCCCCGACATCCATTTTCATGGGGAAAAACTGCTTCCGTGCAGCTACAAAGCTCCACAGAGGATCAGGCAAAGAGAGGTTTCAGCAAGCGAGCATCCAGTGTGACAGCTGCAAGTGAACTGCCTGCTTTATGATCCATTAAGAGATCCAGCCACATAGAAAAAAATAGAAAAAATTATAATTTGCCCAAATCGGTTTGCACTCAGATCATACTTAATTTAAATAAACAGACACAAGGGTTCAAGGAGTTCAGCTCTGCCTAAGCACAAATGAAAGTAATGCAAGCCGGTTTATTAATAGACTGATAAAACCATCCAGAAATGTCAGTACGACTCAGCAGCTGAGGGAGATCTTGACAGCTCTCACACAGGGTGGGTGCCTGTGACAACAAGGTCTACATCTGAAGCCGCTGGTGCAGCTCTCTGGGGCTGATGGTGGGAAGCATTGGAACAGCTGTAATGGAAACGGGGGCACTCTGCACGTGGCTCCGGTTGCTGGCAAGTTAGGTGATCATCTCCACACATGGTCACACCAGCCAGTGAAGGAACTGGTCTGGGCAAGGGAGCCCCAGGGGAGCTGGGGCTGCCCCGTGGAGTTATCAGCTCCATGGGCTGGGGCTGACACCCAGCACGGGGGGTCAATGGGAGAGGTTCTCTGCAGCATCTTGCAGACTGAGGGGTTACTACCCATACCCTCAGGGGGTATGGGACACCTTATGAGGTGCCTGGCAAGAGTACTTGGGAACTGCCCAAGACTTATGATGCAAAGGACCAAAGGTGGGCAAAGGTGGTCTGGGAGGGAACAAGCAAGGGAAACAGAGGGACAGGGGGATAAAGGAGGCTGGTCCTGTGCCGACATGTCAGTGTGCTTGTCTGGCCATGCCCTGCGCTGGCTAAGTGTGGGTTGGCCCCTCATGAGCACCAAGCTGGTGAGCAGGACAGGAGGCTGGGGGGGCTATATATATCTCTCTATATATGGACTACTGTCCATATGTATATAGCGCATATTGTGCCTACTGGGAATACATGCTCAACCTCACTACCAGCTGGAATTGGGGACGTGGGGCTGTGGTAGCCTCACCTCTGGCAGGCTACCAGGGTTGGCAACTCTCGGCAGATACAAAGAGTTTTTGTGCTCAATTTACACAAATAATTGTCAACTCCTCATTTGATATCCAAATAGGAAGAACTATATACCCACCAAAGTACAGTTAAGGATATCCTAACTATAATCCTTACAGTTCACAAATTTCCAAAGATCAGTTATCACGGAGCAATGTAGAAAGCTTTGATATCTGAGAGTAAACACTAACAAATCTAATAAAAAGTGTAATAATGATGTAGAAACTGTAATAAATGATCTACACTTCTACTGGGGAAAAATATTACCTCAAAAGTGACATTGGCTTGCCAGAAAACAAGTTTGGGGTGATAAATACTTGTTTGTAGTTGTAGGTTTGTATCTTTACATTCAGCTGAGCCATCAGCACCTTTGAACAGCTGAGGCTGATAAAAGCGTGGTCCAGTGAAAACAAATGAGGATGAGGTCCGAGCTGCGCACGTGGCAACTGATGAACTCCTTTACATGGCTTTGAGCCTCACGCTTCCTCTTCCCGTTCTGCGAAATGCTTTGAAAACTACAGATGAAAAGCCTATGTTTAAAACACATTATATTGAAGCCTTATACTGCAAAATAACATACAAAGTATAAAAGTAAATTAGCAGCCAAATTCTCAGACGGTAAACAGCAGCTTCCCCCTACCTCAGCTGATAATTCTCTCAAACGAAGAGGCCAGCTCACAAACCAGTTCTTACTTACTTTTCACCTGCGACAGGAAACTTGTCAAAAACTGCTGGCATGCGTGCACAGCAAAAACGTGCTGTGTGATATGTCAAAGTCTCCACCTGCAAAAGCAACTAACATCCCTGGACACATCCAATGGAGCCGAGGCCAAGCTGGTGAGCGAGCCCTGTCCTGGCAGACCCACCATGCCACCGCGGGGCTGGCTGGGGCAGTGCTTGCAAAGGGCCTGGGACCATCAATCTCTGCTGAGGATCTGCCCCAGTTTCTTCCAAATACAGACTCGGATAGCCCAGCAGCTTGGCACAGCCCTCACATCAGCCGTGTCATCATACAACTGCCAAAGTCGGAGCCATGTCTGAGCTGATTGTGAATTCTGGGCAGCTCACGTCAGTCACTTTTTGCTGTGACTACCCAGCGGTTCCAAAGAAAATAAGATCTGTGTAAGGGGATGCAAGCAGGATCAGACCTTTTGACTGGTAAATCAATTGACACACAGTTTGTCTGAATATCAATGTTTCTCTAATGTCTGTTGCAAAGTAAAAATATCTTTTCTTGATGACTCATTTTCCACACTAAAGAACATCCGTGGGTGGGAGAACAGAGCTGAAGCAATTCTATTTTTTTCTTCCTGTCACTATTGTAGCAGCTCTAAACTCCAGCATGAAACAGAAATGAAGCACTTGCAAGATGTTTCCAGCAAGTGAACTGAACAGCACTGTTTTGTTACCTCTTTTGTCATCATTTTTATCCAGATGCATATTATATTCAAACCATTTCAGCACTGTTATGCTCACCCTCAGAATCTGACCTGCCAAACACAGAGGCAGAAGTGTGGGTTTTATTGTATAAACTACTCAAATGGATGGTGTGTTATTTGCAAAAAACTTCTTTGCTGTTAGTGTTGTGAGTCCAGTCATGCTTTTGTTAAGTTAGGACCAGAGTCCCTATGAACTGAATGAGAATATACTTATCCCACAGGATTAAACTAAACAACAGCCTCTCAGAGGAAGCAGTGCCTCAGAAAACCTCTGCAACATTGCTGGACTCAGACTCCACAGAGCTCGGCAAGGGCTTTCTCCTGTCCCAGTGCCCCCCTACTGCACTACGCTTCAAGTGGAGATGATACATCATCCCTTTTGTTCTAGATGGGGAAAGGCGTGGGATACTGACACCTAGTATCAGGACAAGTAGGTGATCCCAGCATCCTCCTAGGGAAGGAACAATTTTCATACACTCAGAAGGCGGGCAGAAAACAGCCCACAGCTTCTGAACCAGTGTGCCCAAAACAGAAACAGCAGGAAGTGTGGGAAGACTCATCATAAAAGGAGATTTCCTCGCCTCCTCCTCCTTCCCTTGAGCAAGCTGACTCACGGTTTCTCAACAGCACAGGCACAGAGTCTTTCCCGGCAATGGCAAAGCATCCATCCTGGGAGTGCCTGTAACAGAACCCCAGCGGGTTGAAAGGGGATGACAGAAAAATTTAGGGTTTTTGACAGGTGGGGGGCTAGGAGGAGCTAGATTCAAGGAGGATCAGAAAGCTGTCATCAGGTGGTAAGAAGGACTGGGCACCTCTTGCCTTCCAATATCACGCCCTGCTCCCATACATCTCTAGCATCCAGCATCATTCTAGCAGAGAGACCTCCAGCAGAACCCGAGGAGCCACGCTGCGTCCCGTGCTCTGAGCATCCATTCTGCCCCCACCCACGTGCGCCTCCCTGCGTGCCATGGAGGGCAGAAGACGAGGCCAGACGAGGGGAAGGCCAGTACACCTTGTTCCTTGCCACCACGGAAGGAGCAAGCATTAAAAGGAAGACATTTTTCCGTGTGGGGAAGGAGGCAGAACTCCTCTCTGTGCAGGAGGCCAGCCAAACACAGATTACCCCAACAGGACCTGCACTTTCTATGTAAGCATAAATCAAGACTTGCCTTGTTCTTAGCTTAAGAGGGAAAGCATTTACACTCATTTTCAGTGAAATATGAATATATTTTAATTTAAACTCAAGTGTCTCTTGTTATTTTGAGACAATTTTCTCTAATACTTTGCTGTGTTGCAAAAGTCATTACTTTATAGGGTTGTCTGTGACGACTCAGGAATTCTTTCCAGTGTTCTTATTTGCTAGATAAACTTATTTATTTATTCAGGTTTAAACATTACACAGCGCTAGGTCCACACTCTGTTAAAACCATTGAAAATGCAGGTGTCCAGTTAAACCTGTCCCATAGCAAATATTTGACATGGTTCATAGATCTCTATCGGAGATAATACAATCTTGCAGACTGACTTTGATTTTACATTTATAAGGGAAAAGGATCAAGGCGTGCTCATACAAAGAGAGAAGACAGGCGCTTTCAGGCAGGGACAAAAATGTTCACAAGCAGTCACAGGTATGCCCAAAAGAGTAATGCTTTCAGAGAGCATTTGTGCGAGCAGCCCTGAAGATACAGACAGAATAATCAGCCCTCTGTGTGTATGAACTCCTCAACCCAGCAGCTGCTGATCTGAGAGCAGGTCTGAAGATGCTGTTTCACACTCTTCATCTCTTAAGTCAAATGCACAGCTACAGATTCACTTCCCAGATTTCCCAAGGTAAGAATAACCTGGGGAACTTTTTACTGACCGCAGACCCAAAGGTGGGTATCACCAAAGGGATTCGCTAATATGTGTATGATATGATGAAGAAACAAAAAAAAAGAAATAGCAGAGGCATGAGTGCTGCCACACTGGAAAACAGCGCATCAGAAGAGGCACTAAGGTTTTCTGTTCACTGCATTTCCAAGCATGGTTTTTTTGAAACTGCTGACACAGTCAAAGCGCTGACAGCTGTCATGTATGGACGGTTATTTCTCTTGGTGAACCTTTTCACTTCTGAAATCTTGACAAATGCAGGCGCTAAGCCAAGAAAATCTAGTATGAGTTACTATCCTTTATTGACCTGAGTGAAGAATCTACCCTCAATGTATCTCCTAGGGTTAGGGATATAGCCACAGTAACTAGAGTTAGGGATATAGCCACAGGAACTAGACTACATTCACCATGTAAGTCTGCAGTTATAAACATGGGCCATATGCTGTCCATATCTGCCTGAGTCTGTAGTAGAGAAATACTAGCTAAACACAGATCATCTGCCAAACAAGAGAGAACTATTTTCGAAAGATCTGTAGAACTTCAGAGAGCGCAGGTTTCACTGGACCACTGTCCAAGGACAGCGTCTTCACTCAGGATTCAGATTTCATGTTTGTCATGGGCAGTCATAATTCATCTAAAATACTTGCACGCTTATCAAATCTCTCCTTAGTCGAGAACCTCCAAAGCAATATATCCCTGAAGAACACAAGATTTGTCATCATGGAGCATCAGTCTTTCACGGTATTGTATTATACTTCATTTCTTTTAACTGTGGGTCAGAACAGATCCCACAGAAAAAATATGAAGGACCTGCAAGTTCATGTCTCAGAGGGCTTTTTAATCCATTCGTGCCCTACACCCTAACAAGAATGGAGAAAGGTTTCTTTCTCTTTTCCTCAATTTCAAACTCATCTAGAGGACAATCTGATACTTTCCGTGATAGCTTATTACCTCCTTTGCAGAGAGATAAACTTTTCACCCTTGGCACTTCATTGAGATATGGTGAGGTCAGAAGTCTGGCAGAAATATCTTTGCTGATATGTATTTCACAATGATCAATAAGAGAAACAGAAAGGAAACAAAAGGCATTTGAATGGAAATTTAAGAAACCTGATGGCAGATATGGCACACAATCCTGTATGGGTCTTGGAGATTATTTTTAAGATTAAAATAAAAGAACCCAACCTCGTCACTCTCCCCCAGTATAGAGTAGTTTGTTTAGATGAAGTGCAGCACTGGGCTTGGGGAGAATTCCAGCCGAGCTCTGCCCGGGTGACCCAGGGCCTCTGCCACCCTTGGCCAGCAGACAGAAGAGCACTTGTTTTCCACATCCTCAACTAATTTAATTCTCAGGACTGAGCAGCCTGAAAAAGTACTATTCATATTCCATGCCAACTTGCTTCCCCATCCTGTAAAAAAAAAAACCTAAGCGATAATAAATTCAGGACTATTTTTAACTTTAAAACGTGCATGTTACTATATTTTCAGCACATGAATAAAATCTGGTGGCATTGACAGTTTCTAAAATCTAAATTTCAAATACAAAATAACAGTAGAAAAGCATTGTTGCCCACGAAAATAGAACTCTGCAGATTTTGTGGAAAGCTAAGATTTCCAAAGCATTTTTAATAGTGTATGTTTACAATATAAAAGTGCATATTTATTTATGAAATAAAATTATTAAAACAACTTTTGCTAAGGATTCCTGCACTTAAAATTACATCGCTTTAAAATTAATGGAGGGACAACTTTTATTTCTCTTTGTTCTATTATTTCAATCCCTTACTGACATGCAGACAGACTTCTGAGTAGGATTTCATTCTAATATGGCAAGACTGTCAAAGTTTCCATTGCTCCTCTCCCCTCAGAGGTATTTCTTCCTGATTTGCCTATCAGATTCTGAAGATTTTCTTCCGCATTTTATTTTCTCACCTTTTCTTCACAGCCATTTCTCCTCTCTTGGCCTGCACAGAGCTCTAAGAGGGCTATAGTTCATTACGTCAAATGGAATGGGTTTAAAAATTCCTCATAATTTATTTAATCACTGAAAATCATGTCTCCACTAAAGCAAAAAATTCCCTGAGAAGCATACACTCCTACAGATGAGTTTTCAATCAAAATGGTAAGTATCTTCCAACTGGAATATTTTTATATATCCTTACTGCATCCTGGAAATTGTAGCTGAGGAACCTTATGTCCTCAGTGGCCTGAATGGAGTAAGCATCCCATATTTTAACACAGCACTAGCCCCTCTTGCACATGATCCATCACCCCAGGCAAATAACCAGCCACCCAGCCAACCACACATTTCATTGCAAAGAGGTAATAAAAGGAACTCTAGAGGGAAAACAGGAGCCGAAGCTCCACGGGAGCCGTAGTGCAAAACGCCTTGGGCCAAAATAAGAAATTTAAACTTTGCCGCGTGGAGCTGCCAGGTGAGGCAAGCACAAAGGGCGCAGGAGCAACAGCGCGGGGTCACCGGGAGCAGTAACGTTCGTTTGCTCTGACATTTCCTTGACCATAACACAATAAGGAAGACAAGAAATAATATTAGGCCAGTATCCAAGCTGAGATGTTTACAAACTTTTATAATTAGACAATTTATTATCAAAAATCACTTTAATTGAGTTTAATTATGAACAGCTTAAATTAATTACTTGTACAACATTAACTCAGGCAAGAGTAAGGCCCCCTGTGCCTTGCACAGATAAGTATTATGAGAGTACCTACCCGAGCAAAGCTACAATCTCATTCGATCAAGGGCTCATACTACAGAAACATACAAATACGCAGCAAAATTGGACTAAAACTCATGGATTTAGATACGAGATCCTGCATGTAAGCAGGGAGGCAGTGCCCGTACCAGGACTTTGGAAACAGATAATGCGTAAGACAATGTGGCTTTTCTGACTTTAATGTAGATTCACCCATATATGTTGGACAGATGACTGATCTAGACCTTCCAATTATTTTCCATCCTGCTAGGATGGGTGACCTGACGGCGACAGCCATAAAACTCAGCAGTGAGATCCTGTGCTGTGGTAGGAGGCACTAAGATGATCTTTTCAAACTCCTGCAGAGAACCACTGACAAATCCTCACCGTAGGAGACTAAAGAGTGAAAGAAGTGTAACTGCCTTCAGTGAATATTTCCATACCAAAAAAACTGCTGTACAACTAGGACCAGTTCTCCCCGAGTTGTTAGTCAATGCTGATAACTGAGAAACAAAGTATATGGCAAAGCAAGTTTGACATAAGTTGTCAGGGGGGTAGTACTGCTCGTACTGCTCCATCCCCTCAGTTTGTTCAGTCCTTCTGAAACTTACCTCAGCACCACTTCCACCAGGGACTTCTTTGCCTCTTGGTGGGAGAGAAAAACAAACTTCAGCTGAAAATTGCACTTCACAATTAAAATCCTCCCTGGGCTATACTTCCAAGTATTATAGAGTATTTACTCAAAAGCACTAAAGGGGATGAGATGCATAAGCCTCATTAGAGAATACACAGACTTCTGTATTTAATTAATATTCTCCCTCTTTTTACCATTCATATTAGGACATAGAATTAACAATTCCCATCTAAGTGTCAGTGATAATAAATAATAAAAAATAATAATAGTGCTAGTGCAAGCACTGGAAACTCTCCACAACCTGAGGGTATAGAAGATACATTTATTATTCCCCTAAGACTTGCCACATAGACTATATTGGTCAAGTAAGGAAATAAAGCACAGAACCCAAATCCCACTGTCCTCATAAGGACTAAATTATAACATTAGTGCAAAGCTATTAAGGCCATTTAATATGAACCTCCTAGAGTTCCAAAAAACCATTTTCACCTTTTGCCTACTTACAAATACATTAAAATGGATCCTAGCTAAATTATTGTTTTGGTTACTTTGGAGTCCATTCATTAGCAGAACCCCTGCCTTCTCCATGCATTATTAAAATTTCTTTCTTAATGAATCTTTCTACACGTGGAAATATATTATTGACACAACTCAAACACAAGTATATACTATGTCAACAATGCTAAATTATCTTCATTACACAGCAATGAAGAACTGAAACAAAAGATACATCACTGAATTGTTTAATACAGCATGCCAGGCTAAATGGTCCCACTTCAATAAACAGTCTAGAAATCATGGATTTCAAAGAGAAAAGCTCCTATTTATTGAATACAAGAATCTGAAAGTCTTACACTAAAAGAGAGATTTCTAACTCCTCACTTTCTCTAAAATGCAGAGAGAGGGGAAAATAGATTTTTTTTCCCTGAGGAAAACAGAATAGCTGAAGAGAGAACAGAAGGAGAAAAACAGCTTATTTTGATCATTCACCCTTCACATAGTCAAACATCACAGAATCAAATGACCAAAGCCAGAAGGCAAAAATATGAGAGAGTAGGTGGAAGAAAGAATAAAATGCTATATTAATTCAAGAAAGTTAGAGAGTTATATCAAATAATATACTCTTCACATCAAGTCCACTAATTGGAGCAGAAACATCAGTTCCAGGTAAGTACCTAAAGCTAGGTGGACTATATCTGGGTCCATGTCAAGAAGCCCTACAAAATTTGAAGACGTGTATTGAGAAGTGAAGGCACGCCCTTGCACAAAGACAATCACATGTGAATCGAATCTTGGCTGAGGGCCCGGTCTGCAGCTCACACATCGCTGTGGCTCTAGTGAAGCACGCAGAACCAGATTATGCCAGTTCTTTAATATGCAAAGTAGAAGTCAGTAACCTGTAAATATAAATCCAAGTATAGCTATAGCATACCTAGTCTGTCAGGTGCAAGTACAAAATACACACCAAAGGGGGGGGGAGCAAGGGGGGGGAAGCCAGTGCAGCTTTTATTTTTTTAGCCTCAGGGGAAAAGAAAGTACTTCTACAGCCATTTTTGAGCTACGTCTACATGCTGCTTATTGAGACTCTCCACCAAGGTCAGAAAAGCAACTACGTGAATTACAAAGTATTAATGTATATTTGCACTTGCCTAAATTTTATCCTGACATTTCCATTTTCTGTATAAAAGGACAGCCATCCCCATAATCACTAGGGTAGGTTTTCCAGACACAATTTTTAATAGCAGAACCCAGTGCAACACACACTTGCATTAAAGTACTGAGAAACTTCTCAGTACTTCCTTCCACCTCTACCATATGTGAACCTACAACTTAACAAACTGTAGTGTAAATAAGTTGTTACAATGGAACAGCCTGGTCCAACAAACAAGAATGTTGGACAATACTAGGGAACACTGAGTTCCTTCATTTACACTATTGTCTTACACTAAAACCAGATGGTTCAAGAGAAAATGCAGACATTCCCCTATGAGATGCCAGGTTAATGGCTGCCACTTTCTAAATGGCTGAAATCTTTTCCAGCTGAGCAGAATAAATGAAATACGGCGATGAACAAGAACCTGTGGCCTTCCGTTACAAATCTCTAATTTGGAAGTGTCTTTCTTTTAATCATATATACCTGTCAAAGGTGCAGTTAATAAAGATTTACTAATGATTTAACAAGCCCTACTTAACACAATAAGCTGAAGCACAAAGACAAAGAGGAGAGTTTATTTTGCAGCCCGAAATCAGATGTCATGTCTCAGGTTCTTCACAGCCATTCCCAAACTGAACGATGTGAGGTAAAGGGACCCAACCACGGAGGCCAAGCTAAAACAAAGCTGCGATGAGTGTGGCTTGTCCCTGACAGAACTCCAAAAGAAAGAGCAACTATTTCATGTAAAGGAAAACATATGTGTAAGAACAAGTGGATGGGTGCTGGTTCACTACATACAGTTAGGTCAGGAATGGGAAAAGTTTCTAACAGTGAAAAGAAAGGTGTCTGAAACTGTCTTTCAACATCATTAATTTACCTTATATCGAGATTTATACATCTACCAAGGGGATTACCACCAGAGGATTGCCCAGAAATAGCTTGGATTCAGTGTAATGGAATCTATTCAATTTTATATTCAAAGCTTCTGTCAGGTCTGTCACCAGAATACATCCTCTTCAGAAAGTCTATCTCATCCTCAGCGATATTATTAGGGAGGTAAACGCCAAAGCATGGTTAACACATGCCTGCTCCTTTCCCAGTTCTTGTATCTTTACGCGCGAGGACGTGGCTGCCTAGTTACCACAATTACCTGCTTTCGCAGATACAGATAGCTGGGAGTCATAACACCATCACTGCTGCCCTACAGCGATTAATATTAAGGCTAAGAAAATTTTCTCATAGCTAATTCTCAACCTGCCAGCTATAACCAGAGCCTAGTGGGAGCAGAACTGCTCCTGAATCCTTAACTGGTCTGCGTGCAGCAAGGATGTGCCTGCTCCTGCCGCTGCAGCAAGACAGTGAGAGATTGTCTCATTGTGCTCTCTGCATAAAAACATGAGTCTGAAGCAGCAAACGTTACAGTGTGCATCGCCTCTTCTCTGGCATCGGAGGAACTAAACACCAGAAGGTGTACGCCTAATGAAACACAAACCAGACCACAGGGGAACAAGGCTTATGGCTTTCTCTATCAGGATGTATATGGCATACAGCTACGCCTGGGATGACAAATGTATAAATACAAGGGATGAAGCAAAACAAGCTAAAACCAAGGGAGGGTGAAATGTTCTGACTGACAGGGCAGATACACGCAAACAAGGACAGCAACTTACAGTGGTACTGAAAGATCTCACAGTTAAATAAATATTAGATCCCTGTGAAAGCAGCTTCGTACTGTTTTCAGTTTGACTAGCCCACCTAAACAGTGGGCTGCCACCAAAAAGAGACATCCCCTTCTCTCCCCTCCTCTCACTGCTTTCACGACACAGCAACGCATTTCATCTCTCCCTTGTGCTGCATCTAACGACTGCGCAACCATAATCATCAGTTCTCTAACAAATCAACACACCGGTAGAAGGGACGGGATGTAATATAGCCACATATCCCTCTGTACCAAGGGGCAATGAAAATGCTGCCTTTGGGCAGACTTGCACCCATTTCCACCTTGAATTTGCATCATCTGCCTTGAATTTTCCAATCTGGATAGCTGTACACATGAAAGACCATCTCGGTTATGAAGATGTTTTCCTCATCTAGTCCCAAAACTACAATGAAAACCTTTCAGATATATCAAGGGATGTCAAAGCCAACAAGAAAATAACTAGCACAGCCATAAGCATAAACTGTGAATGTAAATCCTCGTAAATTCTTGTAAATCATTGAAAAGCTAAGCACTGAAATGTCAAGTCCTAAGGTACACATCCACAAAGACTTAAAGTACCAACTGCATACGTAATTCAAAGAAAAAAGAAATGTAAATGTTGCATAAGAAAAGGAAAAAAAAAAAAACCACAAAAAGGAAATGCAGTGACGTTTGCTAGGCAGATAAACGGACTACCTTATACCTTTCACAGTAGCTGTGGCAGGTGAGTACACAGAGTTTAGCTGGGGGAGCAGAGATCATCCAGTGCTGAACTGCAACTGCTCGTGTTGCCTGAATCTCAGATATCATAATGATGACAAGCTTTGACAGTTCTTATTTAATGTTGATAAAGCACCATAAACTAATTAATTTCTGCAACAAACTGAACTCACCACACTGACCACTTGTTCTTTGACCATACAAAGATTAAGGATGTGACAGCTGAGAGGCACGAAAAAAGAAAAATAATATTTTTGCCAACACAGTTGAACACTATATACTACAAAAGAGGAACTCTTTGCTGCTGAAAACATATTAACCTTTCTGCGAAATGTCTATTGTAAAGTCACTGTGTAAACACCTATGCGTATGGAAGAAGTAGCCTTTCAAAAAAATCTTCTATGCTAATCAGATTAATTCTGGCAACACACAATGAGGTCTTATCCATACAGTAATCCCTTTGAAACTGATAGTTTCCTTCTCCAAAACTGCTACACAGAGGTATCATCTGCCCCGACAAGTACGTTGGCCTTTCTTTCACCCCTCACACGCAGGAGCTGTGTGATCCTGGGCAGGGTCTGCTGTGTGGGATGGCAGCAATTGCAGCTAGAGGAGATGAACCTTGCACAATGCTATGTGCATCCCCACTCCCAAGTTTCCAGTCTCCACTCAGGCACAAAAACCCCAAAGAAAGCCAAGACAGCAGAAGGCAACATGCAAGACAGAAGGACTTAGGGAAAAAAAAAAAAAAAAAAAGAGTATCTGCATTGGGCATCTTAAGCCTGTATTTTTTCCGATAAAAAAATGCATGTACAACTGAAAGCATGACGAAAATTTTACAGACTGAAGGAGATAGCACAAGCAAAACTTGAAAATGCTGTCTGTAGTGCTGTGGGTGAATCTGTATATATAAAACACATCAATTTTGATTTGCCTTTATGAACTGCCTCTATTTTTATGCCTAACAGCTGCTTTTCACTCTCACAGTGTATTGAACTGCGCTCCTTCTGCTAAAAGAAGAGCAGTAACAACTACCAATTTGTCAGAAAAAAAAACCCACCACAGTAATTAAGAGCTAGTAAGTATTGAGTAAGGTTACTTCAACACAAAATGGCCTTTCTGTTTTCTCTGAGAAAGGTGTTAAGTTTGGAAATAAATAACTTCCAGAACAACAAAATAAAAGAGCCCAGGCTCCAATGCTTCCTGCTGCGATCTCTGCGGGACTGAGGGGAAGGACACACGGACAGAAGTGCCAAACCTCAGACGGGCTGAGGGGCAGTAGGGCTCTCCCAGCAGGCTGGTGAGCCTCAAGTTTGGGGGCTCTGGGAAGGTGGAAGGTCTCTCAAAGATGACAGCTAGCACAGAAGACCCTGACTCAGGGCCACAGGAGGTTTCACAGCAGTAGAGAAATAAGCCTGTCACAGCCTCTGTGTATAATATGGGCTAAATTAAGTAAAACTGAGACAAGAAACCCATATTGAACCTACCCTTCTACTTGTTTCCTTTACCTCTCACTTGACAGATACTTGTTAATGTGCAAATCCACCCTGGAGGTGAAGCTCTGGAAACAAATGTTAATGAGCAGTGCAGAGCCTGAGGCATCAGCAGCAGCACCGGGACCTGTAACCAATGTGGTCCGAAGCCTGGAAGGGTAACAACAGTGTGTCCATGCTCTGGGAACATGTGGAGAAAAAAAAAAAGAGCAGTAGCCTCTGCAAAAACCAAAGAAACGTGGAAGCTAAAATTACATGACCAAACTCCATCTCACACTGACCGCATGAGAGGGGGCAGAGGTGACAGCAGCCCTGCAGCTTTGCTTGTTGTGTCCTTGCATCCAAATCCCTGTCCTGGTTTACCCTTTTCTCACTGCCCCCATCACCACCACTTCGCTCTCAGAAGAGGACCCACAACAGTCAAGAGACAAAGCTAACGTCTGATCTGTTTCTATAAAGGCTCTATTGATATGAGGTGTATGGCCCCAAAAACTGCTTTGGTTCTCTGAAAGATCAGGATCTGGCCAGGGAGACCTACTAGACTCTGCTCAGATGCTTTTCAAAAACATCATGGGTGACCAGGTAGGCCTGTATATGAAAGCCAAAGACAAAACAATCAGCTGAGAAGATGTCACTTCCCTAGGGGAGATCAGCTGAATTCACACTCTGAGCATCTTTAGGATACGTGATAACCCTTTCCTGTCAGACAAAGCATTTCTAACACACCCAAAACAACATTCACAACACAAAATGCCTTCTATGCAGAAGGCACAGCAGTAGAAACGCTTCTTGCAAAGGGAGAAGGATTCAATATTGAGAGCTGCCTTGTACACAAGAGCCTCAGGTTCCTCAGAAAAAGAAGCCGAATATCTACAGATGTTATACATTGTAATATATATATATACACACACACATTGTAATATCTATATATATTTCTCTTTCTACAGGTAGACAGAGGCCACTTTCACAGCAGAATCAAAGCACTTACGCTAAACAGGAGCAAGGTTAGAAGAGTCTAGCTTTGGTACAGGGAATATTTGGTTATACATCTGGGCTTCCTGTGGAAGCCAGCAAAGAGCAGAGTAGGAGCGTGACCAGCGCATCCCACCCTTCAGATAGAGCAGCTCTGCACAGCAGAAACACAGAGCTCCCGCTCTGCCTGCAAATGTGACTACCCGCAGACCTCAGCGGTTGTCCAGTTTCAGCAGCAGAAGGTAATGAAACACGTTGGAAGGGATGCTGTTCAGAAACAGCATTGGCAGCAGCCATTTACATAAATCTTACTCCTCTTTCAGAAAAGAGGAAACTCTTCAAAGAATAAGAGCCAGGGGGCTGACATTCCCACCGCTGCCTCCAGAGAGCACAGAGATGGCTGGGGCTAACCCGCAGCCCTGCGCTGCTCTAAGGGTGCGCGTCAGACACTCTTCTTTAAGAAATGTATACCATAAAAAACAGTTAATGGGACCATATAATTTAATTTTAAATTGTCTCAGCACTGATAGATTAAATACATGCCAGCATAAAAATGCCATTCATCTTTCTTTCAGCTCCACTGAATATCTCCAAGATCCCACTGCTACTGGAAGTCTTCAATTAAAAAGGAAGATCTGAATTAAATCAGATTCCCCTCAGACATATTTTTTTCCATGTCTGTTGAACAGAAGTGTTCAAAGGTTTATTTCAAAGTGAATCAGTGGAGGAAAATAGCTTTTGGTCAGGTAAATAAGTCCTACGAAGAATAAAATGCAGAATGATATCCTGACCTGAATTTCCCTGAATCGGGAAAAGTGCCCCTAGTGTCTCGCTTCACCAAAGACTTTTGTTTCATGCAGATTTAGTGGCTATACCTATATGAAACATTATATATAACAGTATATAAATTAAAGTAATCTTAGGAATAGATACAAATATTTGTTTAACGTGCTTCAATTACACTTTAAAACATTTTATGGATTTTATGCAAATCCAGGAAGGCACAAATTGTTACAATTTAGGATCAAAGTGATCTATGGCCTGAGATGTGGGAAAGGAAGTATACAAGAAGATTAAAAAAGAATGAATTTCTTCTTTTTTTTTTTTTTGCTTGGTTATAATTCCATCAAACTTTTTTGATTTCAAAGGAAATTGTTCGCAATTTAAATGTCATTAGTGAGGGGAGAAAGGGACTTACTGAGCGGCAAAATAATTAGCAACTTATTTCCTTCTTCCTGTAGGGGGAAAAATTCCCATAAATGCCAGTGTCAGTGCAGACTGACATACATCCTCTTAGTCTATGCGTTAGCCTTTTCTTGCACTATCAGTGTGAAAGTACGGTACTGTACTGGTTTTGTCTGGGATACAGTTAATTTTCTTAAGATATTAAGACTCTTAAGATATCCTTATTAAGATAGGACAAGAGGAAACAGGTTCAAGTTATGTCAGGGCAGGTTTAGATTGGATATTAGGAAGTATTTTTTCACTGAAAGGGTTATTAAACATTGGAATAGGCTGCCCAGAGAGGTGGTGGATTCACCATCCCTGGAGGTGTTTAAGAAAAGGGTAGATGAGGTGCTTAGGGACATGGTTTAGAAGTGGGTGGGTGGTGGTTTGTTTTGGGGTGTTTTTTGGTTGTTTTTGGGGTTTTTTTTTGTGGTGTTGTGTGGGGTTTTTTTTTGTTTTGTTTTGTTTTGTTTTTTTTCTCAGGGTAGGTTAACAGTTGGACTTGATGATCTTAAAGGTCCCTTCCAACCTCACTAATTCTATGATTCTATGATTCTTCATAGTAGCTTGTACAGCGCTGTCTTTTGGATGTGTGACCAGAACAGCGTTGATAACACAGGATATTTCAGTTACTGCTGAGCAGTACATAAACGGCATCAAGGCCTTTTCTGTCTCTCACGCTGCCCCACCAGCGAGTGGCCTGGGGGTAGGCAAGAGTTTGGGAGGGGACACAGCTTGGACCGCTGCCCCCAAGTGACTCCCGACGGGGGGGGGCAGCGAGGGGCTGAGCTGCCCACCAGGGTCATGCACAACAGTCATCACATCAGGAGGCAGCTTGTAACAGTACATGCTGTGAACTTAGATTTCGTGTAGCAGCCTAAACCACAACAGTCTCCAAATTCAAGTATTTCTGTAAATCTTCAAATACATCCAGATCCACTTTTCTTATCTCCCTTCTCCATTTTAACTCATGCAGGTCCCAGCAAGACTGTACGCCTCCAGTTTAAAAGGAGCCTTGAAAAGCACCAAGGATATGACCTTTTCAGTGATGTCCAGTCTTGTCTCAGGTTTTTACTCACAGAAAACCATAAGAGTTGCTTTCAAAATATGCATAACAGGACCAGCAACAGACCCATATACCTCACTGCAGCTCCTGTCGGTAACTCTACCTACCACAGTCCCCATATACGTCTGCAGACTTCATTCTGAATCCTCACCTAAGCACTCCCCACTGTAACCTCTTTATATGAGTAAATTTATGTGCATCAGGATTGGAATCCATATTTAAAATCCCACTGACAATTAGACAGATGTTACAAACCTCTCCTTCATCTTTATGCATGCAAATATGCAAGTATTTAGTTTTCAGACTGCAGCCAAAAAGTATTTTAATAAGAAACCTAGGCCATACACATCCAAAAGCTATTCTATAATTAACACAGATTTAATTTGTTTGCCTGAAATGAAAATGCTAGTTCAGCCAGGAGTTAGATCTAGTGATTGCTATTACAGTTTGCAATCACACTCACGAGTCATACGTACAAATTAATTTAAAGGCAAATTTGAATCTGATCATGGTACACAGCATGGCCACTATTAAAAATGTCCTATGATTTTATCAGACTGTAATGTTTTAGGGGCAGTTTCCCCAACATATTATCTATCTTGAGTGTTCTTTTTTTTTAAAAAAAGTAAAATCTGAAATGGGCCAATTATTTCTACAAATGAGACTAATAAAGACTATGTTCTTTACCCATATGAAAAAAACGTACACATCTTTGCAAGACCTGGAGGCCTCATGCTTTAGATCAAGAACTTGATGGCTAGCAAGAGAGAGGCAATGTTTTAGTTACCCGTGTATATGAACTTTTTTCCATAATACATCCTGATAAAACCTGCCTTATTCTACAGAGCTGCCCTGAATACATACACAATTATACACTCCTCTGATTTTCACTGTATTTTATTTTCCTGTAGTCTATTTTGTCCCTGTAAATACAGCAACAAAATGTATTTTCCCCTTTACTCCTTGCCTATTTTAATCATTTCAATGTGGAATGACACATTTCTTTAGCATATAACACATTTTAAAATCCTCTCCTTTTTTTTCAAGAGGGTGGTTGGTTTTTTTTTTTCCCCCAGACAGGATCTTTCCTCACACGCTCTTATTGGCGGTGTTTTCTCTCTGACTGAAGCTCTCATACCTGCCTTTCCATTTCCCCTTCCAAAGTATGTATGTATCTCCTTGTCAGTCCCTCTACCCTTTTTATCAGTATCCAGCCATCTTTGGCTTGCCGTTCTCCCCTCAGTTTCTCCACCACTGTCTCCTTGTTATGGTCTTCTCTACACCCGTTCCGGCTCTGGCTGGGTGAGGCATCTCCAGCACACCCAGCTGAGGACTGGTTTTGTGTACCTAGGCTGAGCTATGGTGTCAGGTTGAGTTTTCAACCTGCGTAGCTACTGGAAGGCATGAAGCTGGACACGGGGCAGTGAAAGAGCATTACTCCTGCAAGGTCCCAAAGCACACCAGTGAAGCCAGGGACATCCCCTGATGTCAGTAAATCTTTGCATTTGTATACTTCAAATGAAACATGACAACAGCATTCACTGAATTGCGAGACATGCACCAAAGCTACATTAGGGCAAGACTTGCATAATCATATTGCTTTAGAATTGACCTAACAGCATTTGTCATCATTGAGATCTGCGGATGTCCATGCTGATGCAACTATATGTCACCTTGCCCTATGCCACTAAGTAACACCTTAACATTATTCCAATTATCTGAATGCACGTATATGCGTTCATACAGTACAGATGTTCAGGTTCATAAACTCATGATTGGATTACATTGTTTCATCAATGCAATACCCATCTGTGAAAGACAATCTAATCTGGACCTTCTCTTTTATTATCTCTAGCCTTTTTAAAATATACCATCTGAGAAGGAGAACATATGACAGCAGAAACTGGTTATAAACCATGTTGCACCAAGGCAGCTTGAGGTTAAGTTGTAAGAATGAGATATATTTATTTGGGGATCAGAATACACAGACCTTAACAGTGAAAAAAAATAAGCTGTTACTTTTCTTTACTGATGAAATATATCCTAGATGTCAAGGGCTTGATGTATCCTTCACAATTCAGTGGCTCCCGAATCCCGCACGGACGGCACGCTGGCGCTGCAACTGTCATTTTACTCGAAACACCACAGTGAGGCAAGAATCTCACAACTGCTTTGTATTAAAAGATGGATTTAGAGCAAAATTCCATTGAAAAATACATGAAGCTATGTCAACTGACATCAGATGAGTTTCACTTCACAAAAGGAACTCATTAGCTGACCCAGGAGACAGAAGATTGAATGCTCATTAAAAAGCCTTTTGACATCTCCGTTCCTAACCAGCCATGTCCCCTAAGCACCTACATTTCTGCTCCGGAGCCTGCATACAAGCTGCTGGCGTCCAAGCAGCCTTACACAATTAGTCACAGGTGTACAAAAGGATTTCAGGATCGTGAGACCAAATTTTAGAAACTTCCACAGCTAAATGACAAATGAGTGGGCCTGGACAATGCAGAGGTTTTTAAGAAACATTTAGGCTCTGTTTTCAGGCCAGAGCAGCCCAGTTGTGTGGCTGGGTGTGCTGTGGAGTCTCACAGTTGAGCATCCTGATACCTCTACCCCTGGGACCAGAGCAGGGTCACACACTACCAAAGGAAAGGGAACCACTGCCACAAAACATTTAACCGTATTTTGGAACAAAAAGGGCTGGTGTAGATACCTAATGCTTCATGACTCCGGACAGGAGGGAAGTACCCGAATTTCCTAAGAGTGCACATCCCGACACAAGCCTGGCAGCTTTTCCTACCAGGCACCTCAGGACATTCCCTTTGCAAAGCCTCTCCTCGGCAGCCTGCCAGTCCTGCCGGCAACTCCGACGCACGGGAAACCAGATACAGGACAGTACGCCTTGTGAGACAGCTGCTATAAGACATAAAGAAATCTCATTCACTTGGAGAATGGTTCAAAAGGCCAAAAAGTGTAAGTTTCTCTGATGCAAATGCCCCACTGCCCTCTTACTAGTACACTGGCACTTGGTTGGCACATTCATCCATCTTCACTTTCAATGGAAAATAAAGTTCTTTTAGGTTTTATTCTAAAAGATGAATGTTTTTTACTATGCTGTTTCTCAACGCACCTCTGCAGTGTCATTTGCCATTTTACCAGTGTAACTGTGAAGTAGCTGGTTATGAAGTAATGAAAGCTGAAAGTTCAGTGACCCAACTTCTCCTCATCAACACAAATACGTGCTTGTATCAGGAACATAAACATGGCATACTACATGTTGGAGGATCCCAGTAGATATCTCAGATAAAGTAGAATTCCTCTCAAGTTCATTCATGGATAGTTCCCATACCAGTTATTCTTCTCTCAAAATGCTATTGACCGTGACTTTGATCATGTGACATGGCCCATGTTAATACAAATAATACTAACAAAGTAAACACTGAGTACCTGAAGCCTCTGTAAATAAATATACATTGCGTATAAACATAAGGATGGTTTTTAGCAAGATAGATGGCCAGGCAGATGCATAGGGTTAAGTTCTTCAAGTGTAAGTAAAAACAGTACCGTTGCTTCAGCTTTATGCAGATGACTGCAGCTATAGGTATTAAAATAGCAAAATACATCAAAGCAATTTGAACTATAAATGGAATTATTTTAAAATGAAATTTGGCCAAACGTTAAATATTCGCCTCAATTACTCCAATAATCTCTAACTGGAATAAATGGAATGATAAAGGAAAAATATGGCCATATAAAGAAAATTAAACTGCTCTTTCTCTTTAGTTAGGCTTATGCCATCTCATCAGTTTACATAGTCTAGAGGTGGAGAGGAACAGGCTAAATGTAGAAACTTTTTATGGATTTCATTTCAGTCGAAAAAATGATCAGCAGCAAAATGAAAATGTTTATGCAATAAACTCCTGAAACTTACTAAGTACACCAATAAAAAACCTCAGCAGTTCTAACCGATTGACTTCAAAATAGAAACAATCTACGGAGGAAAGTCCCAACATCACCCCAGCTCACTCAGCCTTCACCTCACAATTCACGGACTTTTCAGTAGAGTATATTACCTAGTTCATCATGACCATATTGCAATCATTAGACGCTGAAATCACTGAAGTTTGAGAGCTGTAAAGGGTTCTCACTAGTAGCAGCTGATGTCCCAATCAATGTACTGCCACTGCAGAGCCATGGGCAGCATCCGACAAGGAACTTCAAAATACTAGGGGCAGAACAGTTTGACTGTTTTACCTATCTAAGCCTTGAATGTATGTCAGTCAGATGCATAAATTAGTTTTCCTAAAATTTCATTTAGAAGTATTAGAATAAGGCATGGTATTGGTCATCCTCAGCCCTTCAAAATAAAATGAAACAAAACCTGGCATTGTATCTCTGAATGAAATAACACTACCATAATATGTTAACATGCCCAGCTTCAACCTCCTGCCAGAATTATTCATTATCATTAAAAATAAATGATAAACAACTCAGAGAGAAAATACAGAGGTAAACAGATAATGAGAAAACAGATATTTACATTGTGCACGTTGTCTTTTAAAGTATTTTAATTGAAGATGAAAGTAGATGGCAACAAATAACATCTTCTTCTGTCTTCACTGTTTAACACACAACCTCTTTAACAAAGACGCCAGACTTCCACTTCGCACTGATGCAACTCAGAGCTGGATGCCGACCCGTGTTTGTTCTTTTTACTACTCCCCCCAGACTTCTCTTCTGTAGTCCTTCATGCAACAGCAGCAGCACCAAAAAGGAAACGCCAAACCTCTTCCGGAGCCGAGGCTCTGCCACGTTTGGTCACACATTAGTGCTCCCCCGAGCAATGGTGCAGAACCTCTGCCACCCTCCTGGCCATTGTGGCAACTTACCAGGAAACTGAAGGGCAAAACTCATTTGCATGCACATTTAAAAAACGCACACAGATTTGAATCAGAGAAAAATGAAGCTCTCTTATTATGGAGAGCTCAGAGGTGTTCAGAGCTATAAAACCTCTGAGGAAGAAGAAAGGACAGAGTGCTAAAAAAAAAGCTGACACCACTTGTCTGAAATCAACGTGCATGCCCACACTGGATATGGTCTGGAGCGGCTGCATGTGCTGCAGCTTTGTGCTTGCAAGATTACTATGAAATTAGCACTGGAAAAGAGGTATTCTCAGCTTAGCTCCTCTCCAGGAGAAAATATTTTATACTGAAGCTGAAGGACCCTGAGCCCTCTGGGAAGCAGAGGCCGTGAGAAAGGTGGGTGGTCCGTCTTCAACTCTTTTTATCCAAATTTCACAGATACTGAACTCACAGAATTCCTTCCATTTGCCTAATAAGCTTTTTGCTGGCAACGGAAGGGCTCTTCCGCCCCCACGTATTATTCCATTGAAGTAGTTAATTATTTATTTTACCTGACCTGGCTCCTGCCGAACGGTGCTGTGGAGCTATGCTGTCTGCCAGTCTGCCACGAGCCACACTTGTCCTGACACGGGAGGAGAGCAGTCATTCGGAAGCGCGCGTTCCCGCGGCAAGCTGCCAGCCTCTGCCCCACAGCAGCCTGGAGAAGCTCTCCGTCCTGCCCTGAAACACCTCTGATCAAAAATGGTCACTTGAGGTAGATCCCAGTGCTACACCCACTGAGGTGTGGAGAAGCAGCCTTCAGGGAGGGTGTATGCACAAGAATTTCACCCTCCCTCCATTTACACGGTTGTGCAGAGCGCAGCCCGTGGCCCGTTCCTCCGGTTGTACCTACTGGCACAGCACCCCACCAGATTTCCTTAGCTATACAGGGCCTGTGTGCTGAGGGCACACTTCACCCATCCTGTGCCTACAGGGCGGGTGATACGCACAACAGGCAAACCTGGTTTTCAAGCCTGACCCCTAAAAAAACCCACAGACATACCCCGGGAGTCCAGGTCACACTAGTGAAACTCCACCAGCATGTCTGCAACGGGATGAGTTGTAAGTGACAGACTGTCATCTGTCACTTACACCATTATAAATCAAAGCTGAAGCCAACAAAGGAAAACCTCAAACAGTATCACAGAGGGCAAAAAGTCACCCTCAACCAGTTGTATTACCGGACAAATACATGAAAAGAACATTGTAATAACCCCCAAAGCAAGTACTGCACACCCCGGGAAGCACAGAGTAACAATTAGTAGCGCTGCACACCTAATGAAATGTGCATTGTTACTGATGGAAATATCAGAAGGTTTCCTATATTTGGGGGAACAGAATTAAAAGAGAGTTACTGGAGAGAGAGTCCCAAAGGTCCATAAAGAGTGTTTTTTAAAGAATAAGTAACCTGTAATATGAAGAATGGGAAACCGTATAAAGCAACGTCTATTTTTTTAATTGTTTTGCAGTTCTATTTGAAATATTTTCTATAATGCATAAGACCATACAACTTTTGTTGGTTCATGCTAAAATGCATTCTTACACCTGTGCAGCATCTACAGTGAAAGATGTGAAATATATACTATTTCTAAACATCTCTGTTCAGTCTTATTTAGGTACAACAGAAATCTCAAAAACATCCCAGGTAAAAAAGATTTTAAAATCTAAACCAGCAAACAACTCAGGCTGCAGCTGCAATTATTTCAGTACTGATTTTTTTTCTAGCCACCCACATATTAGACACCAAAAACAGAATAACGAACAGCAATGGACATGTGATCACTCTGATTAACAGTCTGAGCGCCCGTTGATAGTCTGGTGAAACTTCCCAAGAACCGAAACAAGCATTTCAGGATATACATATAATCTGAAGAGAACTGAGATACGTGATCTATAGCTGCTCCATGTTGTTAACTTGCATAGCACTGTGGTTTAATACCAACTCTTTCATGTCTGTCTGCCTCAACAATACGAACGCAACAGACACCAGTTTTTGCCAGAAGTAATCAGTATGCAGAGCAACTCTGGAGAACAACAGGCCAGAAGAAAGAAGGGTGGAAAACGACAAGTTAGGAAGGAATGGCAAGGCAATTGTAACGAGCCTGTCCTCTCCAGTAGCACGGTCAAAATGGAAATGGGATGATCAGGGTTGGTGTGAAACCTTCTCTAGCTTCTGCAGTTTGAAGTCATCGTGATCTCTCAAGGGGGAGCGCAGAGATGATATCTTCTGTGGGACAAGACATTCCTTGTGCCAGAGGGATCCTGTGGGAACATCTGTGTTGGACACAGACAGGCAAGTGCTCTGTCAAGCTCTCCCTAGCACTGCAAACGAAAAAGGAGACCACTGCGGTGTCTTGGCTAGTGCCTTCGCTCATGGGGTTGCAGCACACGCAAACCCGAGTCTTGTGTGCCACGCTGCTGAGAGCACCTGATAGCTACGCAGGAGAACTTCTCAAGTCTCTATCACTTCAGGCATCTCTGCCCCATTTTGGTGTCGTCCTCCCCCCTTCAATACGAGCCATCCCCAAAAAACATAATTCATATCGCACTGTATCAGCTTCCATGAAACTGCCTTACCTGTAACCTAATATGCAAACACAAATAATGTGTAATTTCACTTTGGTATATAACTAATCATGCATATTAAACTCTTCCACTAGAAGTCAATGAAGATAACATACTGCATTTATATTTAGCTTTGCTCTATTTAAACTTCCTTAACAAGATGAATATAATTATAGACAGGTCCTTGGTGCTGTAAGTTGGCACGACTTTACTGAATTCCATAGCAATTTGTCAATTTTAATTAGCTGAGAATATGGTAATAATGTTACATCACATAAAGTACAACAGATAAATTACCTGGGACAAAATACAGATGGGAATACGCTGTAAGCAGCCAGAGTAATGGTGAAATGCCCATTAATACCAGCAACTGATGATGATTTGCTCAGCACTTTTGTCTAAAGTTCTACAACTGTTACATACACTGAAACACGCTGGAAACATGCTTTAGAAATTGCCATGCCAGACAAGACATGCCACCTTTCACAGGGCCTTCCAGTCAAAGACTTGACCCACTGTGCTGTTGGCTGATGATGCCTTACTAATGGGGAAAATGAGGAAGGACTTTGTAACCAGGGTAAAAGCTTTTCTTGACCCTAAATGACGATCGGTTTATGTCCTCCATGAGCGAAATCAATAGCTTTTGTAATTTCTGTCCTGACTCATGTAACTGCCACTCCTGTTCTCTTCATGGACAGCAAATGCCTAATCCTTATTAGCACACTGGGAGGCCAGCGTCTTCCACGCATCCCTGCCTGCCTTGAAGCCAGACAGTGCTAGATGTAAAAGGTATTTACACTCCGTATCTCTGTGTGTTTGTCGTCCTTGGCAAAGGTCAGTTTTTAGCTGAACTACAGGATGAATGTGTTTCTTCATGCCTTAAAATAAAGGCATGCACTTTTATGAAGTAGTATTTTTTAATATCTAGTTATTGATGTTTAAACACAGAAACAGTATAGTAAGCAATTATTCATCACAAGAGGGGCAATCTAAAACAAATAAAAGCTTACCAGTGAAACATAAATTCAGGTACAGAAAGAGCCTGAAGTCTCCTTCCACTCTTCTACTCCCTATAGTGTGGTTCACAGGGAGAAAGCATTTCTTTTAATGCATTCTATATAGCTAAAACCAAATAAACACTAGAATTCCTCACAACTTGTCATTTTAAATAAGAATACCAAAACGAACAAATAAAATGTAACAGCCAAAACATGGAATTGTAAATGTCCTTAGATTACTGAGCAAAATACCGTAACAAGAAGAACTAAACTGGCGGCTGCTAATCCCATGCAATTTCACTTCAGTCATGAAGGCACGACAGCTTTAACCACCACTGAAGTTTGACGTAAAAATTCCAGCAACAGTTAAATCTGTCATAGTGAACATGTAGAAAGCAGGACTGTATGCCAAAGGCAATGCTGCTCTTGTGTTACGNGCCAAGAGAGCGTGCATCTTTGGTGGGATGATTACTGTGACTCTCTACTTTATACTCTAGAGACCAATACTAAACTCATATAAAACTTCTGTTGGCCTGCGTTAACAAAACTAGCATGTGCCCAGGGAGATTCTTGCAGAGGTTATGTTCCTCCTGTTCCCACCTGAACATCTCCAATTTCACTCTTCTTGTCATCCACTGACAAAACATGAGTCCTTCTTCAACATATAAGCCTACAAAATCCTACTACTGAAATTTTATGCCAAGCCTAACAAGCCTTGTTCTATAGGATGATTAGAAGTCTTTATAGCAAAATAATTCTCTAACTTAAAAGAAAAGAATTAATAAGCTGTTTTCAGCTGTAACTCCATTACAGCTACAACTATGCACAAAAGATTTCATGTAATATTCATAGAACTGTATTAAAGCAGTAGACTACCTTAATTTATATACTTTCCTATCTATAAGGGAAGGCTGTTGATAGGGTCCATAACTGCCACACTAAGGCATTAGCCAAATCTATGTTTCCAGAAGTTTTTAATATTTGAAGGCTACATTTTTTCAGTCTGAAGTACTGTAAAACTCTTTTTTTTTTGTCCCCTCCAAACATTGCCACTGTTTTGCACAAATATATACTGAAATGACCAGATTTCACACAGTTTTAATCTGGACAAAGTCAATATATTCCTTTTAGGTGTTTTCACAGAATAGCCCTTGTGAAGAAATCACCGTTTCTATTTCTACCAATGGTTGTATCTACAAAAAGCTCTGGAACCATTTCGGGACTCAGCTTAAGAGTTAATACCAATTCTGAGTGAGTGACAGGTAAAGAGGTTTTCATGTGGCCTAGCAAATCACGTTCTTACAAGAGGACTCTGTGACAACCAGGTTTTCAGATGCTGAGGCTAAAAAGACTGGGGAAGAAAAGCATGGTTTGACAACTGGCCTTCCGTCCGTGCCCTCTGCGACTCATAAGAATGCATCACAGCAAGCTNATCCATGCCCTCTGCAATGCCAGCGACTCATAAGAATGCATCACAGCAAGCTTTTTTCCCCTCCCACCTTGCAAGAAAGTACTCCAAAATGAGAATACATCTGCAAAGATGGCAGAAAACAGAACTCTGATCTTCATAACTCTCCCTCCCCACCGCAGGTGAAAAAAATCACCTGGATTGCCATTCACTAGGAGCAATAAGGGACAAATAAAAAATTCAGCAGTATCCCGGTGGACCCAAGTGAACCCTATCACATCAGTGGAATTACTCCGGATTCATACAGCTGTAATTGAGATCAAGCAGCTGAGTAACAGCAAGCACTTCTATGACAATTAAGTGCTTCCCGGTTTTAACACCTTTACCAACCCCAGGGTCCTAATCTGACAGAAGAGCATCCTAATTGTTTTCATAATTAGCTGTATGTATGATTATTATGGGGTGAGAACTCCCCATCAAAGATGAAGTTTTCAACACTAAGGAAGAAGAATAAGCAAGAATAAGCAATACCANCCTTAGTGTGAATAAGAAGAATAAGCAAGAATAAGCAATACCACAAAAAAAGCTAAAATAAAATATTTTACCACTTTCAGAAAAGCTAATGACCTGGAATACCATGTCTAACCCATAGGCTATTTTTTCTGCTTGAGAGCAAATGCTATCTGTCACAAACACCGTATTGAGTAGAAGCACGACAGTTGAATGGTGCAAAGTTACCCTGCTTTCTAGCTTGGCTCTTAAAATACAAAAAATTCTTATCTATAAACATGAAATGGAACATTCATTTAAAGCAACAAGATTCCAAGATGGCAAACTGTAATATACGAGATGGAATGCAGAATGCTACACAGTTTGAAAAGAACTTATTCTTTAATTACAAACTTCTCTCTTCAAATGGTATATCACCATTTTTTGCACTCTCTTTTGGCAAACAGTACATTTCATTACACAGGAGACATGCTGTTGCCCCTTTTATTTCTGATCAATGCCTCGAGGCTGGAAGGAGACGTCCAGAGGGTTTGCTAGCTTCTCTGAGTTTCCTCTTCATCCTCAATTCTTTGCTCCAGACAGGCTCCCGCTGAGCACTACAGAAGTCTCCCTCAGAAGAAGTGATTCCGCTCAATCCCAATTACCAGGACATGCCTGGGTCTTCTACAACAGCCAGGAGAAGCCAAAGCCTTCTACAGGGCTCAGGCAGGTACTCTGCCTTCAGGGAAGCTACGGAACGATGCTCACCCTCCAGCCCTTACCCAAGACTGTTTTCTGCCTGTTACCTTACGTGAGCATGTGCACAACCACGACTTACTCCCACGGGATTACAGAGTGCCAAAAGCACGTATGATGGTGCTTAGCCCGTGCAGCAGGGGAACACAATGTCTGACATAAACCTCCTTGGAGATAATGGGTCCTCCCAGGAGAAGTCTGACTCATAAAAGCAACAATTGCTCCCGGTCCTCAGGCAAGGCTCTTTCCTGCTCTTCCTCCCGTAGAAACAGGCTGGATGCAATCTTGTGTGAGCACGCAGAAGGCTGTCAGGGGAAGGAGACCGTATTTCTGTACCTTGTTTAGTCCCTCTTCTTTCAGTGAGGTTTCCGAGCTACTGCTGCCCAGGACAGCAGGCTTATCTTTATGAGTCAATTTTACCCTGTTAAAAGGAGCTGCTTTGCCTCAGATGAGAGCAGTTCAATGGAACATCTATAAAAATCTTCACCCTCCTGTAGCAAGGAGGACGTTAATTCTTAAGAGCTGTCCTCTTAAGTGGGATTTATTTAATGCCAAGGCAGAATTATACATTGGAGTTTTTCTAGATTTACTCACATTTCATCCCTTTCTTAGTTTTAATTGTAACTAAAGTGAGCTCTCCCAGCAGTTTAAAATTTACTTTCCCTCTAGGTGCTGAAGCTTATTAAAGTAGGTATTTTGACTCTGAGTGATTAGACTCTGACTCAAATGAGAATTCATACCCCTCACACTAAGTATTCCACGGAAAAAAAATGCCAACAGGTATCTTCAGCTCTTTATTTATGAGCAATGAAAAATATGGGAAATTATTAGAGACTAACAGGAAAAACCAGAAATGGCATTAGTCCCAATACAGAGGAAAGTGATCTAAATTAATTTTGTCAGAGTGAAATCTGCTTTCAAATTTATTTGTCTTATCACATTAACACTTTAACAATGACAGCCTACGCGTCTATTTTTAGGTACTTAATATGTTAAAATATGTGATGAAAGAAGAGAAAGAAGAAGTTACTGAAAATGTTTTCTGTAAAGACACTCAAGCACTCTTCTCAACTCTGTGCTGGTGAACCACTCAAACAACAGCACATACATTTGTACGACAAAAAACACCTGCATAAAGATTGTGATGCTTTTTAAAAGTGCTAAAAGTAATACTGAGACCACTACATGGTGTGGGAGTTTGGCACTTCTGAAAACTAGGCCATTCATTTAAGTGCCTAAAAGCGTTTTTCTCATGGAAAGGTAGACGTTCACAATTTGAATGTATTGTTCTTAGTATCAGTACAGTACGCAGCTGAAAGAGGACAGCCACTCACTTCACCAGACCAGTAGGAGATCACCACAAGACCATACTCTCCCTGCAGTATGGGATTTTTACAAGATGCAATGATGGGGGCTGGGTTAATGTCAGGCAGCGCTGATCTTCCAACAACAAGGGTCTGTTAGACACAAGACCATCGAAAACCGGCGAGGTCAGTAGGACCGTGAGTAGAATGGTGCTGATTTTGCTTTTCACAAACCCTCAACATTGCACTTTTTTACACTGACTTTTTTACTATAGTGTTCTACTAGATCTCTTTTTAGGGCGAATCATTTGTTAAATCACACCTACTGAATTTCTTATAGTGTCTATCAGAAAACTATCTACAGGAATATATGGGTAGGTTTCATGTACGTACTACACGCTGCCAATACTAGAAGGTGGTATAAAGTCAGAATAGGTACGTTAGCAGGAATTCATAGAATGGAAAATGCTTGTCTTAAAGTGAGATTTTAAAACTGAAACTTAATTAATACCTGACACAAAACTGTTTTTTAAAAGTACCCAAAGCTCAAAGCTGTATTCAGCTTCATCTACAGAATCTTTAATGAAGAAACGAAAAACACAGTGCTTGCCATGTTATATCTAAACTAGATTTCTGTCTCATATCAGGTTTCTCTCCCAGGAAATGGTTCATTCCCAGCAAAAATGTTCTGCCATATTTGATAGGAAAGTTAAAAATGAAAGATAATGACCAATCTTCCAGGTATTTTGAAATAGCAATAAACAGACAGCTGTTTATAAAAGCTGTGTATCTGGTTTTCACCCCTCTCTTACTGTAGTAGAGGTAGATTTTAGGAATGTAATTACATATTTAATAACCTGAATACAACGTTAAGCACAGCCATCAGCAACAGAAGATGAACTGTACTTGCACCAGCCCTTCCTAAGCCCTGTGTAAAACTGATTCCAGCTCAACTAAAACCATTCAGAGCAATGGATTCCATAAAAATCATCTTCTTAAGTCATACTTTCATGGACACTTTTCATCTTAAGGAACAGTCCAACCTTCTCTTCCCAAACACTGCATAGCCAGTAAACAAATTGCCATGCAATAAACCCAACAGAGGAGCTAGGTTAAAACTCCTCTATTCAAAAAAGGCTGGTCTTAAATTACATCATTTTGGAAAGGAAAGAAAAAAAATGAAAATGTTCAGAAAAGTATTCCATTTTGATATCTTCTGATGGACACAATTTTACGTTTCTGTTTAAAAAATGTGTTTCAGTTCTCTCCCTCCTCTTTTTGCTACAGTATATATAAATGGAACATAAATTTTAAGATAAAAACACTCATCAATTAGCCCCAAACCATTTTTCTTCACAGCTTATTTTGTACTGAAGACTTTCAGTGTTATGTGAGTGACACCAGCATTTCAAAATTATTCACCAAATGGAATCTCATGTACACAGTTTTATTAAAGTCACGTAAGTAGCAATCGGGCATACCACCAAAGGGGAAAAAAAGGTTATCTGTGCCCATTTATCATCAAGTGGTTCAAACACCTGGTGGACATAATGTGCTAGGACTTCAGATAGTGGGTTTCGTATCTAGCTATAGACAGCCACAAGCAATTTAGTTACTCTTTCAGAGGCATAGCTCCCCAGCTGTGAAATATTTCACTGCTACACTGAGGTGGGAATTAATTCATCAGTTTGCATGAGAATTTCTGATACTACAATATAAGCACTATGTGTAACCTCTGGAATAGAAAAAAGCCAAATATTCAAAATCAAAACAGCCTAAGTTAACAATTTGTCATTATTTTAAGCAAAAATAAACAATTACTTCAGAGCAAAATTCAACTTTCCTTGCTTCTTCAGAAGCACCATTGTTATAATCATTGTGCTAAAGTACAAAAAGCAGAACACAAGAGTCCACTGTGCAAACAGGAGATGGGAATTTTGCTGACAAAATTAATCTGTGTGTTCAGTTCTTACAGGTCTTACCTAGTTTCTTTACAATATGCTGCAGTGTTAGATCTCTTCTCATGCACAGCCTTATTGTCATCATCTCTTGTTGCCAATGAGAGTTAAGTACATATTTGAATGAAGAGATATTTATTTCAGGACTGATATGATGTCCTTATTTAGCCTCAGAAGAAAAAAAGGGGGGTGAGAAAAACACTAAAAAATGGAAACATCTGGGTTTTTTTCAGGACAACCAAGCACTGCTTCTATGTAAAGCATGTCAAATGGCATATCAAGTGAAAACAACTTCAGGGCATCACGCATTTTTATTTGAAAGATGACAGATCAGCAGTTCTGTTCAGTCTGTATGGTTTCTGGAGGAGGAATGTTTTATACAGGGGCAGAAAATAGGAAAAAGGAAACAAGAGATTCTTTTTTTTTTTAAAGAAAAAAGAGAACTATACGTGTTCACACTTTAATATCCTTTTCAGATTCTGCAGTAAAAAGCATAAAAAATCCAGCCATTTCTGATATTCTGCAAGATGTAGTTGAAGAAGAGTAAATATTGCACAGTCACAGCACCCGAATGAACACCTCACTTTATAAGAAATCTATCACCCTACTTAGTGCTTTCTGACAATGAAATTAAAAATTATTAAACTGATAAACAGTCTGTCACATATTTAGTGCCCACATTATGCACAAAGATGTGCTCTCACTAATAAATTGCTAATTACAACCTTCCCAAACCAGGAAGCACCTCTGCCGTGTCAAGCAACTCTAATTATTTGGAAGGGTGAACACAGTGCTACTATACAGAAGTATAGTAAAATACAATGCAAAAGGTTTAACTGGACTGCATAGGTAAAGGATTATTTATGATAATTCACGCAATACAAATATGTTTGTACTTACAGAGATTTTGTCCCTTCTAACTTTTCAAGAAAAATCATGCAAATGCAGAATCTCCTTGAGGGATATTTATGCCCATCCAGCGATCATTTACACATAGGTTATTTACACAATATAATAGCTTAATATCACCTAAAGGTCGAGTCTTGGAACGGGTCTATATAAAGAATAAAAAAATAATGGTTTTCAGTTGGTTTCCCTGGAACCTCTGTACTTGAACAAAAGCTAAGTCATGCCCTCAGGGTTTGGTTCAGCACTTTACTGTGGGAATACAAGTTAACTCCACTGAAGCGATGATGAATGTGCTCTGGATCAGGCCTATCTATTTGGATTGATCTGCAGCAGGGTTATGTACAACCTCAATATTTGAATAGTACTAATATAGGAAGAGTCTGCGCTATCAATCCAAGCAACAGGGAAAAATCAGATAAAGTCAGAGAAGCTGGCCCCAAGAAGAAAAATCTCACACAGATAAACTTAACAGTTTAAAGAACAAACACAAATAAACTTTAGGTCCTCATCATAACTGAAATAATACTGGTACGCTGACTTCCATGGACTTACACTGATCTATTGAGAATCTGGCTCTGAGTTTATAAATCAAGACTACTGATATATGGACTTAATGGGCACTAGAGGCAACTACAGTATGCAGAGGAAAACCCCCAGTGATGTTTAACTTGCCAGTACTGTCTCCTACCTTTATACAAGGGTAAGACAAAAAAAATCTTCCTTCTCAAATAGAAAACTTACTGCCTTCTTTCAAGGGTTTCTGCTCTTGTATCCAACCACTATGGCTAAAACAAAGCCATAATACACACTGACCTAAAGGAACATCTAAGGGAAACAAAGAATAAAAAAGTCTTAGTTCCAAGGATGGCTATGAGTGCTACAGCACTGTAATCTTCCTTACACACCATTTCTACTCTTACTCATTTAAATCTGTTTCTCAGTTTGAACAACTGTCCAGTGAATATCACCCACCCCTTTGCCCGTTACTCAAAAGCCTGTGTCCCTGTCGGTTCAAAAAACAAAGTCATCAGGCTGAATATCTGAAGTGACTGGACAAGGCCTACGGCTGATGCTCAAGTCTATGATCATGAGCTAACAGAGGTTTTGAAATTTAGAGACAATTCCTGAGGGCAATAGTAAAAAAATGGAGTCACCACTCAGGCAGTCCACAGCCGCATCGGTGGCAGCAAGCAAAAAATCACAGCCAAATGCAAGAAAAAGATCCTTAGATAGCCTTGTGCTCTTCTAAACTGGTACCACACACAAGTCACTGCTGTTGATCCTGTACTGGAGACTTGCCCAAATGCTGCACACAGTGCAGTATAGCTGCTGCTCAGCCAGCACCTTCTCTGAGAAGAAACCACTAACTCGTCTTTGATGAAGTTTGGCTCTTAATAGTCAAGGCTTTGGGTTTTCATTTTCTGTGCTTCACAAGAGAGCTTACTACCATAAACCTGCTACTCAGTACACCGCTCTTCACTGAGAATACTGTAAAGCGTCTTTCTAAATCACAGTACAAACATGCGTAGACCATGAAACGCTTATCTCAAAGGATACTTTTTAAATGTCCTTAAAATGTGAAAAGGAAAGTGACATTTGAGTATGCTCTACGTAACAACCCACTTTCACCCATTTCTGTAAGCACAACGTTGTTTCTCAATTCAGTTTGAATTTTCAAGGTCCTGAGACTGGTTTCCAGTCAACAGTTTCCTAAGCAAATGCTGACCCTAGTTAAAATTCAAGGCTGTGGGATGTAAGGTCTTCTTCCGTCTCTCCTTGTGTGAGTGACAATGTTTTGTTCCAACATTTATAAACCAGTTTGTTTCCCATCAGTTACGCCCTCAGGCTTTTCACTTTATTCAGCTTGGAAAATGGAAACAATAGACAGGTTTCACTTCCTGGTTTCTTGCTGCAATATTTGGTTTAGAAAGCAGTGCAAAGTAACTTTCAAATTCAATCATTTTAATTACATGATAAATAGTATTTCTGTTAGATATGTTTTACTGTATCAAGCCTTTCAAAATTGTCATTTAAAACAGGACCACTCTACATGTTTTCACATACTAAAACCCTAAATGAATGAGTGTGGTACAAGCAACCTAAAAATACATCGATTCTCAGCTACTGGGTGCAATAGCCTACTCCACTGAAAATGACCAAAGTTGTCTTTTCCCTCAGTAGGAAGAGACAGGGTAGTGAGGTGGGAAAGTATTTTTCAGAGCCATCCCGCAGCCTGGGGACCACCTGGGAGCCTGGTCCCACAGCCAGGCCCCAAAGCTCGCCCGGGGGGCAACCGATGGCTGCAGGAGTGCTGCCTGCACTGAAAGGTTCACTTGCACACAATACAGTGCTTCAACCTGACATACCCCGGGAAAGAAAAACAATTGCCGAAGATATCTGATGAACTGAGGAAAAAAAAAAATTAAAACAAAAAAAAAATCAAACCTAGACTTCTTGCCAAATCTAATAAAATTCAGCTAGAAGATAAGATAACGACATGGCATATACTGTTAACACCTTATTAAGTAAAAAGGTAACTAAGAGTCAGGGAAACGAAAAGGATGTGTGTTCAAGCTTTTACATATATTTCCTTTTGAAAACAGACAAACACAACAAATGCTGAAATATAATTAAAAATGCACAATCCAGTTTATAACCAAAAGCTCGGAACCACTTAGAAATAATATTTAAGCTACCATTCAATAAAAACATTTTTTAGCCTTATAAGCTATACTGACATTTCATTTAATGTCTCAGGAATTTGATTTGGTCAATTGCAGACAGTCTCGCATCTGTCATGGGACTAAATATGGCTCTCACGCAACAGAATAAGGTGCTGATGTGAAATTTGGCCTATTGGTTATTAAAATCGCAACTTTTCACAGTTTTTTAACATGGATTAACTTTGTATCATGTTGACGCCTCTGCTGTGTTTCTGTTAAGTTTACGTACAGCAGAAATTCTACATACCCACATAAATTAAAAAAAAAAAAAAAAANAAAAAAAAAAAAAAAGAGAAACAGAAAAGCCCCACAGAGCAGCACTCAGAGGGACGAGCCTCTGACAAGCAGGATCACCTTTCTGATCACCTCCCTCAACACTTCCTCCTGGGTTTATGTTTGCACGAAGGCGGATGATTTACCGATCCTCCTTGCGAAAGGAAAGGAAACAAAAGAAGCCTGCCAGGGCACTGAACCACTGCACCCCGCTGCCAGCAGGAAACCAAGGCACTCATTACTGTAGAGGGGGGAAAAAAAAAAAAAAAAAGTACCTTTTGGAGCCTCCAATATAGGTGAAGGTAAAGGTGGAGTCTGAGTACCTGAAATCTGAAAGACAAAGAGCTGCATTATTACAACTTGTCTTCGTTTTGGCTGAAATAGGCGAGGTTTTACAGACCGGCATCCAGCTGCCGGCACGGGGGTGGGNTCACACTGAGGGCAAGCATGGGCTCAGCCCCTCACAAGGGATTGCCCTGCAAGGGAAAAGTCTCCACGCTGCTCTGCTGGGGCTGTGCAGTGACCCGAAAGTCTCAACAGAGATGGTTTGTGTCAGCCGGTGTGTATCCAGACAGTGCAGGAGAGACTAGCGCCGCTCACCGCGACAAATCCTCCCTAATCCTCCAAAAGCAGAAACAAAAACTAAACAAGTGATGCAGCCTGAGCTTGTGAACAGGCTTGGGTGGCATTGTTCGACCTTTGGCTCCTGCCCAAGTGGGGATGGCTAATCCCCCAGCGCTCCCGCGGGGCTGACACCAGCAGAAAGCCCGTCTTCCCACAGGTGCCAGGATGGGCTGCGCACCCCTTTGCGGAGGCTTTGCCTGCCAGACTTTATGCCCGTGCTGCTGCCCTGAAGCACAGCGTGGAGCCCCACATTAGCTCCCTCATTAAAAATGTGCTTGTCCTGCCCTTGCGCCTGGCCCTGTGTCAGCTTTGTTTAGTGACACTGATTGAAGCCACTGCGGCCGGGCTGTTTTGTGCCTTTGCGCCTAAATGTGCCCTCTTTGGGGTGTCCCACCCTGAGCCAGAGGCTACAGAATGGGAGACTGTGCGTGAGTGACAGGGAAGCCCCTCTGAGGCTGGGTTACAGTGACCGGTCCCCATTAGCCCTGTGGTGGGGGTCCACCCATGCCCACCTGCACAGCATGCCCTGCCAGGGCTCCTCACTGTGCGCAGTGCTCCAGGGGACACAGTAGCTGCGCCTGTGCTAGCAAATTAAACATCACCCTGCCCCCACCCCCCCGCGCTGCCAGTTTTTTAATTTGCAGTCCGAAAGATGGACCCTGGGGCTGGCGAGCAGGAGTCTCCCCGGCGGCCCGGAGGGATCCGCTCGGCCGGCTGGAGGACGGCGGAGGAAGGCGGCGGGAGCCGATGTTGCATGCCCAGATGTGCCCGCCCAGATGTGCCGCCGCTGCCGGCGAATGGCAATTTCCTCACAACGGATCCAGCGGAGGGTGGCGGCGGCGACACGGGATCCCCCCCCACCACCCCCCAGGCCCTCTGGGTTTTTTGGGGTTGGTTGGCTGGTTTGGTCTTTTT